>OY757940.1:25861466-25991466 GCA_963585895.1 Sepioteuthis lessoniana
TTGATTAAATGTTTTCATGCTGTTTCCGGCGAAAACGGAATTTGAAAAAGTTGAGTGTTGATGTATCATTTATCCCAAATTAATTGTATATCAATAGCCGTTAGTATTGAGCACTTATATTGGAGACCTCTACGATTTCCTCTTTGGATCATATAAGAATGTATATATATATATATATATATACATAACTTTTATACAAAGACTTGATGATGGAATATATACACACACACACGCACACACACACACACACACATACACACACACATATATATATATATATATATATATATATATGGTCGCCAATTTTGCATACTTTTGATACCTCCCAGCAAGTATCTTATTATTTTCACCACTTTCTTCCTCTTATTATCATTTTGACCATCTTTTCTCTCTCTCTCTCTCTCTCTCTCTCTCTCTATCTATCTATCTATCTATCTATCTCTATCTATCTATCTATCTATCTATCTATCTCATTTCGATCGTTTTTTCTCTCTTTCACTATCTCTCTATCTCTTTTTCTCATTTCGATTGTGTTTTCTCTCTCTTACTATCTCTCTCCCTCCCCTCTCTCTCCCCCTCTCTCTCTCCTTTTCTCATTTCGATTGTGTTTTCTCTCTCTTACTATCTCTCTCCCTCCCCTCTCTCCCCCCCTCTCTCCTTTTCTCATTTCGTTCGTCTTGTCTTTCTCTATCTCTCTCCTACACCTTTTCACATTTCAATCGTCTTCTCTCTCTCTCTCTCTCTCTCTCTCTCTCTCTCTCTCTCTCAATCAATCAATCATCTTTATCGTTTTCCTTATTCAATCTTAAGTTGCTACTTATCCTGTTTACTTTTTTCATTTCCTTTTTCTCATAAAATTCTTTTTTTTTTGTCGACTTTCTCCCCCCCTCTCTCTCTCTCTTTTCTTCTTAGTTTTTTCTCTCGATTTTTCTCTCTTTAAATCTTCTTCCTCTCTTACAAATTGACTCACCTTTATTTTTTTTTTTTTTTGCCTTACCCCTTCGTGTCCCTGTTGAATGTTCTTTTTTCTTCCTAGCTCCTATCACATCCTATTTGACTTATTTCCCCTCCCAGTTATTTTATCTTTCCATTCTATTTCTTCTCCTTCTCATTTTCTCCCTTCTTTTTTTTTTCTCATTTCATCTGTTCCGTCTTTTTAAGGTCCATTTCCTTACACCCAACCATTTCAGCCGCTACTCCACTCGCCAAACTTTTGCCCGTCTCTCTTAAAATGTGATTAACCCTATCGACTTTAGCACACCAGACTCCTCACAGTTGATCTTGCTTGGCCGCTGACGCCAACTTCCTCCGCCATGTTGTCTCTGTCGACTATTGATCAAAACACACTTCTTATTTAACGAACATGATGCCGACCTGTTTTCCTTCCATCGTTTGGTGCGCGCGAAGCTCTGTTTTCATGTTTGTGCGGCTGTATGTTTTTGTGTGTCGATACGACCTTCCCTACTCCACCCAGTGTGCATAAGTGGTCCCCTGTTTATCAACCCTGCATCCATCCCACTCCAATTACTATAGTCAAATTCAATACCGACTTATATCCTCATTCTTTGTCCGTTCAGATATGGTGACCTTCTCGAAGATGGTCTGAACCAACCCCTATTTCACATAATGCGAGACTGCTAAATGAAGTGGGTCGTAATGTGTGTGTCTCTACGCATGCTCACAGACGCACTCCCGCACACATACACACACGCATATAAATATACATGCACACATATACATAAACAAGAACACACGTTAGCAGTCTGACACAAATACAAACATTAGAAAAATAAGTACACAGCACAAAAAAAAAAAAAAAAAACACGCACACATTACACCTACAAAATCACGTACATTAACATACAATTACACAACCACACATACACACACACACACACACTCACACACAAAAATATGTATTTACCCAACCCCACTGCCATGGGAAGGATATGACGCAAAACCAATTTTTAAGTAAAGTACAGCTGATTTGAATTCAGAGTTTTCCTTCTCCTTGACTGGTTACATTACTGAAGCTATTTTCCTCGAGCTGGAAAGAAAAGATCTGAATGCATTTCTTTCCAAAGAGAATTTACACAAAGAGAAACACGAAAAGAAACACAAAGAGAAACACAAAAAAAAAAAAAATACAAAAAAAACACAAAGAGAAACACAAAAAGATGCATCTAAGATTTGAACTCGAGTTACCGATTCCATTTCCTACGATGATAACCGTCACACTAAATGCACCTCCTAACACCCTTCACACTTTATTTTCGTTAGGTTTCGAAGATGAGTGCAGTATTTAGCTTTGAATTAACATTTTTGTTTTGTTAGTGGTCTTCTTTTTACTAAGTGTGGTTCCTTTTGGCCATTGCTCTCTCTCTCTCTCTCTCTCTCTCTCTCTCTCTCTCTCTCTCTCTCTCTCTCTCTCTTTCTTAGCAACTATCTCTGAACTGGGTGTGCTTATGCAACCCTGATTTTGAATTAGTAGTAGTTTTTCTCCGATAACAGATGCCTCACCCAACTTAGAGACCCTCATCTACCCTAATATCCTATCCACATCTAAAATGGGAAGAAGTTGCTTTATGCTTTTCCCGAGTCCTCGATTAATATGAAGTAAATTTATCGGCTGGAATGAGAACTCGTCTCACCAGTTCCATTTTTCGCGCCGATAACTATTTCATCAATTGCACTAACAACTTTTATATAATATACTTGATTATTTATCAAGCTTATCTTTATCATAAAGCCAAGAGTAGGACGCCCCCAGTGAGAATTAAACTCACTATGGTTTGCTAGCCTAGCTCACCCGATATTACACCACAGGAGGCACTTTTTAATATTAAAAACTTATAAACAATTCGGGAAATAAAGAAACTGTGTTATCTGTTTGATTGGTTGGTTATTTGGGGTTTATGGCATATCAACCTTTGTAGGTTATTTAATGCCAAATCTACTTTTATACAAATAATCAGTTCAATTTCAAACATTTCAGTTTAGCGTAAGTAGTTTCAATGTCAAAAACAGTTCCATTTCAAACAATTCAGTTTAGCATATGTACGCAGTTTCAATGTAAGTACACAGTTTAATCGTCAAAAACATTTCTGTATCAAGCTATTCTGTTTAGTCAAGCAGTTCTAGTTCAACCAATTCAAATTAGTATAAGTATAGATTTTGTTTACATACTGTTAAATATCAAAACTTCTATTTGAAACAATTCTGTTTAACATAAGTACGCAGTTTAGTTCTATTTGACCAAGAGATAGAACCCAATCAGGTGCTATCACTTCGGGCCAGAGTGGACCTGGAAGCGATGGCAATGAAGGAGTACTTCGCATTCCCCAAAGCTTCTGCATTACTGGAACCTCACCATCAGATTGTTTAGTGTCATATCCAGAACATTCGTTGGGTGGGTGGGGGTTCTCACCCCTCTGCAGGGAAGCAGTCGGGGTATTCTACAGCCCCAGCCAACTGGGCAATGTGTTATCTCTACTATTTAACTATCTTTTTTGATGGTTCCTCTTCTTCCTCCTACTCATCATCATGATGATGGGTTCTTTAACATCCCAAAAGACTCTCAGTATAACCTTCTTTACTTGACCGCTGCACCTGGAGCTTTTTTACCGGAGAGTCGGTGTGCTTCCCCTCCATGGAGTATCTTTTCGACTTACGCTCATGTGAAGCAATCGAAGATCACTAGTCGGGGACGTCTGACTACAAAGCACCTTCAGCTACATTTGCAAGTGGCATGCAAATAGGTCTCAACATCGGATGTGTGAGACACATATAAATTGTCCAAATTGGTCCATTGGCAGCCATTACAATAGGATGTATCACGCATACTACTAACTCTACAGCTCAAAACTGCAAATTCATGTCGACCTATTTGCTAACATTTTTTTTTACTAAAATATGTTTTATACATCATTTATTATCTGTAAATTTCACATGGTTTGCACTTCCCAGTCACCCAAAATTTAATAGTAGAACTCTATTCACATATGGAGCATTCTGTTTGATTTGCCTCAAAATAAATATTTCTGCAAGATTAAAATAATTTCTAAACAAAGTAGATTGTACGTTTATGGAAAAAATTCATTTTTTCTCAAAAAATTCCCTTATTTATTAAATGACTCTCATATATATATAGAGAGAGAGTTGTTACATCGTTGTGAAATTGCTGAGAAGCTAGTTTTTCAGTTAATTTCAAAAAAACAGTAAGGTGTGATTTTCATTTAGTGCTCATACTTCAGGCCTTGCGCCAAGTTAAGCTTAGTAAATTATAAATATACAAAGATATATTGAAATATTTTAATAATTAAAGATTGATTTTAATGACATTTCAACCCGTTTAGAGTTATTTTGTGTCGATAGGTTAGGGAATCGCTTTCATTGCAAGTTCATATTTACATTTCTCGCGTATTTATCAATAACATTTTTTTCACACGGCCCTATCAAATATGAATCATTTTTTAACAGATCGACTTGATCCATTGATGGGGCTCTAAGAGGTAGTATCACCCGGGATTAAAGTGAACCAGGGAGTAATGGCTATAAAAGGTACTTCACACTTTACCAGGCCTCTAGAACTGGAGCCTCAGCATCAGATGGAGTATAGGGTTCATTTTGATGCGGGGGGGGGAGCAGAATCCCCCTGCTGGGTATACAGCCAGCGTATTCTAAGCCTCAAAAACTGGACATTAATAATTTAAACAAGTATGAAATATTTTAAAACACAGTTCAACGCATAAAAAATATTAAGCAAGCATTCACTGTCATATCACAAAAGTGAATATGGAAGTTTACTGCACAAGGAAATGCAGTCAATTTGCGTGTTATCTCGTCCGTGGCACTAAACTGAGCACCTGCTAAAATGAGTTTCTTTCTCCTGTAACAAGCCAACTTGATCACATCAACGTTTCCCTTTCAGTTCGGTTTCTAATCACAAACCAAGTTTTAATTTTCGAAACAAAACCTCTCTATTGTTAGTCTTCCTCTCTGCCGACTCAACCAAATCCTGTCTCTACTAATAAACATTATTCATGTGAAAATCCCATTATTCGTGAGATTATTGATATCTGAGAAGGCAAGAAAGAAACTGTGTGTGGTTAAATGCGAGATTCAGTTCATTTGATTTTTTTTTTATCACTCACCCTCTTCCCCGTCTCCACATAAAACAAAAGATCAATATAACAACAATGAGCTAAAAAAAAAAAATGGACATTAACTTTTCATTCGGCCAATGACAAAATGCGATATTCACCCTAAAAACGATATACAAACATTATTTGCTTGCTTGATAACCGTCAATCTTGACCAGGCATGTGCATCTTTTTTTGTGAAGCGAGTCGTATGAGACATGGCTCTCCATCAGGCGAGCCGCTTGACTAAAAAATTCAAGCTAATTTTTCGCTGAAGGTAGTTCCACCATTTTCATTGCAGAAGACCATACAAATGAGCATCTTCCTTAGAAATAGTAAAAAATTAATTTAATCCCAATGCAACAGGTATTAACTAGTAAAAGAAGTTAGTTGAAAATGTTATACTTATTACCATTTGACGCTAGCTTCTTCAAAGAGAGAGAGAGAGAGAGAGAGAGAGAGAGAGAGAATTACTGGGAACGAAACGAGACAGACAAAATCTTAGAAATAGTAAAAAGTTTATTTAGCCCCAATGCAACAGGTATTAATAAAGTTAAAGAGGTTAGTTGAATATGTAATAGTTATTACCATTTGACGCAAGCTTCTTCAAACCTTTTTGAGAGAAAGAGAGAGAGAGAGAGAGAGAGAGTGAGTGAGTGAGAGAGAGAGAGAGGGGAGAGAGAGAGAGAAAGAGAAAGAGGAACGAGACTAACAAAATCTTAATAAACGTTATTCTCTTCGTGAAGTTAGGTGGACCATCCAAAAATCACTGCGGGCTGCATATGTCCCACGGGTAATAGTTTGCCCATGACTGGTCAAGAACAAGTTTACTTAGACTTGCATGACTGATACAAAAACTTGAATGTAGGGCCTTTAGTAAGGATCGAACTCATCTCAGAGACCGACACAAATACATTATTGATCAGGATTCTACGAAAGATGTTATTCCAATTCAACTGGTTTCACTCTGTCTCTGCACAAGGTCATAATAATTCGAGCAATCGTCTTATAGTTTTATATGCATTCTTTACTCGTCGTTTCGGATTGGCCTAATAAGTAGAGAGTTCGCCAATGGCCCAGGAGACCGGAGTTCAATCTCAGGTCATATCATACTAAAGACTCAAAAATTGTACTTGATACCGCCTTGCAGCACTCAGCACTATAAGGTACGTATCAAGGGTAAACTGGAGGAATCAAAGGAATGGAGTAGCGCCCTCCCCTGCACATCGGTGTAGTAGCTATTGAAAAGGGAGCCTTCGGGTCACCCTCGACTAAGGTCACCAACATTGGCCTAATGGTTAGAGTGTTCGCCAATGGCCCGGGAGACCTGGGTTCAATCCCAGGTTGAGTCATACCAAAGACTCAAAAATGGTATTTGATACCTCCTTGCTTAACACAGCATTATTAGGCAAGGATCAAGGATAAAGTGGAGCAATCCAGGAAAAGGGGTAGTGCCCTCTCCAACGCTTTGGTGTAGTAGCTATCGAAAAGGGAGCCTTCAGGTCACACTCGGCTATGGTCGCCAATTTTACTTTACTTATATATCTATCTATCCCTCCACCCTGAGCAAGATGTTACGCATGGTCAATTTTTATGGAATAAAGCTAGTTTTTTCCTTTTCTCAGACTGGTTGCCTAGCTTAGGCTAAATAACCCATTTTCCTCCACTATCCAAGGGAGAACAAATCGAGTTATGCCTTTCGCAAAGGTTTTAGCAAGAAGTAAAATACAAACATCCTTGTCTCGGATTTGAACACGGGTCGCCGATTCCATTTCCTACACCGATAACCGCCTCCAGTTAAATTCACAACGTTTCGGCCTCTATACTCTCCGGCCTTCTTCAGATGTCTTTTGTCGGAACCAACCCTTATCCAATCCATGGAAGTAGAATATTCTTATTCAGCTGTCCACCCACCGTTCATCCATCGTGCATCTCAGGAATTTAAACAGACAGTGCTTATATTCTGGATTTTTTAATGAATGTTTATCATAACTATTAATGAGTAATTCCTCTTTATGGTATCTCTAAGAGGAATTGGGGTTTACTTGGTGGTACCCATCTTATTTCCCATAACCGCTCGGGTAGTCGGGTTACCATAATTGCTCTTCATAATATCATTCAATGTAACAATGATTACTTAAGTGTGACGATCTCTTCAAAGTAACATGTGACAGGTTATACAAGGTAACATGGTACAAGCAGCAAGGAACGCCCAAGATGGATTTTGCTGGTTTGCAAGGCGAAAAGAATCTAATTGCTCAACTGTTTACTCATTGCAAGGACGAAATGTGGTTTACGTCATTCTCAAGGTTAATAGTGTCAAAAGGAATACAACTATCCCAGTCGAAATTTGAACTCTTCCAGCCAATTTCATTCTTTACCAGTTACTTCCATTGCTTTTTGATCAAATCTGAACAAAAGTTCAGGAAGTTGGTGCTCTTATTGAGCTTCTCTTTGAAAGGACTAAATTGGTTTAACAGCCGTTCAACTCTTTTTATAACTTTAGATGATCCGTCCTATTCAACGTCAAACCCTTCCCAATGTCAAAAAATAAAAATGAAATAAAACAAAAGTCGTTAGTCGCCTAATTTATCTAAAGTGGTAAAATGCAAATATCGATAACTTGTTGGCTTCGACAAAATACAAAAAGTAGACATGTCTGAGGAGGAAATATGATATAATGAGAACTTTGCAAATGACTGGGAATTAATTATACAAATCGAAGGTATATACCTAAGTTGAATCTGTCCAACAGATTTTAAAAAATTTAATCCTGTAAAATTTTAAAGGCATACGGATGATCCAATCCAGGCAGATTATCTAATCCAGGAGAGATTATTCAATGACTAGATCTATCCATCGTAAACAGAAAATCTGTCAGAATTTGAACGTTAGCCGATCACAGAGTAAAATTGAAAGCAAATAAAAATCTGCCAAAATATTTCGACCCAGGACAAGTAGATAATACCCATAATTATTGGAGCATATGTAACAGTACACAAGTGCTTTTCCAAAAGGCTAAAATAAATGGAAATCCCAAGACCATAACTTTGTTAAATCTGGTTAAAATACAAGAAAAGTTTTGGAGTCTCTTGATCTCTTGTAGAAATCAACTGGTACGACAGTTCGGAAAACAATCTGGTCTCTCAACTGTTTTTCTCGTGAAGCAAGAAAAAAGTCGAAAAATTTACTGAATTTTTCTTTCTTTTTTTAAATCCAGAATCGTAGACAAAGTTTATATAATCGAAGATCAAATTTTGGTGATGATTCTAAAAGATTTTCAGGTTGTTTTAGAAGAAGAAGAAAAAAGGAGGAGGATGAAGAGGAGGAGAAATTATCAGTAGAAGAAAAATAGAAAGAAGATTAAGAAGTAAGAGAAAGAAAAAGGATGAAAATAAGAGAAGGGGGAGGGGAAATAAGCAAATAAGAACGCAGCAGTACCAGTAGTAGTAGTAGTAGTAGTAGTAGTAGTAGAAGTAAAAACAATAAGAAAGGAAGAAGAATGTTTAGAAGAAGAGAAAAAAGAAATTTGCAAATGCAGACGAGAAAGAAGTAGTAGTAGTAGTAGTAGTAGTAGTAGTGGTAGTAGTAGTAGTAGTAGCGGCGGAGGAAGTTGTTGAGTATTGAAGAAGAAGAAGAAGAAGAAGAAGAAGAAGAAGAAGAAGAAGAAGAAGAAGAAGAAGAAGAAGAAGAAGAAGAAGAAGAAACCTGAAAATGAAAAAAGTTTTTTAAAAAAGTCCCCAAAAATTTGCTTCATTAAAAGATTGAACAAAAACCAACTTCCGTTTTTGGGAGGAAGATTTGAAAAAAAATCAACCCCAACAACAACACAAAAGTTGATTACAAAAAAGAAAAGAAAAAAAAAACAACTAAACGGAAATGGAAGTCTTCCTCGTTTCACATCAAGCGTTTATTATCCACCCGGATGGTTATAGGCGGGTGCGACCGGCTCTTAGAAACGATTTCTTTCATTCGTTTGTTTGTCAGATTGGAGACACCAGGGTAGCAATTTGGATAGGCAGTCTGCGGGTGGCAAATGCGTAGGTGAAAAGTGTTCGGGGTCGGGGGAAAGAAATCCTAAAGATTGCAACTTTGTTTCGACTGAAAACACCCACATACACACACACACACACACACACACACGCACGCACGCACGCAGCCGTGCGCGCACGCACACACATGCACACATGTGCACGCAACACATACACACACGCAAATATACATACATACACATACACTGAGGCTCACGTACACACACGTACGTGATACTCAAAACACACACGCACACACAAAACACGACGTACACATTAAAAAACCGACACACAAACGCACGCACACTCTCAGATATTAGTCAACTAATCATTTTCGAGTTAACAATATTTAACCTAATGAGCGGGAAAAGAGAGAATTGGGATCCTGGAGATGGTTTAGCTCCTTTGGAAGCCCCCCCCCCACCTCAGGCATTTAGTGAAATTTTTCATTATATAATTTCAATAGAAATACAGTTGGTGAACAATTATTATCAGACTTTTTTTTTATCCATCGCCACCCTTTTTCATTGGTGACCTGAGAAACGTTTTCAAATAGCTCTTATATGAAAATATATCAAAATATATTCTTCATAATACTAGTGTGTAAAATAATAAGGAACAAATGAAAGATGATTCCTATCAAAACTATTAGTTATAATGAATATGATAAAAAGCAAAAAGAATAGTGAAGATGAAGGATAATACCAATCAAAATAATAAATAATTATGGTTGACAGAGCTTCACCCAATAATCAAAATGAAAATATACTCTTAATGCAACTGATATATAAAATAATAAAAAAGCATCAACGAATCTGTGACAAGGGTATTGAATAGTTTTTAAGGGGTTATTTAGACTTATGTAATAAAATCTATGCTTTCATAGTTGAGTTAGTGTAGCAGCTTGTTCATAGAACTGGTCTTCATCACGACCGAAAACTTCTCACCAGGAACTTATTCTTTGTTTTTCATACATGCTGTTTCTCACTATTATAGAAGTGACAACCCCAGTGAGTTTTAAAAACAGCTGTCTGAATTAGGATAATCTATACTTTCATAGCTGTGTTGCTATAGCAGTTACTTCTTAGAACCGGTCTTCATCACAACCGAAATTTTCTCACCAGGAACTTATTCGTTGTTTTTCATATATGCTGTTTCTCACTATTATAGAAGTGACAACTCCAGTGAGTTTTAAAAACAGCTGTCTGAATTAGGATAATCTATACTTTCATAGCCGTGTTGCTATAACAGCTAGTTCATAGAACCGGTCTCCATCGCAACTAAAAACTTCTCAGCGGCAACTTATTCTTGTTTTTTTATATACGCTGTTTCTCACTATTATAAAGGCGACAACAGCAGTGAGTTTTAATAACCGCTCTCTGAATACCCATCAAAATTACCAATAATGAATGCTATAAAAAGCAACTAGAATTTGGAAGATAAAAAAGAATAAATTTCTCAACATTATAATTGATAATAATGATGATGATATTTATTTTTATTTTATTTTATTTTTAATTATTTTTTTTTTTCACTTTCACTTTCACTTCAAATTGTTGGTCATTTTACAATTACATTCATCGGAAATAATTATAGTCACATTTCGACAAGATAAAGGGAACATGAACAATTGTTATCAGACTTTTTTTTCATCCATCGCCACCCTTTTTCATTGGTGACCTGAGAAACGTTTTCAAATAGCTCTTATATGAAAATATATCAAAATATAGTCTCACTTACAGTTTATTATTTATCGTTTCCAATGTTTTTTTTTTTATCAAAGACGACCGTTTGAATAGCAATAGAAAGCAGGTGCAATTAAAAAGATGAAGAATGATATTTGAAGATGGGGGAGTGCCCTTAGTGTAGTGGCTAACGTGCTAGACTGCGACGTCGAAATAACCGTGTTCGAACTCAAGTCGCATTAAGTTCATTTCTTTTGGGAAAGGTATGAACCCCCTCATTCTACTAACCATAAGTTGAATAGTTTCACTGTCGTTCTTCTACAAGGATTGCTTCGGCAATAAATAACCAACAAAGGTTTATATTCCTTTAAAAAGAAACCAACAAAACAAAACAAATGATAAAACCTGTCAAAATTATCAATAATAATGATTAACAAACCTTCATCAAAGAAAAATTGATGTCTCTTTGCTGTGTGTCAGACAAAAAACTATTTTGTAAATTCTGTGATAAGATCCTATTTCCCTGCTGCAAAAAGACGTTACTTAAAGCGATTCAGTTAAAGTCTTCAAGACAGTCCGTTTGGTATATTACTTCATCAAGCTTTCTTTTGGCCGAAGTATCTCTGAAGCTCCTATTCTGAAATATAGAATTATTACACCGTCGTGTTTCTTTAAATATTTTCCTTAGGTCTTACTATTCAGATGAATTTTATGTTTTGGAAAGAAAAAGGATATCTGAAATATCTATTTCAATCCAGGCAGATTCTCTCTCTGTCTCTCTGTCTCTCTCTCTGTCTGTCTCTCTCTCTCTCTCTCTCTCTCTCTATATATATATATATATATATATATATATATATATATATATATATATATAATGTTGTTTGCTACATTTAAAAAAATGAGTATTCAATATCGATGATAGACCATATACATAAACCTATAAGAATAGAGGACACACATAATTGGTCAGATGATCACATAGGTCTGAAACTGACGGTCATCAAAGGCCGTTGATGTTGTTTCCAAGCTATCCTAAATTATATATATAAATTCCAGGTCGAGTCATACTAAAGACTCAAAAAATGGTACTTGATGCCACCTTGCTTAACTCTCAGCATCATAAGGTAAGGATCAAGGGTAAAGTGGAGCAATCCAGGGAATGGAGTAGCGCCCTCCCCGACACCTCGGTGTTGTAGCTATTGAAAAGGAAGCTTTCAGGTCACCACCACCCCCGACTAAGGTCACCAACTTTACTTATATATATATATATATATATTCACCGTTTTATGCCCGAAAATTTTTTTTCAAAACTAGGGGTCGATTTATATAATGATAAGCACCTCTTACTGTAACTCCAGCAGACCGTTACTATCATTTCTCTCTTAAAATCAATTTGGTGAACATATTTAACAAATTAACACTGAGATTATCATAAAACAATAAAACTGTAATACAAATAAAGTATTACATTAACGTTATATCTCAGGTCGTTTCCAACAGCTGATGTACTGACTGTAAACGCAAACCGAAACGTCACAGTAGCCAACTGTATGTCCGGGGATCGATCTATAAAGCAGGCATAGGTCTTACCCAGAATTTTGAGTTAAAAATCTTATATGCCAAGTTGACTTGTACACTCCATTTTACTGTATGTATTTATATATAAATATATATATAAATGTACATATAAATATATATATCAAGGCAAGTTTTATTTAAGAAGATGGAACACTATTTATTATATTTAATTGTAATTTTTTAAGTCTTCTTGTGTCAGAATCAAGGTGATAAAGGAATTGTCCCATATCTTCTTCCCAAGTGCTTTTGACGTAGTAGTGTAGTTTTGAGTTGACAGTTGGAGTTTTTATCATTTTGATTATTTTTAGCGTTTTGTTTTGAAGTTGTCGGTTGGAACGTTTTCAGCGTTTTGTTTTAAAACATTCAGTTAGAAAAAGGTTTTACTAATAGAGTTAATGATTTTTAGTTATTAAAAATATTCAATATGTTCGTGCTAACTGTGTTGAATGCTATTTTGTTAATGTTTGGTTTTTCGTCGAAAGTAATCGGGCAGAAGATATGGGACAGTTCCTTTACCGACTGAATCCTGAAACAAGAAAAATAACCAGACTTGAAAAATTACAATTAAAAATAATAAACAAATAGTGTTGCATCGTCTTTGATAAAACTTGCCTTAATAACAACTTTCTGCCGAAATATACACTCTTCAATATATATATATATATATATATATATATATATATATATATATATCTTCGCATTGGTCAGTTTTGTACTCAAATAGATGTAATAGTTAAGTCGTATATAAAAAATAGATGAAAAGCAAGATGTTAAGACAAGGAAAAGTGAAGTCGGATTCTAATTCTGCCTAAGTGAACTTACTGATCCCATTCACCACGAAAAATATCAGATTCCCAAAAAATTAAAAATGGTTTTGCATTTGTATACAACATTGTTCTTGTAAAATCAGACACATGTAGTAGCCTCATTCTCATAAACATGAAAATTATCATTTTTCCCCGGTAGTCAATCTTCTTAAATCTACAAAAAAAAGAGAGCTTTATATTTACATCGTTGAATTGGAAGCCGCAAACATTACCTTTTAATACCTTTTAATGCCCTTCTTTGAAGCGGTTAGTCTTTCTCTTTTGAAAATGGTGCTTGTGTTATTGATAGCCGTACACAGGCCATAGAGTTCTTTGTTAGAGATATTTATTGTTGTTATTATTGCAATTGTGGGTACCTGACTTGGTCTCGTGATCGTGCTGTGCCCTGTAGGACCCAGGATTAACTGGACACTCAAATTGACGGGAGATTTTTCAAGTAATCCCCCCCGAAGGGACCAGAAAAAAGCGTGACTTCTCATATCTCTTCAGTTCAATTGATTCTTCTTCTTCTTCTTCTTCTTCTTCTTCTTCTTCTTCTTCTTCTTCTTCTTCTTCTTCTTCTTCTGTCACTTCAAGGGATTTGCCTTTAACTTTTTACTCTCATTTCTTTTTTGAACCGAACTACCCTGACGATTCAAGACGAAGTCAAAAAAGCAACTCATTTACTTTTTTTCCTCATCCTGTTTTTTTTTAACTTTTTGTTTTTGTTTGTTTTTGTTTTGTTTTTTGTCTTTATTTTTTTTTCTGTGTGTTTATGTGTTGTTGTTGTTTTGTTTTTTTTGCATCTGTTTTTTTTTTTTACCTTTCAAAGGCACAAGTAATTGAAATAACAATAACAATAAAACATAGATGAACGAGTGATTTAAAATCACTTTTAAGAACGAATTTAGGGGTATAAGATATGAAGAAGGGTCTTGTCATCCCTGGTGGGACTAGATAAAGGTTTCTTATGGTCGTTAGCATGTCATGCCAAGTGGTTCATTCATGGCACCCCTCAGGGAAATGGAGGTTACTTGGGGATATCCATCTCCTCTCCTCATAACAGAGGACGCCTTGTTTGGAGTTATATGTTACCATCAGCTAAGAATTATTTTAACTGATGAATTGAGATATTCTCTACAAAACTGTTTGATCATTAAAAATGAAACTTCTTTAATGTTCAAATTAGCAGATAAAAATTTCTAAAATATCATTTTTGACCCAGTTTGGTTATTTGGGTTCTTTTAACGGTATGTCAACCTGCTGAGGTGTATATCATACGAAGAGGTTAGAGAATCACGTTCCTTATTCGCTCATGTCTATATTTTTGCGTATTTGTTTCGATAGTTTTATTATGCACAGGCCTGTCGGCGACGAATTTTTAAACAGATTTATTTGACCCATAGAGGTATTATCTCTCCAGGTCAATGTGAACCTTGGAGTAATAGCAGTGAAAAATTACTCCACACTTTACAAAGCTTTTTAATTAATGCTTCACAACCAGTTTCACTTTACAAGACATCCCCTTTCGGGGGGTCTTCATCCTCTGTAATGGATACAGTCAACATATTCTAAGCCTCATCGACAGAATGACTTTTCTTTTAGGGAGATGGGGTCTCACCCCTCTCTTGTGGATATAGTCAACATATTCTAAACCTCATCAACTGAGTGAGTTTTCTTTTAGGGGGGTGGAATCTTACTCCTCTGTAGGAGTTAACATATTCTAAACCACATCGACAGAGTGAATTTTCTTTGGGGGATGTGGTCTTACCCCTTTGTAGGGCTTGGTTGGTTGTTTGTTTGGGTTTTATGACATATCAACCTTTGTAGGTTATTTAATGCCAAATCCATTTTTATTTAAATAATCAGTTCTATTTCAAACAATTCAGTTTAGCATGAGTTCACAGTTTAATTGCCAAAAACATTTCTATTTCAAGCTATTCAGTTTTGTCAAACAGTTCTAATTCAACCAATTCAGTTTAGTATAAGTATAGATTTTGTTTACATACGGTTAAACGTCAAAACAGTTCAATTTCAAACAATTCAGTTTGGCATAAATACAGTTTCAATGTCAAAAACTTCCATTTCAAACAATTCAGTTTAGCATACAAAAACAGTTCCATTTCAGACAATTCAGTTTATCATAAGTGCACATTTTGGTCAAAACAGTTCTATTTTAAGCAATTCAGTTTAGCATAAATAAGCAGTTTAGTTCTATTTGACCCATATATTATATCCTTTCAGGTGCTACCACTCTGGGCCAGAGTGGACCTGGGAGCGACGGCAATGAAGGAGTAATCCGAATTCCCCAAAGCTCCAGCATCACTGGAACCTCACCATTAGATTGTTTAGTGTCATATCCAGGACACTCGTTGTGGAAATCTTGCCCCTCTGTCAATGCAACTCTGTAGGCAATACAGTCAACATATTGTAAGCCTCATCGACAGAATGAGTTTTTTTTAGGGGATGGTGTCTTATTCCTCTCAAGGGGATATAGTCAACATACTCTAAGCCTCATAGACAGAGTAAGCTTTCTTCTAGGGGAAAGGAGTCTTACCCTTCTGTTGGGGATACAGTCAACATATTATAAACCTTATCGACAGAGTAAGTTTTCTTTTAGGGGATGGGGTCATACTCCTATGCTGGAGATACAGTCAACATATTCTAAGCCTCATCGACAGAATGGGTTATTTTTGGGGATGGAGTCCTTCACCTCTGTGGGGGATATAGTGAACATATTCTAAGCCTCATTGACTTTGTGGATTTTCTTTTAAGGGATGAGGCCTTACTCATTTGTAGAGGATACAGTTAACAATATTCTAAACCTCATCGACAGAGTGAATTTTCTTTTAAGGGATGAGGTCCTACTCCTCTGTAGGGGATATAGTCAACAGATTCTAAGCCTCATCGAAAGATTGAGTTTTCTTTTGGGGATTGGGTCCTATCTCCCTCTAGGGGATACGGTTAACATATTCTAAGCCTCATCGACTGTGAATTTTCTTTGGGGCATGAGGTCTTCCCCCTTTCTAGGGGATATAGCCAACATATTCTAAGCCTCATTGACATTCTTTTGGGGATGGTGTCTTACTCCCCTCTAGGGGATACGGTTAACATATTCTAAGCCTCATCGACAAAGTGAGTTTTCTTTTGGGGGATTGGGTCTTACTCCTTTGTGGAGAATACAGTCAACTAATTCTAAGTTTCATCGATTGAGTGATTTTTTTGCGGGAATGGGATCTTACTCCTCTGTAGAGAATACAGTTAACATATTCTCAACGTCATCGACAGTGTTTTATTTTTTTTGGGTGGGGTGTCTTATTCATCTCTCGGGAATACAGTCAGCATATTCTAACCCTCGTTGACAGAGTGAGTTTTTTTATTGGGGGGATGGGGTCTTGCCCTTCTCCACAGGTTACAGTCAACATACTCTAAGCCTCATAGACCGAATAATTTTTTTTGGGGGGGTGCAAGTGTTTTACCCCTCTGTTGAGGATACAGTCAACATATTGTAAACCTCATCGACAGAGTAACTTTTCTTTTGTGGGGCTGAGGTCTTACCCCTCTGCAAGGGATACAGTAAATGTATTCTAAGTCTTGTCAATAGTGAGTTATCTTTTAGGGGGTGGGATCTTACCTCTTAGTTGGTGTACAGTTTACGTATTCTATACCTCATCAACTTTGCGGACTTAGAATAACCAAACAAAAATTAAAAAACTTACGATATTGTCCCCACGTTTTTTAGGGTTTTTTCTTCTTAAAGAATATTATTGAAACGCTTTTTATATATCTAGGTATTACCAAAATTATTAATATATTTGTATATATGCAATCAACTGTAACCCAGAAAACACCACAGCATAACAAGATTTGTATTTGAACCACACGCTGCTCCTGCTCCACCTGTTACACTGTGAACCCAATAAATTAAGACTTCGTCTAGAATCATGTTGATTATTTTTTAGCTTAACTTAAAAAAATAATAGTAAAATTTGCGTTCATTAATCTCACTTGATTCTTTGGCTCATCAAAGTTTATGAAGTTGCATAATTTAAACTACCAAATAAGGAAAGCATTTGAACACTTTGTGCTGGGGGGGGGGAGAAAATTACAAGAACCTGGAAATATTGAAAGCGGACACCATAAAACAAAGATGAAAGATAAAAGAAAAAAGAAAAGAACCAGAAAACTTCAGGAAACCAGACTACGACCGAAATCTCATCAAAGGAATAAACATCTGGGCAGTTCCACTTGTAAGATACTTGGGACTATTCTTAAAATGGATAAGGGAGGAACTGAGACAAATGAACCAAAGACGAGGCCTTATCTCGATAGATAACATAGACATATACGCCAAGGAAAAGGAAGAGGACTCGTTAACATTGAGAGTTGCGTAGATGTAACAATTCAAGTGTTCTGGACATGACATTAAACTGATTTTGAGACTCCAGTTATACATATCTAGAAAGTGTGGAGTACACCTTCATTTCCATTACTCCCAGGTCCACCCAGGCCCCGAGTTGTAATGCCTGTGAGAGTCCCATTTATGAGTCAAATAGCTCTGTTTAAAAATGATTAGTATCCGATAGGACTGTGTGGAAAAAAAACAACTTAAGAACCCACTATATAAAAATACAAATATGAACGTACAACGAACGTGATTCCCTGACCTCTTGGTATAGATTGGTGGTTTGGAATGCTGTTAAAATCAATCAGTTGTTACTTCTCCAGCATATAGAAAAGAAATTATCTAAAAGTTGTACTCACTGCCTGTTGAGTGAAGTTGTCCACGTAGGTATAATTCCTTCCTGCTTGAACCCGGAGTCATTTTATCTACAAAATCAGTAATCTTGAAATTACAATGATTTCCAGCTGTTAAGCTGGAATCTATCTTGATGATTATCCTCAGAAATCTTGTCCAAAATGAATTCTGATGAGAAACCTATCATAAAAATACCGAGGCAACCACATTCGCAGGAACCTTGCGACAAATGACGACGACGACGACAATGACAATGACGTGGATTGACTTTTCTAGTTTATCAACAGTGACATCCGAAACTTCAGTCTATCTCAGCATTTAAAATTCATAGCGTACACCATAAGACTCTTTAAGTCGCCACTTTAAAAACAGGTTCTTTTTTCGAAACTTATAAGAAACTGTATGTGTGAAATCAGAAGAAGGGATATGAAAATTTGACTAGGTTTTCAAAACAGCGATTAAAAAGTTCCCGTTCTAAGTCGAGATAAACCTACAAACTCAATCTGCTGTAAAAGTAGATAGATTTACGACGACGACGATGGCGACGAGAGTTGATCAGTAAGAACGTATCTTGACTCGTATTCATAAACTGAATTTCGATATTGCCTTATATACTTGAGTAATGAACGACTTCAAGTAATGAACACCAAATTTTCAACCGCCAAAAGTGTTTTATCATATATTGGGTGTAATGAACTTTTGGTTATGCTAGTCTACAAAAATATTTCTTCAACATCCAATGACGTAACGAGAAAACATTTAAAGACTTTTACTCTCAAAACAACTGAAATACAATCAAAATCAATGCAATACCTTAAATAAACAATGTAGTCTAGACCTTGGTGTAGCCTACCGTATTTACTTGGATATTTTAAACCTAAAAGTCCACTACTGATACAAAATATGTGCAGTTGTTATAAATCATTAACAAAGTTAAGTAAAAACTTTATTATCTTAGATTATAGTTTTTCTTGAACTAAAGGCGATGAGGGACAATTTGGATCAAAGTTACAGCAAAGTTAGGCATAGAAACCAAGTAAACTTCTATGTTATAAAAACATATCTCGTGTAATGAACGACCTCTTGTTTTTGAACTGAAGAATTAGTCTTAAAAGGTGGTTCATTGCACGAGTATATTGGGTATGTTTTATTGTGTGTGCATATATGTGTATATATAATTGATAAGTTTTGTCACTGAACAAGATGATTATGTCGAAAAATAAATACCATATTTGACGACTTATAAGCTACACTTCAATTTAGTGCAGTGGTTAATGTGCTGGACAGTGACATTGTAGCGAGAGAGTTCGAATTTCAGTTGCGTTATGATCACTTTGGAATGAATATCCTTGGAAAAGATATGAACCGACTTATTCCCGAACTTTGATTTAAATAGTACCACTACAGTAACGGTTTTAGCATTAACTAACCAATTAAACAAAGAAACCAAATCAATCAATGTTGGACGTACATTTAAAAAAAAAAAAGTAAACGCTCTAAAACAACAAATGTCAGGTGAAGGATTTTCGCCAGACTTTCGTAGCTCTCCTCACTATCAGTTTATTTTTGATCTGATGTTTGCGGTCTAATTTTAGGACCAAAGCAGAATTAGAATTTCAGTACCAAGGAATCCAAAGTTGACCTTCGACCTTAGAAGCAATATAATTTTTCGGAGACATTTTCTGGAAAATAAAGTGCGTGTATTATGAGGCGTCTAATACCACAGTTGTTGCACAATATACAATCAATTTTCACCATTAACCTGAAAACTTATTTAATTATCCACATATACATAAGCACAAATATCGATGGGGCCCCTTCACTGACATTACTACCAGGCCAACTTTTAACACTAATGGTTGAACCTGTTTACGTCCAATTTACTGGCAAATAAATCTATTTGAAAATTCATTGTATTAGGAATGAATACATCAAAATATATAACTGTGTACAAGTTATTGATATTAGATAAGAATACTCGAAACTATGAAACCGTGTGCAAATTATTTGCACTAGGATGTATGTGAAGTTATAATTGTTTACAAATTATTATTTTACTCTATGCTGGTTTTTCACGGAAGTTTGAGTGACAGCAAGTCTACTCAAACCTACACGACTCAACTAAGAATTCAAACTGATCTTAACAAGGTTGTGGTCAAGAGAGTCAATTCGTTCGCTGATATCCATTTCCCCTCCTCTCAACAGGTCTCCATGAATCTTCCTAGAATTCTAACCGATCTTAACCAGGCTGTGGTCTGGATGGTCTCAAGTCGTCCTCCAATCTCTATTTCCCATCGTCTCCTCAGGTCTCCGTGACGATTCTGAGTATTCTTGTCAATTTGAACAAGCCTGTGGGCTGGATAACCCCGATTAATCCTATGATCTCGATTTCCCCGAGTTCCATCAGGTTTCCATTTCACTTCGTTTATTTCTTGTAAAAATATACAAGAAGGCACGAGGCCTTATGGAGTTTCCATTACACTTCGGGGTATTCTATCCGACCTTAACAAGAATGTAGTCTGGATGGTCGATTCGTTTGCTGATCTCAATTTCTCCTAGTTTCCTCAGGTTTCCATGACGCTTCTGAATATTCTAGCCGAACTTAATGAGTCTGTGGTCTAGATATTCTTGATTCGTCTTCTGATCTGTATCTACTTTAGTCCTCTCAGGTCTCAAAAACTTTTTTGAGTATTCAAGCCAATCTAAACCAAGCTGTGTTTGGATAGACTTGATTCATCCCCGAGCTCCATTTCCCCTAGTATCCTCAGGTGTCCATGATACTTCTGAGTATTCTAGCCGATTTCAATGAGGTTGTAGTCTGGATGGTCTCGATTCGTCCTTTGATCTACATTTCCTCGAGTCTCCCCAGGTCTCAATGACTTTTCAGTATTCAAGCCGATGTTAACAAGGCTGTAGTCTGGATGGTCGATTTGTTCTCTGATTTCAATTTCCCCTCCTCTCGACAGGTATTCATTATTCTTTTGAGAATTCTAGTCGAGCTTAACCAGGTTGTGGTTGATTCGTCTTATGATCTCCATTTCCTCTTGTCTTCTCTGGTCTCCATGACGCTTCTGAGCATTTGAACAAGTCTGTGGTCTAAATGGTCGATTCGTTTTCTGATCTCCATTTTCTCCAATCTTTTCAAGGTTCCATAATGCTTTCCACAATTCTAGCCGATTTGAAAAAGGCTGTGGACAGAATGGTCTCGATTAATCCTCTATTCTTCTTTTCCCCTAGTCACCTCAGTTTTCCATGACTCTTCTGACTATTCAAGCCGATTTTAACAGTGCTATGTCTGGATTGTCTCGTTTCGTTCTCTGATTTCTATTTCTCCAAGTCTCATCTGGTCTCCATGACTGAATATCCTCACCGATGTTAACAAGGCTGCGGTCTAGATGGTCCCGATTCGTCCACTGATCTGCATTCCCCTGTGTGCTTCTGAATATTTTAGCCGATCATAAGCCTGTTTTGCTGGATTGTCACGATTCGCGTTCTGATTTCCATATCCTCTAGTCTCCTCAAATTTCCATTACACTTCTGGGGAATATATCCAATCTTAACAGGGCTATGATATGGATGATCTCGATTCGTCCTCTGATCTCCATTTCCCATATTCTCCTCAGATTTCAATGACTCTTTTGAGACCATAAGTATTCTCGCCGATCCTACCGAGGCTTTTGTCTGAACGGTCTCTTTTATCTCCTTTTCCACTAATCTTCTCAGTATACTAAACAATCTCAATAAGGCTGTGGACTGAATGGTTTCAAGTCGTCATCTGATCAATTCCTTTAGTCTTGTTAGGTCTATGTTTCTTTTGATTATTCTAGCCTATCTTAATAAGGTTGTCATCTGGATGGTCTTGATTTGTCCTTTGATCACCATTTCCCCGGATCACTTCAATCTCTATAACGCTTCTGAGTATTCGAGCCGATCTTAACAAGGCTGTGGTCTGCATGGTATCGATTAATCCTCTTATTTCGATTTCCCCGTGTCACATATTCCCCATGACTCTTCTGAGTATTCTAGCCGATCTTCCAAAGTTTTGGTCTGGATGGTCTAGAATCGTCCTCTGAACTCAATTTCCCTTTGTCTCCTCATTTCTCCAAGATACTTTTTTAATATTCTAGCCAATCTTAATAATTCTGTGGTTTGAATGGTTTCAATTCTTCCTCTGATCTGTATTTACTTTAGTTTCCTCAGGTCCTCATGTTCCATTTAAGTCTTCTAACCGATCTTAACAAGGCTGTTGTCTGGACGGTTATGAGTCGTCCTCTAATCTCCATTTCCCCTATTCTCCTCAGATATCAATGACTCTTTTGGGTATTCTAGCGAATTTTAATAAGGTTGTGGTCTGAATGGTCGATTCGTTCTCTAATCCATTTTTCTAGTCTCCTAAGGTCTCCTAGACTCTTCTAAGTATTCTAGTCGACTTTAATCAGACTGTGGTCGGGATAGTCTCTGTTTGTCCTCTAATTTCCAGTTCCCTAGTTTCCTCAGGTCTCCCTGATTCTTTTTAGCCTTCAAGCCGATCCTAATTAGATTGTGGGCTGTGTCTGGATTGTCTCGTTTCGTACTCTGATTTCTGTTTCTCCTAGTCTCCTCTCGTCTCCATGGCTCAACTGAATATCCCAGCCGATGTTAACAAGGCTGCGGTCTAGATGGTCTTGATTCGTCCTCTTATCTGCATTTCCCCGAGTCACATCGGGTGTCCATGACGCTACTCAATATTCTAGCCGATAATAACAAAGCTGTGTCTGGATTGTCTCGATTCGCGTTCTGATCTCCATATCCTCTAGTCTCCTCAAATCTCCTTTACACTTCTGAGCAATATATCCAATCTTAACAGGGCTGTGATATGGATGGTCTTGATTCGTCCTCTGATCTCTATTTTCCCTAATCTCCTCAAGCCTCAATGACACTTTTGAGCATTTTAGCCGATCTGAACAAGTCTGTGGACTGGATGGTTCTGATTAATACTCTGATCTCCATTTCCCCGAGTCAAATCAGGTTTCCATGACGCCTCTGAGTATTCAAGCCGATCTTACTGCGGCTGTGGTCTGGAAGGTCGATTCTTCCTCTAATCTCCATTTCCTCTTCTCTCGACCGGCATGCATGACTCTTCCGAGAATTCGAGCCGATCTTAACAAGACTGTGGACTGGATGGTCTCTGATCGTCCTCTGACCTCTAGTTCCTCGAGTCACATTTTCAAGCCTTCATGGACCACGATAAGTGCATCAACTACAGCTGGGATTATTAATATTATTATTTACTTGAGAATCATTTTCTTTTTTACAAAATCAAACAAAAATAGCAGCAGTTAACCTACGAGAAAAATTGCATATGCATCTGCATATACACATATGCATCTATATATATACAAATTTATAAACACACACACACACACACACACACACACACACACACACACACACACACACATATATATATATATATATATACTGAGTATTTATAAGCGGAATTTTTATTTGAAATCTATGCGATTAATATCAACATTAAGTGCACTGAGATTGACTCGGAAGAAGATTATGTAAAAAATAAAAATTTGTTGTGTCAAAATTAAATCTTTTTTCCATCTTTTATCGACTGTGGATATTTTTCGTTTTTAAATCCTAATTATCTATAACCGAAAAATAGGAATATGTAATTGTCGAAAAATAAGCACTGACATCCTTATTAGTTAAATTTTTTATACTTGATCACATGAATGTTTCAGTTATACTTTTTTTGAATGAATTTCAAAGATGATTGATTGATCGATTTTAACTGCATGCTAACCTGTCTGGGGTTAGTTTAGGCCTAGAAGTTGTGCACATTATACCTTTATATTCATATTCATTCCATAATTTCTTAACAGTTTTTCGCAGAAGGTGATATGATATCTAGAATCCCTATCTAATACAAATACTTTTTTAAAAATTTCTATTTGACCCATAGATGGATCTCTAATAAGTACGACCAACTTGGGTCAGAGTGGACTTGGGAGTAATAGCAATGAAGAGGTACTCCCCACTCCTCAAATCTCTTGGGCTGGAGCTTCACTATCAGATAAAGTATATATACGGAATCAACGGCGCTTGGTGACTGTCAGTTTCTCGCCTATCCGATCATTCATATATACTTGTGTGCGTGTGTGTGTGTGTGTGCTCTATCATTGATTGTGAGCCCTCTTTATCTATCAATATAAGAAACTGCATTAATAATATTAATATATGCAACATTCAGAAAATCATATATATATATATATATATATATATATATATATATATCGTTTTGTAATTGCTGTCGAGATTTATCCCTGTAAAATCCAAAGTATTCTCAGTGAAATATTAAAAGCTTAGGTGTAATGAAATAGAAAAAAACTGTGGTAGGTAGTCAATATATTTACACCTATTTATGTAAGAGGAAAAGAGGAACTGGTTTTCCTCCCCCCCCCCCAACCCTACCTCTTCTCCCAACCGACGAGCACTCTGTTCAAACATTACGCCCTTGCCTCTTTTTTGTTGGGTTTTTGGGACTTTTTTTCTTTTCTTTTTTCTTTTCTTTTTTTCTTTTGCTTAATGATCTTGAGTATTTAAGTCCCCGTTCCCATTTTTTTTGTCATAGACGCTCGGTCAAATATATTTCATCCGAGCTATTCATTATAGCGATTGCGTTCCCAACCATAGAGACAGCCACCCGTCCGTTGCTCATCACATTAAGCCTCCTTCCTTGGTTTCATGCTTCACTGGGCCATAAAAAAGGAAAAAGAGAAAAAGAAAGAAAAAAGAGAAAAGAAGAAAAGATGAATGAAAAAGGAGCGAAAAGGAAAGAAAAAACAAAAAAAAAAGCAACAAAAGGTTAAAGTAGAGAAAGAAAGAATAAAAAAAAAATAAAATCAATAAAGAGAAAAGAGAGAGAGAGAGAGAGAGAGAGAGAGAGAGAGAGAGAGAGAGAGAGAGAGAAAGCGAGCGGGGAGGACGAAAAAAGGAAAAAAAGAAGAAATAGAATAAAGAAAAAAGAGACTCGTATGGAAGAAGAAGAAGAAGAAGAAGAAGAAGAAGAAGAAGAAGAAGGAGGAGGAGGAGGAGGAGTAAGTGAAGAAGAAGAAGAAGAAGAAGAAGAAGAAGAAGAAGAAGAAGAAGAAGAAGTTAACTTAAATGATGAGGTAACAATTTTATCCATATGCATCACAAGTCATGTTCACAATTCGAAAACAAAAGATTTTTCACAAATGAAATAAACAGTGACATTTTTTTAATGCTCTGTGGAAATGAAAATCTGTATACTTCAAATTGAGAAAAAATATTCTGATAAAAAAAAAGAAATTTTTAAAAGACGAAGATGCTTAAAAGAAAGAAAGAAAGAAAGAAAGAAAGAAAGAAAGAAAGAAAATGCTTTTAGTAGGACAGTAGTTGATAGATGAAAGGTGCGGGATATTCGTAGTGAGTTTGTTCCTTACTGTGTTCATGTCTATGGTGTCTCTATAAAAGGCTAAGCCAAACTTAGTAAACATAAAAAGAAAGAAAGAAAGAAATGAGTGATAATTTTTTTAAATGCGAAAAGAAAGAAAGAAAGATATAAAACAAACTAAAAAAAAGCCAGAAAACACGGTGACTATCATTCACAAACTGCGATTTACATTTAATTCCTTCATTGTTGTTGTTGTTTTATGTTTGCTTCTTTTCTGTTTTGTTTGTTTTTTGTTTCGTTATTCATATTCATTCTTCACAATATCAGTTTTCATAACAACCCTACATTGAACACTTTCTGAGATTCGCTCGTTTTTTTTTTTTCTTTTCCTTTCTCGTTCTTTTACATTATTATTATTATTATTTTATTTACTTATTTATTCGTATTCTCTTTTGTGCGCATGTCTGCCAACTCTTCCGGTTCATTTCATGTGTAAATAGTCAATTACGTACCCAAGGGATATAACTCGTGACTCTCCGTAATGGTTCGTTGATAAAATAAGTATATATAATCTTTAAATATCGTAAATGAACCAATCGTCTCTGGAAAGTTTTTCTCCTGTGCTCTACCACTGAACCATATCCACTGATATTCATCTTTTTTACATTATTTCCAGCACAATATCTACCAACTGAACACTATATATATATATATATATATACTGAGAGAGAGAGAGAGAGAGAGAGAGAGAGAGAGAGAGAGAGAGAGAGATTGTATCGTTTCCTTACCTGAGTAAAATTGTTAAGTCCGTTTGTCAAGATTACGCGATTTTGTTGGAAGAGCTGATTTAAACTAATTTTCGACCTGTTGGCTAAATGTTATGACACAAATTAGACGGATGATAATTCAGTAGTAGTTTCCCCCGGGTGAAATTTAAACAATGACAGAGGGAGTCTGCGTGGTGTAATGGCTAACGTACTGGACTGCAACATCGTAGTAAGCGTGTGCAAACTCCAGTTGTGCTATTAAGTTCACTTTCGAACCAATACTCAAGGGAAAAATATAAATATATCAGGAACTATGTATCATTGCTGTTCTTTAGCATTAAATAACCTACGAAGATTGATATGCTGTTGAAGAAAGAAACCAAAGAAACCATAAACAATGAGTAAAAGAATCATTACAATTGAAAAGCCCGGTCGGTGGGGCTTAAAATACTCTAAATGTATCCTCTGTGAAATGGTTAGACATTTACTGCATCTGGTGGTGAGGCTGCAACTAGGTATAGAGTGTGTGACGTGTGTGAGTGTTGTTGCGAATTATGTGTAACGAGTTTATAACGAAATGTAACTCAATTTTATAACATGTTATTTTTAGTAATAAGCAATAGTTCACAAAATATATATTGCATGAATATCAATCTTTGTATGAGTAAAATAGGTGTAAATGTTTCAGAATTCTTTTTAGATACAGGGTCGAACGATAAAATTGTCGCCCTAGAAAAGACGACATGATTCCATTCCCGTTTAATGAAAACCGGTTTTCTTTTTTTCTTGCAGACCATCTACTAGTTGGCCAATTGTGTATAAATCCCTAGAGCAATAGGAGCCTTCTATCATGTCTGAAAGTGACACAATGTTCAACGAGCGAGATCGGAGATGCGCCGCTGTACAACTCATGCTCTCTACCGATCCAAGTTATGACTACAGGACCATTGCCAGCACCCTCAAAATGCATCGCTGGATTGCCACGAATAACAGGAACGTGCCCAGGGTGATGAAAACAAAGTTTCCGGATACAGTTATGGTCTTTGATGTGGTTTCAAGTGAGGGCCACATCATGCCACCTCACATCTTCGAAGTCGGCTTGAAAGTCAACACCAAAGTGTACCTGGATGCGCTGAAGAGTGTGGCGATCCCCTGGTGCAATCAGGTGGCCGGTGGTAGACCCTGGGTGTGGCAGCAGGACTCGGCGCCGGTCCACAAGTCCAAAGAGACCCAGGCTTGGTTTCAGAAGGAGTGCTACGACTTTGTACCTTTCTCTCACTGGCCCCCTCCTCCTGAACCCGCTGGACTACTTCGTTTGGTCATACATCGAAAACATCACCAACATGACCTCCCACAACACCAAAGCCGGCCTGATCGCAGCCATCCTCCGAGTATTCGCCAAGCTCCTGTCGGCACTTATCGAAAAGGCATGCTCCCAGTTCCAGATCCATATCGAGGCGGAGATTGAGGCTGAAGGCGGCTTCATTGAATAGATGTCAGCTCTACTATATAATCAAGTTACCTGAATTGATTTTTTCAATAAAAGTTTTAAAATAAAGCTGTAGTGTTGTTTTCTTTAGGACGACAATTTTATCGTTCCACCCTGTATTTATTTGCGTAATCAATGATGAAATTCCTTAGAGGATAAAACTTGGTTATCGTCCTGAAATTTGGTAGTAAATATTTTTATTCCTGCGTGCAGAATCTAACGTTTATCTCCATTCGACTCTGGACTGCTACTGACTAATAGAGGAAAAGATTGTGTTCAGCTCTACAACCTTTTCGCGACACACGTGGGGGTGTTTTTCTATTCTTAGGTTTGGTGACAAATGGGCTTTATAGAGCATTACAAAAGTATACATTTTTCGAATCATTGTAAAGATACATTTTTATACTCTAGAATTGGAAACCATACTTATTAAATTGATTTCAGTATGAAACAACCCAACAATGACTGATATGCACATAAAACCAACCAACCAACTGATTCCTATCATTCAGAATAAGGGAAATTTCTATACGCTATATAATAAATCACTGGATATTTTATTAAAAATAAATGAATATCATGGATATAAGAACTCTGACAAAACGGCATTCTTAGATTTTAAAAAAAGAAGACAAAAACAAATAAAAATGAACGACCAAAATGTAAGGAAAAGATCGATAGAACATCTAGACATGTTCATAATAATGAGTTCTCCAAAGGAGTTAAAATTAAAACAAAGAAATATAGTTCAATAGAAAATATCATTTATACACATCAGAAAACTTAAATCATGTAAAAAGAAAAAAGAAAAAAAGAAAAACAAAATTAAATTGAAAATACTTGTAAAGCGCAAAGGGTGTGACGATGTAAGATGTGTTTTAAATTTTATCACCAAAACCCAGTGTTTCGAACAGATGTCAAGAAATTTTTATATAAGAATGAAACAGCAGTTAAAACAGCAGATAAAAGAACCGTCTTCGTGAGAATATATTGAGAAGCATTGGAAGAATATTTCGTGCCATGAAAAAGGTTAACTCTTTTTCGTCGCTCTGAATGTTTTTCCAACGTTACCAAATGAGAAATGACGAAATAATGAAGGGTGACAAAGTAAGAAGATCGTGATGTTTTGCGACAAGTAGACAAAAAATTGTCAGGAATCGATAACCCCTTCCCCAATTGTCCAGTCGGCTGGGGAGAGGGCTGTGGAATACACCGACTGTGCATTTACAGAAGGACACGACCACCCCAATGATTGTCCTGGATATGACACGAAACAATCTGAAGGTGAGTTTCCAGTAATCAAGGAGTATTGGGGAATGCGGAGTACCCCTTCATTGCCATCGCTCCTTGTTCCACTCTGGCCGGGAGTGGTCGCACCTGATAGGGTCCGATCTATGGGTCAAATAGAACTTACTGTGTACTTATATTAAACTGAATTGCTTAAAATAAAACTGTTTTTGACATTGAACCTGAATAATTTGAAATAGAAATGTTTTGGCATTTAACTGTGTGTGGACAAAAACTAGACTGATTCTAAACTGAATTGTTTTAATTAAAACTGTTTGACTAAACTGAATAGCTTAAAATAGAAATGTTTTTGACAATTAAACCGCGTGCTAATGCTAAACTGAATTGTTCGAAATAGAACTGATTATTTCTATAAAAACGGATTTGCCATTAAATAACCTTCAAAGATTGATATGTCATGAGACCAACCAACCAACCAACCAACATTTCCTAAATTTTTGGCAAAATACAGTATTGTCAGCCCATCTAAAATTGTCAAAAACTCCTCATACTAGCATGGACAGGCAACGTGAATTACCTACTAAACTAAGCAATGGTTTTATTTATTTTTTATTTAGAAACGGCGAAAAAATACCTCACAAACTCTAGAAACATTATTTACCTCGTTTTGAAAATAATATATTTCATCCAAAATAAATAGGTCTTAAAAGAAATTTATATGGTTTAAAAGACCAACGGCGAATAAATGAAATGTCGTTTTAAACAACATAATTTAGGGAGTCTAAATCTCCTCGACTCTATGATAATGAATTAATATTAAATAAGATGCAAAACATTTTTATTTAATAATTGTATTTTCCGGAGAATAAGGAGTCCAATTCTCCAAGACTCTCTATGAAAAGGATTTAATAAATGAATAATTTCCTGTATTCTTTATGTAAAAACATGGATAAAAACAAATTCTGGTCTCTCTATGAAAATTGATAAATCAATAAATGAATATCTCCCGGAACCTCTGGAAAAATAGATAAAACATTTCCTGAACTCCCTCTGATAAAATATACAAATAAATAAAAGTCGCCAGGACTCACTAAAAAAAATGAATGAATTAATAAATAATCTCCAGGATTTTCCATAAAAAATTGAATCAAAAATCACCTGGAAAACAAATGAATCAATAAAAATGTCCAGGAATCTGTAAGAAAAAAGAAATAACGTCCTAAAAAAGCTACATGGGAAAATAAACGAATAAAAAATCTCGAGAATTCTCTTTGAAAATAAAAATAAATGAATAATCTTTCGGACACTCAATGAAAAAATAAGTAAATAAATATCTCATGGACTCTAGAAAAAAATAAACAAATAAAAAATTTCCAGGACTCTCATGGAAAAATAAATTTTTCAAATTTAGAAATTTCTTTAACTCACTATAAAAAAAACAAATAAATAATATTCTGGACTCTTTTGGTAAAAAAATAAATAGATAAATAATCTCCAGGAACCTCAAAGAAAAAAATCTTCATTACTCTCAATGAAAATAAATAAATAAATAAATGAATAATCTCCCGGACTCTCAATAAAAAATCGCCTGAACTCTCTAGGAAAAAATAAACAAAAAATCTCCTGGACTCTTTAGGAAAAAAATAAATAAATAAATCATCTTCATGACTCACTGTAAAAAAAAAAAACAGGTATACTTCCTGGTCACTCTATGAAAAAATGAATAAACAAATAAAAAATCTCCAGGATTCTCAGTGAAAAAATAAATAGACAAATACAAATCCCTCGGACTCTCTATGAAAAAAAAATTAAAAATGTCTTGGATTCTCAATGAAAAAATAAATAAACAAATAAAAAATCCCTTGGACTCTATGAAAAAAAAAATCAAATAAAAAAAGGCCAGGACTCTATGAAAAAAATAAATAAATAAAAGTCCACAGGATCCTTTATGAAAAAATTAAAGAAATAAATAAAAACTCTTTTTGACTCTCTTTGAAAAATAAATTAATAAATAAAAAGATCCGGACTCTCTATGAAAAAAATCAACAAATAAAAAATCTCCTGGGCTTTTTAGGAAAAATAAATAAACAAATAAAAAAATCTCTTGGACTCTCAATAAAAAAAAAACAAACAAATAATATCTTGAACTCTCTATTAAAAAATAAATAAAAAAGATCTCCTGGAAACGCTATGAAAAAGAAATCTCCAGGATTCTCGATAAAAAAAAATCTCCTGGAATCTATAGGAAAAAATAAACAAATAAAAAAATTTCCAGAAGTCTCTAGGAAAAAAATAAACAAATGAAAAATCTCCGGGACTCAAGGAAAAAATTAATAAATGAATAAGCCCACTGTGTCTTAAGATAGAAAAATAGAAGTCCATATTTTTATCTATGTGGTCATGTTTGGATTAATAACATTTATGACAAGTTGTTTTCTGAATTATCATGGACTCTGTTTACAATAACGGATTAGAAGAAAATATCCAAAATATTACTTGGCACAAAAATTATTTTTGTTTGAATTCTATAAATATTTGCATTTTATTTATAAAATCATTGTTTTTATCTTGATTTTCCTCTGATGCAAGTCACAAATAAAAAGAAAACAGGGATGAGGGACAAAAACCGTAAAATTAAAAACGATTCTTACATTTGACCAATTACTTTCAAAAATCATTACCCTGATTAACTTTGTCAACAATTTTGGTTTTGAGGTTCGATAATCAGATAATAATGGTCGCCTCTAGCGGCCCCATAGCTCAGTAGATTATCGCGCCTCTCTCGTAAACTCAATAGAAACTCAAATATATATTTAAAAAATAACGGCCACCGTTTCTATTTCTTGCACGAGAAAGAAAGATTATTGTTAGTTACACAATGAATTGAATATTTCAAGAAATAATTGGCATAAATTTGAATCCTAACCGTGAATCTCTTTATCAGTCCACAAGGTCTGTTCTGTAAACATCCAACCATTTTGAATATCTCGAGAATTGGTTATGCAGCCTTGATGTTACTTGGTAGCCGATCTCAAAGAACCTTGATTCGCATGCTTGAATTAATACCGGTGCAAAATGTTGCTCAGACAGTAGTGAGACTCTACTGAGTAAGATTGTGGTCAGTTTAACCATCGCATTGACTATCACATCGCTTGCATGTTTTGGAAGTTTGTTGTTTTTTTGTTTTGTTTTTTTTATATTTTGTTTCGTTTTGTCATGTATTTTGGAGGAGTTGCGTTTTGCTTTGTCATTTTTTTAGAAATTCATTTATCATTATTATTATTGTTATTACAATTATCAATATTACTCGACGAGTTTTTCATATCAGCGTTAGATGATGGTCTTTCACTGGAGTTTGAGTGACAACAAGTCTCCTCAAGTCTCCAGGATTCTTCTCAGTATTCTGGCCGTTCTCAATAATGAAGTTGTTTAGATGGTCTCCACACATTATCTTATTTCCGTGTCCTCTAGTCCCTTTATTAATCCTTTGGTGACTGTACTAAGAGCACCAATTACAATTGGTATAGACGTTACTTTCATATTCCACAGTTTCTTCAGTTACCAAGCAAGGTCCCGATATTTATCCTTCTTTTCGCTTTCTTCCAATTTTATTCAGTGGTCAGCCGGGACAGCAAAGTCCACAATTTTGCAAATTCTCTTTTTTCTTTTTTGGTTGAATATTATAATGTCTAGTCGTCTTGATGAGATTAAGTGATCCGTTTGTATGTCAAAACCTCATAGGAGAGAAGCTTGTGCGTCTCATTTTCCAGAACAGATTCTGGGTTGTGCATATACCATTTATTCGTATGGTCGAATTTCAATTTCTTACACAATTCCCTGTGGATCACTTTGTGTCCCCAGTCGTATCTTGTCTTATACTCTTTTGTGCTAATTTGCTGCATTCGCTTATTATGTGATTGAGGGTTTTATCACTATCACCACATAACCTACATTTGCTGTTTTGTTGCGTATTATCAATTCTTGCTTTGATATGATTAGTTCTTATAGCATTGTTTTGTGCTCCTTTAGGTTTCCTTTTCTTAATCACGTCCATGTTTTCTTGAATGAAATGTTGCTTATCAGTTACTTAAAACGACTAGAGAGTTGTTTTTTGATTATTGTCGTTTGTTCCTCCACTCTTTTATATGCAGTCTTCAAGTCGTCAACGTTGTTTTCAATGCTGGTAAGTCCTGTTCTTCCTTCATTTCTTGTTACATATAACCTATCAATGACATCTCTGGGATGTAAGGCCTTATGCATGGTCATTATTTTTCTTTGTCTCTGGTCCATTTTTTAAGTTCTTCTCGCGTCCACTTCAAGAATGGTTCAAAATATCTTACGTGGGGGACAGTCCAAGTATTTATTCCTTTGATAAGGTTTCTGCTATATAGTTTTGTCTCGAGTAGCTTTCTGGTTCTTCAGAAATGTTTTTTTTTTTAATTTTTTCTTTCATCTCCTCTTGTTTGATGGTGTCAGCTTCCAATATCCCCAAGTATTTTCCTTTTCTCCAAGCGTTCGAATTTTGTCTTGCTTTGGTAGTTTCATTCCGTCCGTAAGGAGTCATATGCCGCTTTTCATCACAAGCATTGCGCATTTTTCTATGCCTGATTCCATTCCTATGAATATTCTGATTGAATGTATTGAAGTTTTCCATTCTACTTCATTTTTGGCCCACAGTTTGGTGTCGTCCATGTACATTAGGTGATTGATCTTTTCCTGTGATTTAGTAACTTTACATCAGACCGTGCATTTTCTGAGTATTTGGTTGAGTGGCATCATGGCAATTATAAATATTAATGGTGATAGTGAATCTCCTTTTAATATACCTTTTTGGATCTTTGCTTCAGCTAAGCCTTTCCCTCCTGCTGTCACTTCCACTCTCTAGGTTTTCATGGTTTTCTCGATAAACTCTATGACTTCATCTGATATTTTGTACATTTTGAGGCAGTTTATTATCCAGCTTTGTGGGACCATATCATGTGCCTTTTTGTAGTCAATCCAGGCCATAGCTAGATTTTTCCGTCTGGTCTTGCTCTCGTTGAGGATTTGATGATCAATGTAGAATAGTTCTCATGTGCCTCTGGATCCTTTGCAGCATCCTTTCTGTTCATCAGGGAACAATCCGTGGTTTGTTAGTGATAAATAAATCTCTTCTCTTATTTGTACCGTTTGTTGTTTCCACATCATAGGTAGGCACGTTACTTGGTTGTTTGGGGTGGTTCCTTTAAGGGGGTCTTTCTGGATCAACGTGGTCCTTCCTTTGGTCATCCATTCGGGTACGTGAGCTTCTTGTAGACATTTGTTCATTTCGAGTGCTAGTCTGTCATGAATAGTAGTGAATTTCTTGCACCAGAATCCATGAGTTCCATCATGGCCTGGCATTTTCTTATTTGATTTTTTTAGTGTCATTCTCAGTAAATCTATGAGTATTTCCGTTTTTGGTCTTTCTTTGAGTTCTTCTAATTCTTTCGCCATGCTGCTTATCCATTCGGCTTTTTTGTTATGTTCTCTTGGTTACCATATTTTACTCCAAAATTGTTCAGCTTCTCTTGCATCCAGTTGTTGGTGTGTTTTTATGCTGTCCCCCCCCCCACAACTTGTTGGTAGAATTTCTCTTTTGTTATTTTAGAATGTTCTGTTTTTCTGTATTGCTTTACCCTTTATCTTTATCTTTTAAATCTTCCTACCTTCGCCAGTACTTTCTGGTTTATTTGCTCAAGTTGTATTGCTATATTATCTTGTATTGCTTTTTCCTTTTTGGCCCTAAATGTTCCAGCGTTTTTCCTTTGTTTTATCATTTTGGCCTGTTTTCATAGCTTTCTTATCTGCGTTTCCAGTCGAATTTCCCATTCAGGTTTTGATTTTTTTGTTTGAGCTCTTTAAGGGAACTTCGATTTTCTCAAAAACTAATTTTGCTCCCGCATAATTTAGTTCATTTAATTCAGTTATATTTTTGTTGGAATATATGTTAATACTTGATTTATTTTTTTCCGTTTCCATCTTGATTTTTCTCCATTCAATGTTTCTTAGTGATGGCAAAGTAATCTTTTGTTCATTCATAATTCTCTTTCAATTTTCTAAGTTTATTTTTGTTCTTGTGTTGGTGTTTGCTCTCTGTTGTTCAGGATTGTGTTGTTTCTATTTTCAGAAATTGGCGGTTCATTTCGGTTAGATTGTTCATGTTAGTCAGTACTTGGTGTGTCTGATCTTGTTTTACTGTCTTGTTCATTATTTGTTTTCTGGTGTATTTCTAATATTTCAAGGTCAGAAAACCAACATTTCTTTATAATTGTCCTAACTTGGTCAGCGAGTCTTTGACTTGTTGTCTGAAAACTAGCGCATTCTTGCCAGATCTCTATTATTCTTTTTCTATATCCTCTTAGTGTAGGATTGCTTCAAAAATATCAGTGTAGTGGAACATGGTTATCTTCTTTAGTTGATGTTTTGTGTTTGCGTCTCTGATTTGTGCAGTTCCTTAAAACATCGTTCATGTACCATGAAACAAGAACAGCCAACATTCGCAGGATGACGATCGGGTCTCACATGTTGGCTATCAGAAGAGCACCTGCCGATCCTGACACCCAAGCCAGTTTCCTGGGTCCAACGTTGCGTTATATTCTGATTCCACATTTTTATTCTGAATGGTATATTGTGAATATACCAGACCCAGGGTTTGTTTAAAATCTGCGCATCTGACACAGATGTAACCTAGTTTTCTTGAGTAAGAGAAATCTTAAGTGAGTCGCACATAAAAATAAAAACAAAACAAAAACAAACACGATGGTTGGATTAACCTCATCAGTAGTCGCCACACTTAGAGATGAGTAGCAGAAGTTTCCTAATTTAACTATTTGATCCTGGCCGTTGACCGGTGGGTTCATCGACCAAGCAACGGTTAAATTTCAAATAAATTGAAAATTACAAGAATTATCATATAATTCAAGTAAAGCTCAGAAAATAAAAACAAAATTGAAATTTCATAAAAAAAATAAGAAATAGAATAAAACACTTATGTAGCTACTTACAATATTTTAGCGAAATCAGACTGTCTTGTTGACTGTTTTTTATTGAGTTCACTCACAATAGTAAAGCTGATTTTTTGGCTTCATTTTAATCTGTTTTCCCTTATCATTATTATTATTTAAACACTGCATCGTCTAAGCAAAGTTAATGCTTTGCAATCCATTTTTGACACCCAGTTAATCTCAGAATTAGAATTATCGAAGTTTTAGAATGTGGATGAAATTAATAACTAAACTGAATACAACCAGATGGCTAATATACATCGTAAAAGAAGTCTAATTAGTTTGTAGAAGAGACGTTGGGATAAGTGTGTGTGTGGTTTCAAATTGGAATATATGTATAATGGTTAAAGTGTTCCCTAATGGTCTGGGGGGCAGGGGTTCAATTCCAGGTCGAGCCATACCAAAGACTAAAAGGTACTAGATGCCTCCTTGCTTAACTCTCAGTATTATAATATATAGATCAAGAGTAAGAGAAGCAATTGATAGAAAGGCGTAACACCCTCCCCTACATGTCAGTGTTGTAGCTATTGAAAAGGGAGACTTCGTGTCACCCTCGACAACGATCGGCCAACTTACATATTAGAATTATGGACACTATACCTGTTTTGCCAAAATAGAATTAAGCACTCTTTTTGCGCAACAACTTATCTTATTTGCAATTCTTATATATATATATATAGTTAAGAAGTTTGCTTTATTTATAAAGAATGTTCAATATCAGTGAAAGAGAAGATGTAGATCAGTTTGAATGGTGTAGCGTGGACCCAGAGTCAACAAAGCTTAGTGACTGTCAGTTTGTGACCTAGATGACCATCAATTCATTGGTCAGATGATCACATGCGCGAGAAACTGACAGTCACCAAAAACCGTTGATTCTGTGTCTACGCAACTCAAACTTCGATACACACACACACACACACACACACATATATATATATATATAGGTAGAATTTTCTCTTTTAAAAATGTTTCACTAAATAGGACAGACAGTTTGTATCAGCCCATTTTATCTTTGATCCGTTCGAGACTTCGTATGAGTCGTTTTACTTCTGGATTGAATGAATTAAGGAATGTACTGTATTTTTTTTTTGTTACCTCAGTACGATCGATATAGTGTACCAGTTTGAATATTTACAAGGAGAATGCTTCTCCAATAAATTATATCCAGTCGAGACGCTTAACACTTCACGTATCCTACACTATTTCCATCTCTCAACACCTCAAAATACATTTGTGCTCCTCCTCCAAATACAGAAAACTTTTAACTGAAAACACTTCCATATTACACAAAACCCCACCCTCAAATTCTTGAAGTTTTCTTTGTAAAGATTAACAAACTTTCTTTAAGAAAGATCATCTTCGAATATAACAGCCACAATTCAAAATGTCTTTAACACATTTTCCGCCCATCTTTCTGCTTACTTCTACTAAAATTCTTTCTTCCGTAAATTAGCCTTCTAATTGTTCTTCTTTCCTAATCTTTATATAAATATATCTGACTCTTCATAGTGTTTATCATTTCATTATTCGTTCCCTAAAAATGGCTCCATTTGGAACTGACACTATTTGGGGAAAATACGGCGCCTTCCAGAAGCTAAACGACTCGTACAAAGATTTGAATGGGTGAAAGATGTAATAGATAGTCTGTCCTATTCAATTATATATATATATATATATATATATATACATATTGGAAGTGTTATATATTGACCCTCAACCGAGCCGTAAATCAAGAGATGCACCTGTGTAAATGAGCGGAAGAACAGCGGAAGCAGGTAGGCGAAGACAATTATATAACCAGGTGCCACAGACGGCTTGGGTCAGTTCCAGTTGGAGTTGGAGTTGGAGTCAGTTGGGGGACAAGATGCCAGCGTGAGAATCAGCTTGCAGACTGAGGGCTTGCGGGCGTCAGTGACCCACGGTTGAGCAACTCCAGCCAAGATGAGGAAGAAGTGCTGCTATGGTCTGAAGAACTTTGGGTCAATATGTAGCAGTCTGTCCCCGTCTCCAACTCACCTCTCGCACACAACCAACATCAACCCTTTCGAGAATAAAGTGTGAGAGATATATTTTTATAAAGAAGTGTGTTCGTTCGTTCATTGAAGTTCGTCATTATTGTTGACCATGTTTCCGCTTCTATTTATATTTGTATATGTATATGCATAAAAGTTAAAACGAAGAAGAAGCATTTGAACTCAGGAGCCAACAGGAAGAAATATATCAATATTGGTCAGTATGTTTTTAAGTCCTATCAATTTAAAATGCTGAATTTTACAAAATGTTATGCTGTATTTTGTTTGTGAAATAATGCTTAAACTATGCGTTTTAAATGTAAAGACACGCTTACTCTACTATAAAGCCAAATTGATGTTAAGACTCTTTCCAAATGTCAGCGAACAAGGCAGAATGTTTTTGAATCTCTTCTATAATATAATTTAAAAATTCGTAAAGAAAGCCCTAACAGTAGTTTAGAAGAAAAAGTAAAAGCCTAAAACACAAAAAAAAAAAAAAAAAAAATTTTTAAAGCTCTATAATTCCTGAAGCCTACTAGGTTCCCAACTGTAGTATAGAAAAAAATAAAAATAAAAACTAAAAGCCTAGGAAAAGTCCCAATACCGCCCAAAAAAAGCAAAAATCAGTACCAGTGAAAGTCTGACGAAAGTACCTTAATCTTGGATTTTAAGTAAGTTAAAACTTAAGAAAACTTAAATCAAAATTACCCCCCGCTTATTTTTTTTTTTTTTACTTACACATGGGAAGCAGCATAATGTACGTAAAGGTATTTGAATAAACCCATGGACGACCAAACTCAATACCTAAACGGGTCCTGGACGTGAGTTTGACGACTTTACGCTCAGGATCGTTAGTTCGATCGGGGAACTACTGCTGCTCCTCTATAAGAGTGGCTTCTATAGAAGAGAATAAAACAGCCATCGAAAGATAACCATGACCCACACTCAAACCACATACACAAACCGCATCGCTCTTCGCGCGGGTAAAAAAGGGACGTGTCCTGCTGAGGTTGGAGCCCTGGCCTCGGTGTTCGAAAAATCAGCTACAGAGCTCAAACAATCAAAACTACTAAAATGCAAGCAAACACTACAAATAGCCACATTTAACGTAAGAACCTTAAATAGAATAGGACAACTACCAGAGCTAATCGCATCGGCCGAAGAACATAAGATAGACAAAATATGCATACAAGAACACAGATACACGCACACCGAAGATATCAAATATCACGAAACTGGCAATGGCTGGTCGCTCGTCACTGTATCCGCATGGAAAAACTCTGTCAACGCCACAGTAGGAGGGGTAGGATTACTTATAGGACCTAGAGCATTAAAAACGCTTAATAGCGTTGAGAAAATACAACCTAGAATGATGGCAGCTACTTTTAACGGCAACCCCAGAGCAACAATCATCTCATGCTACAGCCCCACCAATGTTAGTGAAGAAACTGAACTAGTCACCTTCTACGATGAGTTATCCTCATTAGTGCGTAGCATCCCGAAACACATGTTAGTCATCGGCGGAGACATGAATGCCCAAATCGGGAAAAACGGAAACAACAAATACAGCCTCCACAACACGTCAAATAGGAATGGTCAACATCTAACAGATTTCATGATAGAAAACAGATTAGCATGCCTCAATACAAACTACCAAAAAAGGGAAGGCAAACTATGGACATATACGTACGCAAACAATACTAAAGCTCAGATAGACTACGTCCTTATAAACAAGAAATGGAAAAATAGTGCAATGAATTGCGAGGCATACTCCTCTTTTGAGGGTGTGTCCATCGATCACCGAATAGTCACGGCGAAAATACGGTTAAGCCTACGAAAAAACGCCAAACGAACAGCGACCACCAAACACTATGACTGGGCCCTATTGAACAACAAAGATATAAGAGGTAAATACGTATTAGAATTAAGAAACAGATTCGAAACACTACAAGAAAAGACGGAAGAAAGTACACCAAACGACAATTATGAAAATTTCGTCAATGCGCACCTCGAGGCAGCAGCAAAATACATTCAAACAAAACTTAAAACTAAATATAGAGTCCCATGGGAAACTTTAGCAGTGAGAGAAAAACGTGCACTAGTGAAAACAGCCTCCAAAAACTATCGAAAAAACCCAACAAACACAAATGCCTTAAAACTAAAAACGGCACAATATCAATTAGCAGGCTTATATATAAAGGAAGACAGAATACATTCAAAATCAGATAGATAAGATTAGAGACTCGGTGGAAGATAGACAATCTAGAATAGCCTGGCAAACAATAAACGAAGTGAGCAGAAGAAAGAACACAGCCAAAGCAAAACTGAAAGCAGCAAACCAACAAGAAAGAATAAAACTGTGGAAACAGCACTTCGAAAACTTACTTGGAAACCCACCAAAAATAACACATGAACCAATCACCAGAATAATTAGCAAACAATTAGACATTAAACTAGGACCGTTCACACAAGAAGAACTCGACTCGGTTCTCAGAAAAATTAAAAATAGGAAAGCTGCAGGGCTGGACGAAATTCCTCCAGAAGTATGGAAGACCAGACAATTCGACGACATACTGCTCCGACACTGCAACGCAGTATACAATCAAAATCCGATAGATAGATGGATGAAGGGATGCATACTCCCCTCCCTAAAAAGGGGGACCTCGGATTAGCCAAAAACTACCGAGGCATAACACTTACATCCATAGCAGCCAAAATCCCTACTACGAAACCGCATAGAACCCAAAATAGACAACATACTTAGAAAAAACCAAAATGGCTTCCGAAGAATTAGATCCACGACCTCACAAATATTAACCATCCGTAGAATCCTTGAAGGTGTACGAGCAAAGAACCTACAAGTGACATTAATATTTGTCGACTTTACCAAGGCTTTCGATTCCATTCACAGAGGAAAGATGGAACAAATCCTACTAGCGTACGGCATACCTAAAGAAACCGTAGCGGCAATAACGATTCTCTATAGAAACACTAAAGTAAAAGTACGATCACCGGATGGAGACACAGAATACTTTGACATTGTAGCAGGAGTACTACAAGGGGACACACTGGCTCCGTACCTCTTTATCATTTGTCTAGACTACGTACTTAGAACATCGATTGACAAAATCAAAGAGAATGGCTTCGAACTGACGAAGAAAAGAAGCAGAAGGTACCCCGCAACAACAATTACCGACGCCGACTACGCCGATGACATAGCGATACTGGCAAATACACCTGACCAAGCCGAAACACTTCTGCATAGTTTGGAACGAGCGGCAGCAAGCATAGGCCTCTATGTTAATGCACACAAAACGGAATATATGTGCTTTAACCAAACGGGGGACATCTCCACTCTAGAAGGAACCCCTCTTAAACTAGTACACAAATTCACTTACCTAGGAAGCAGCGTCGAATCAACCGAAAAGGACATCGAAACGAGGTTAACGAAAGCATGGACAGCTATCAATAGGCTATCGATTATATGGAAATCAGACCTAACCGATAAAATGAAACGCAGTTTCTTCCAGGCAGCGGTCACATCGATACTGCTATATGGCTGCACTACATGGACGCTAACAAAACGGCTGGAGAAGAAGCTAGACGGCAATTACACAAGAATGCTGCGTGCAATCCTGAACAAGTCCTGGCAGCAACACCCCACAATACACCAACTGTACGGCCACCTGCCCCCTATCACGAAAAATATTCAGGTTAGACGAACCAGACATGCAGGACACTGCTGGAGAAGCAGAGATGAACTCATAAGAGATGTACTCTTATGGATCCCCACACATGGCCGCGCAAAAGCAGGACGACCAGCACGAACATACATTCAGCAGCTATGTGAGGATACGGGATGTTGTCCTAAAGACCTACCTAGGGCGATGAACGATAGGGAGGAGTGGCGAGAGAGGGTCAGGGATATCCGTGCTACCAGCGTGATATGATGATGATGATATGCATGCTGTTATACAACAGAAGTGAATAATGGAAATAAATCCGGCTGTATGAAAAAAATAGAAAACAAAAGAATCCAAAAGTGACGAATTTATTTTATAGGGAAAGTCAACGTTAAAACTTTTCGGTTTTAGTAAACATTCTTCAGGATTTTAAGATGGCGAAACAAATGTTTTGTTAAATAAAATGGAACCCTTGTTATTTTAAAGTCGTTTTTCCTTTTTTTTCTTTCAAGAGTCCTAATTTTTTTTTTTTTTTTTTTTTTTTTGTTGATGTTACGATCTTGAAATTCATTTATAATTTCTCCAAAGAAGTCATTTATGGTCAATATTTTCATATAATATTTCAATTTCTGCTTTTTTTACAGATTAGTTATATTTATTATAAAGGTAGCTGTTCAGTCCATGATTGAGAAATTATTTTTGATGTTCTGTGAGTTTATTGTCAATTATTGTTATCGGAAAGAAGTATTGAATCTTTATATAGAGAATTAAGTTTTTTTTGTAGGACTCTTGAAAGAAAAAGAAAAAAAAAATTCAAAATATCTTGGATTCCGTTTTATTCAATGAAACCTGTTTAAATGAAAAGATGCTGCCTAAATACAAAATCTGCAGCTAAACACGATACTTCAACAATTGACTTTAGATTTAACTTGGTGAAAAGACGAATTGAAAGATGTAAAAAATGAATTCAAGAGCTAAACGTTAACATCGAAGAACCTCAGAACATTCTAAAAAATTATATCTCTCTTGTCTAATATGAAATAATTCAGGAAAGACGAACATTATTAACAATTATCGATATTCCCACTGATTGACTCTACAAAAAAAATCTTAATTCTTAATATAAAGGTTCAATACATCTTCCCGATAACATAATTACATCAACATCTCTGACTATAAACTCACTGAAGATCAAAAAGAATTTCTCAATCTTAGACCGAACTGCCACCTCTATAATAAGTAAGTAAAGTTGGCGACTGTAGTCGACGATGACCCGAAGGTTCTCTTTTCAATAAGTACAGCACCAATGTCTACTCCTTTCCCTGGATTGCTCCACTTTACCCTTGATACAAACCTTATATTGCTGATTGTTAAGCAAAGAAGTATCCAGTACCATTTTTAAAGTCTTTGGTATGACGCGACCTGGGATTGAACCCATGTCTTCCGGATCATTGGCGAACACTCTACCAATAACCAATTGGTAAAAAAAAAAAGCAAAAATTGTAATATTGAATGAAAATATTGACCATATGTGGCTCCTTTGGAGAAATCATTAATGAATTTCAAGATCGCAACATTAAAAAAAAAAAATTAAAGATTCTTGAAAAGAATAATAAAATACTTCAAGACAACAAGGATGCCATTTTATTTAACCAAACCTGTTTAAATGAAAAGATGCTGCCTAAATACACCTTTTTTATTTATATACATTTGTGCTTGTCTGCAATATATCATCTATTGTAAGTAATGTCAACATACGCCTAGGGAAGGCGTGAAATGTTGTTGACAGGTTGTCGATCATATGGAAACTTGATCCTTTCTTCCATTCCGTGGATATGTCGGTACTACTGTATAGATGCACCATCTGGACTCTAACAAACCTCATCGAGAAAAAGTTAAATGGGGACTACACAAGAATGCTATATGCTGTTTTGAATAAATTCTGGAAGTATCAACCAAAAAACAATTGCTGTACGACCACTTACCGCCCGTCTCGCAAGCCATCCAAGTAAGACGAACATGACATGCCGGTTACTGATAAAGAAGTAAGAACGGACTCATAAGCGATGTTCTCATATGGACTACAAAGCAAGGACACGCCAGGGTTGGTTAACCACCAAGGACTTACATATGTCAACTTTGTACGGACACTGGATGCAATCTAGAGGACATGCCAGGAGTGATAGACAATGGGGGCAGATAGCAAGAGAAAGAGAAATAGAATGAGTAAGAGATAGAGTGAGTTAAGGGACTCTGCACTATTAGTGTGATTTAATGAAGATAATGTATATGTATGTAGGTGTGTATGTAGGTGTGTATGTGTATATGTATATATGTGTATGTGCGCATAATGATCGTTTGATTGAAGGGATAAAAGTTAAACACGTGAAAAGCAATATATTTTTTCTCCGATTCCTTTTCTACCTTTTTTCTTTTCTTTTAATCCGAATGTCTTAGTGTTCGTTAATTCTACCTCTTTTGCCAAATTCCTCTCCTTTGCAAACTGATATTCGTAATGACGTTTAACAAAGCCCCCCCACACACACACTTTATTTTGTTTGTTTTTTTACGCACACATCTACATACAATCACGCATGCGTAGTTGCTCGGACATCATCCCAAAAATTATAAACCTCATAAAACTTCTGTTGACTTTGTCAAGTTTTAAGCAATTCTCTCGACTCTCCATCTCTCTCTCTCGCGACTCTCCTTCTCTCTTTCTCTCGACTCTCCTTTTCTCTCTCTCTGTCTCTCTCTCTCTCTGTCTTTCTGTCACTCTCTCTCTCTCTCTCTCTCTCTCTCTCTCTCTCTCTCTCTCATTATCTGCATTTGCTATAATCTTGCCATGATTTATTATATTTTCTAGTTTTGTTTTATCAATTTTTTCTTAATAGCAACCGTACATACGTACAAGTGCGCTCACAGGCACACACACACGTATATATGCACACACGCACACACGTGCACATGCTCTCTCCCTCTCTCTCTCTCTCTCTCTCTCTCAAATACACACACGCATATATCTGTGTGTGTGTGTGAGAGAGAGGGAGTGTTTATGTAGATACATCAATATGTTTGCAGCCAAATAATGAAGATGATTTTTTTCAACATCAACTGATTTCTTGTCCATGCACTTAATTCAAGTTTATCTCTATCGGCAAGACTTAGAATACGCTGACAGTATCCCCCGCTCAGAGTTAAGACACCCTTAAAGAAAGGGGCGTCCTGAGTATGATACTTAACTGCATTCGACTGCAGGGTTCTTCTTCATTGTCATGACTCCTAGTTACACTCTGATCAGCATGATAGTATCCATTGGGTCAAATAGATGTGCCAAAAAAATTCATTCCTATTCGATGGGACAGAATGGAAGAAGCAACAAATTTTTTTTAAATCGATAGAGAAAAACATTTAAATAAAAATGTGAGTATAAATGTTGACATAAGGTTGAAATTAATCCATCCTTTTTAATTCAGGTATAAAAATCACTGGACATTTTACAACAGTGAAAATTCAATTCAGCTAATAACCGTGGACTTATTAATCTACCACTCACGCACTTTTTTATTGACTACTACACCCAGAACCTTTCCTTTACTGAAGTGTCCGTGTGTTTCCAGTTGATGAATAGTCTTTTTGACTCGGACTCGTACTGGCAAACTCATACTTAGCCCATTAATAATTTTTTTTTCACTAAAACATGCTTCTCCGTACACATCCATTATTATTCTGTAAATTTCACATGGTTTACTCTTCTCAGCCACCAAAAATATGATGACAGGTCTCTGTTCAAGCCTCGAGCAATTTGTTTGATTTGCTTTCATTTTGAATAGCCTCAAAACAAATATTTTTGCGAGATTAGAATAATTTTTCTTGTAAACAACAACAAACAATGCAGAGTTTACATTTAAGGAAAAATATTCTGAAGAAAAAGTTATTTTGCTTTTTCAAAAAAGATTCACTTTATTTATTGAATGACCCTCGAATATATATAAGCTTAGAATTTAGATGAAAGTTAACTGACGGCACTTCAGATTGGCGTGTCTGAGCTGACAATTAAAATAGTTTTAAATGACTCGTGTCAAGTACTGACATTATTATCTTATCGGTTCAAAACGAATTACTCACATTTTGGCGCTAACGGTTACTTTTAAAGACAGTGTCAATGAACAAAAATTGGAAGAGTAGGAGATTCAGAATATAAATGTAAAAAGAAAGACAAGTCGTTTAGTGTATATGTCGTCGAAATTGACTGTCAACTTCCACATTTCTTTCAACATCGAAATACTTAATGTTGATCATAATAATTTTATGAAACTCCATTAACGAACAGAAGCGTTTTATTCAGTTGGTTGTTTTATTCGAATAGGCACGATTAAAACTCGGCACACTAATATGGGTGTTCCGTCCTCAAAACCATGTTTGTCCTCAGTCATCAACTTATGAAGAATTTAGAGCGATAAATGACGATAGAGGGAAGGACGAAATTAATGTAGAATTTCCCTCCTTTACATTTCTCGACTAGTTTTGTTGATAAATTTTATGAGACCAGGAGTCTAAAGGATGGAAACAGTTCAATTCCTTAACTGCCGAAGTTCTTGGAAATATATCCGAGCGTTTAATTCTTTCAATCAAAAAATCTCTTAGAAAATAATCTTCGCAAATTCTAATTACATGTTTCCTATAATTTGATATTCCCGAGTATCGATCCCCAGCAAAATGAAACCGATCAACAAAACGTAATTGAATTTTGCTGCCAACCTGAAGATTAATATTCGTTAAACTTGAGTAGAGGAACATTTTTGTGAAATTAATGCTTACCATTCGTTGTCTATATTGCTCCACTTATGAATTATCGAGCACTTTTTAGTTTTTACTTTGAAATTCGACTACCATTTTGAAACGCACACACACACACACACACGTATATATATATATATATATATATATATATATATATATATATATATATATAACTACCACATCTTGACAGATAATAGTCATCTTTACCACCCACAACATCTCCATTAACAACTATTTCAACTTATGAAAAATATCCAAGAGGTGTAAGATAAAGTAATAAGACCTTTGTACGTCGTTGGATTATTGTGATATAAGTTTGTCAACACTTATGCCATTCTCTGAATCAACATGACTGCAGCAGATTGACAAGCAGAACAAAATAATTGCTAAAGATGTTAACTGCAGCTTTTATTTCAGAGTTTCTTCAATTAGACTTTTCTCGGCAAAGGTTTGGTTCTCTTTGTTTTAATCGGTTATTTACTACCAAAGCCATCCTCCTAGAAGAACAAAAATGATTCTATTTAACTCAGAGGAAGGACGATAAGGGAGTCCATACCTTTCCTTTGGGTCTGAAAGTGAACGTAATAGCGTGACAGAGTTCGAACTCGCTTACTTCGAGGACACAATCTAACACTTTACCCATTACACTGCGGGAACTCTTCACTTCGCATCAAAGGATACCTCTAAATCAACAGAGATTAGATACTAGGGATTCTTTCTCCCGTTTTAATTTTGGAATTAGCTTCTTATATGTATACGTGGTGCCTTCAATGAGTTTCAAGACTTTTTTTATACAGGCATTTAAAATTGTCGTAGACTCTTGCAAATTTAGTATGTTATTGCTATACATCTTATGAGATGACAGACCAATTTTTATGATTTCAGATTTAAATGAACAGCTACAGCAGCAATTGGAATACACCCTACTAAAGCCTGATTTTCACAGCTGGTGAATTTCAAAAATGCAATCTGGACGTGAGGACACTTTAGAAGAACGATATGTAATAAAATTCTGTTTCAAACTTGGAAAAAAATGTCACAGAAACGTATGAAATGCTTCAGACTGCTTTTCGACCATCTTGCATTAATCGAGCATCAGTTTTTGAATGGCATAAGAGATTCAAGGAAGGCAGTAAGTCTGTGAGGAATGAAGAGAGGTGTGGGAGGAGTAAGGAAGTCAATACACCAGAGTTGATTGGCCAAAGGGTTAGGGTTAAGGTTACTATGTTGAGATTTTAAGGGGGTTCAGGAAGAGATTCCATCGGAAGAGGCCAGCACTCTTGAAATCGGGTCAGTGGCATTTCCACTAGGACAATGCACCAGTCCACAACTCCATCCTTGTCACAGACTATTTGACTAAGATGGGCATCAAGACAGTTCCTCAGCCTCCCTATAGTCCAGACCTTGTTCCCTGTGACTTTTGGTTATTCCCTAAGCTCAGAGGCTATCGTTAGAAGACAACTGAAGAGATGAAAGAGGCTGTGACGAAGGTCATTGATACGCTCATACAAGAGGACTTCCATGGAGCCTTCCAGAAGTTGTTGGAACAGTACAAGTTCATTGCAGCCAAAGGAGATTACTTCGAAGGGGACTAGAGTTTCATGTGTGTACTATCAATAAAAGTGCCCATACAAAAAAAGTCTGGAAACATATTTAATGATCCTCGTATATATAGTTTAGCAGAAATTAAAGTCCCATTTTGCTAAAAATAGCATCCTCGATCTTCAGGCAATACTACGTTCAGTAAAATCCTAATCTAACAAAATCTGTAACTAAGAAGCATGAAATATTGAACGTTATAGGATTTCTGCAAAAAGACCCTGAAAGAAATCTACAGCACAGTGAAATTAGTATTGTATAGTAGATATACCAACAAATTTCTCTTATGTCATCAACCAGCTGTTCCTGTTCTATCAGATGATTTATTCTCTTCTATTTAAGACTGCCAGAGAAAAAAAAATTCTCGGTTGAACGTCACGTGTACAAACACTTAACACCGTTATTCTTTCGTGTTAACGTCTCGTGCAATAACACCATATCACGTGACTAAACCTTACGCTGTATGGACGCTAAACTCGCCATATTTACCATACAACCGTCTAACTGTTGTAAAAAGCATATGAATCTTAAATAATAGATTAACTGTGTCTATAATTCTAATATATATATAAATCTCTCCATCCACTTGGATCGTTGTTATCAATTTGTCTACATATATATATATATATATATAGTTATCATGACTTCGTGAACGATGATCAAGATGGAGATGGTCTATATTGATTGCAGTCGTTTTTTCTGGCTGGGAAGGCCAACACGAAATAGGCAGACTTGGTGGCAGCAGTTGCAGTTGAAAATCTAGTCGAGGCATAGTACTGTTTTTCTTCTTCCTGTGCATTTTGTCCTCCAATGAAGTTGTTTTCAAAATAGGAAATAATATAGCTGATGGTGACGCACACACACACCACGTTGTAAAACTTGAAAATTCCGATTTAAAATCGTCGTTAAAAGCGAATTGTTAAAGGATTTCATACACAAACGCTTTCTCTGCATTACAATCAGGTACATAACCTGATAGTATGCTATTACGTGTCTGATAATTGAGAAAAGTTCATGAAACTGACAATAAAACGAACAAAGTTTTCGTGTATGAAATCCTCCTTTTATTCGTTCGGCGGTTTTTAATCGGAGTTTTAAGGATTACAATGTATGAGAGTCTTTATTGTTTGGTATTGATCACTTTATCAAGTGTGGTTTATTTGTTTTTAATGGCATATCATCCCTTGTGTGTTATTCAATGCCAAAGCCATCCTTGTAGGACAGTAGTGATACTATTTAACCCCTAGAAGGGGAGATAATGGGGTCTATAACTTTCCCAAACTATTGGTTCGAAAGTGAACGTAATGGTTTCAAATCGCTTACTGTAATGCTCTGACTTTACTGTAATGCTCTGACTTTACTAAGGGAAAACAAAAGAGTTTGTTTTTTTTTTCCATTTCACAATTTACATTCAAACATTCTAAATATCAATATATAAATATATATTGTGTGTGGACGTGTGTGGACGGGCGCTTTTGTGTGTGAGTGTGTGTGTGCATGTGTGTCTGTTGGTTGGTTGGTTGGTTGGGTTTTATGGCATATCAACCTTTGTAGGTTATTTAATGCCAAATGCATTTTATACAAATAATCGGTTCTAATTTAAGCAATTCAGTTAAGCAGGAGTATACAGTTTAATTGTCAAAAACGTATCTATTTCAAACCATTCAGTTTCGTCAAACAGTTCTAATTCAAACAACTCATTTTCGTAAAATTATAGATTTTGTTTATACACAGTTAAACGTCAAAACAGTTCTATATTAAACAATTCAGTTTAGTGTAAGTACAGTTTCAATGTCAAAACAGTTTCATTTCAAACAATTCAGTTTAGCATACAAAAACAGTTCCATTTCAAACAAACCAGTTTAGCATAAGTATGCAGTCTAAATGTAAGTACACGGTTTAATTGTCAAAAACATTTCTCTTTCAAGCTATTCAGGTTTGTCAAACAGTCCTATTTCAAACAATTTAGTTGAGTATAAGTATGCAGTTTAGTTCTATTTAACCCATAGATAGGACCCTATCAGGTGCTACCAATCCGGGCCAGAGTGAACCTGGAAGCGATGACAATGAAGGAGTACTCCGCATTCCCCAATGTTCCATCATAACCGGAAACTCACCATCAGATTGTTTCTTGTCATATCCAGGACAATCGTTTGGGGTGGGGGGTTACCTCTCTGCAGATGTGCAGTGTATTCTACAGCCCCAGATGACTGGGCAACTGTGTGTCTGTAGGGTCAAGCAAAAACCTATTGTTTGGCAATCGAATTCTTGGTCGAAAAAGGTGATTTTTTTTATGCAATTTTCAAAATGATTATTTTTATCAGTTTAATAATTTTTCCAATTCTAAAACTGATTACTAGGAACCAAGGCTGAATTCATGTCTCTTCACATTTGCTTAATCGATCGAGATAGCAGTTCAAGTTGGTTATGACAGAATTAAGATATCTAAAAAGTTTGATTGTATTTTCTCGTGATCGGAAATATTTTCATCGCATTTTCAATTTCGTTTTTTGTTTTTTTTCATGAATCCCTACAAATAAATCTCCCACATCCGTTTCACCCACATACCGGGGCTGAAAATATAAAATGTTGAAATCTATTATTCAACAGCCTTCAAAGCTGTTAAATAAAACATTTTAGCATTCTATAAGTAATCTTAAGAAAAATAATAAATTTAACATTATATTAAAAGAAAATAACTTTTTGTAGTCAATAGTGATGTAGAAATAGGAATTCTTCGATTCAGGCCGCCTTGGTAAATATCAACTTCTCAGTTTCTAAGTGTTGAATATGAGATATGAAAGTAGAATTATCAAGCTTATCGCTCAGTAAATATCTAAGTATCATTTCCAGTGGTCAATCATATTTTGATTTGTGGAAAAAGATAAAAACTAATCTTAAAAGGCTTTTTTAGTTTCATCCTTAAAAATGAAAAAAGCGAATAAATTTCTTTTTATTTTTTATCAAAAGTTGACGAATGTTCTTTCTGATCAATAACAAATAGACAAACTTTGTAAAAATTCTTATTTCTAAAATTAAACAAAAGAACAGAAATCTGATTTAAAACCAAACGGACCTTTCCATTTAATATCCTCAGATTAGTTGTTTTAATCATAACATTTCTGCTGATATATTCTTCGGCCTTCCTCATTTTTGTATCTAGTTATTCTTGAGAATCGTCTTTTTATGTCATACCTACTCAAGCTAAAAATAAAATCAACTTGTACTTTAAACGCTACCAAATGCAATATACACCTGGCGACCCGAGTTCAAATCCTGAAAGAGACTGTTTGCATTTCACAGAGGGCTAATATTCTTGGGAAAGGTATTAATCTTAGCTATGGGTAAATAGTAGGGTAGACTGGGTTCTTGAATCTTAATGTGGCAACCGGTTTAGAAAAAGAAAAACTCTAAATTCAAACCTGTTAAACTTAGCCTAAAAATTGACCTCGTGGCAAAGGGGTTGGGTAAATATATACACCCGAGGAAGGCCTAAGAATACAAAAGTTAAAAGAATCTTATTGAAACAACTAGTATATGAATATTCGACCAAATATTTCGCAGAATAACAGCAATGGTTGAGAGAACATTTTCAAGGGTGTTTATTCTTTTAAAGGAAGTGTGAAGTATTTTCTCTTTGAAAGACACGAGCGCTCAGCAAAGCGAACAGATGTTTCCTAATAACTATTATTATGGTGATCATAATTTTGTCTTCGTCTCGGCCTTGTGGTGTTCTATTTGTTTCCAAGCAACGGAACGAACGTCACAAAAACGTCAGCTGATTGCCGCCTTCGTCAAGATCACAAGCCCAGAAACACGATTCGCTAGTCATCCATCTTGTGCGTGTCCCCACCCTGAAGAAATTTACTTCCGCCGCAGAGTAAATATTTATCACCCAAAGGGGTATCGTGAATTTTACAGATATAAAAATCGAGGCTAAATATTATTCATTTTCTTTTAGTCGTGTTTTCTTTTAGCTTGATAATTAATCATATTTGACAATGCATCATTTAAAAAAATGGATTCTTAACTCAGCAAATTTCTTTTTTTATTTTTGTCTGCCTAATCATTGTCTAAGTTTAAGATGACTTGAAAATATTACCACTAAATTATAGGGATTACTAATGGGACCCCAAGGTATGGTTTTAGCATATTAGTTTTTGAAAATCCCCATTTTTTAAATATTTAGTGAAGGTTTCGATTTACAATGAAAGTATAAACCCTTATCATACAAGCAAAACAAATATCTTTTTGATTGATTGCTTGATCACGCAAGAGTAGAATTCACCCCCCCCCACACACACACCAAATGTCTATTAAAAAGGAAAAGAGATAGAAATAGTTATCAAAGTAGAAGAATAATGGATTCTATATTGAGTTGTTATTTTCACTGTTCTGTAACATGTTCGTTATATCTATTTTCTTTGGTTTCTCTGTCTTGACTACTGAAATAACTGCTTTTGTTATAAGACAGTTTTCATCACTTTACTAAAATGATTAACCGGTTGGTTTCGAGTTCCATCCGAAGTAATTAGTTAAAATTTCGAAAAGATTTTAATTTTCTTATCTACAATGATATTTCTTCATTTATTCTAGTACAATGTGTTTCTAATGATTTTACACTCTGCTATAGTTGAAGGCTCTCTTAACGAAAGGATTATCATCATAGGAAATGGAATCAAGGATCCCAATTTCAAATTCCGGACTATGCAATATACATGACACTTTGCGCTAATACTCTTCTGTCATAGCCTGTCTGTTACGGAGGGGTTGGCTAAATACGTTATTCATCTATATTTGGTGACTTGCATTGGAGTTCAAATGATAGGAAATATATTGAATACTTTAGAAAAAATTCTTATCGAATTATTTAATGCTGTCAACTTGGTGTTGTTTTCCATTCTTCTTTGGATTTCTAATTCTTACAATCTCTTTCAAAAGCAATTCAAGACTATTGCAAGCTCGTTGATAATGATGGGCTTAATTATCACCTTAATGTTCCACAAGCTAGCCTTATTTTCACAGCTTTTCCCTCAATTTCATTTTCTTTCTCTAATGTTCAGAATTTGAAAGATTTTCTTTTGTTTGTTGATGATGACGAACCCTAGCTTCCACGACTTGATTTGCCTTTCAAAGTTTGACAACTTCAATTTCTAAAAAAAAACATTTTGTACATATACCATTAGTTTGCCATATCAAATTCAAGTCATCTTCACTTTACTAAACTAATTTTCTTATTATATTATAGACAGTCTTATCTCTGTCTCTGCATTGTCGACATTTACGATTCTGCTTTCTTATATTTGTAATTATTATTATTATTATTATTATTATTATTATTATTATTATTATTATTATTATTATTATTATTTAGTCCCTGACAGTTTTTACATCAGTTTTAGCTGATGCTCTTTCATTAATATTTGAGCGACAGCAAGTCTCCTTAAGTCTCCAGGACACTCCTCAGTATTCTGGCCGTTCTCTATAATGTCGTAGATTGAATGGTCACCACTAGTCATCTTATTTCCAAGTCCTCCAGTTCCTTTTATAATCCTTTGGGGACTGTGCCAAAAGTACCAATCACGATTAGTATTATAGTCACCTTCATGTTCCATAGTTTTTTTCAATTCCCAAGCAAAGTCTAGGTACTTATCCTTCTTTTCACCTTCTTTCAGTTTTATTCTATGGTCAGTTGGGACAGCAAAGTCCACAGTTTTTCAAGTTCTCTCTTTTTTTTTTTTGTTGATTAGTATAAAGTCTGGTCTTCTGGGCGAGATTAGGTGATCCATCTGTATGTCAAAGTCCCATAAGAGTTTATGTGTGTCATTTTCTTGGACAGATGCTGGGTTGTGCATACACCATTTGTTCGTATGGTCAAATTTAAATTTCTTGCACATTTCACATTGGATCACCTTGCCCACCCAGTCACGTCTACATTTATACTCCTTCTGTGCTAATTTGCTGCATTTGCTTATTATGTGATTGATCGTTTCGTCTCTGTCACCACATAGCCTGCATTCGCTATTTTATTGCATCTTATCTATTCTCGCTTTGATTTGATTGGTTCTTATCGCGTTGTTTTGTGCTTCTATTAGGAGAGGGTTTTTTTTCTTTTAAAAATGTCTTTTTCATAGCTACGTCCAGGTTTCTAGTGTGCGATGTTGTTTATTAGTCGTTTAAAGCGCCCATAGAGTTATTTTTCTTCCCATTTTTGTTTCCTAGTTATTGTCATTCTGTTGGCCATTGTGTTGTCAGTATCGTTTTTGATGGTTGTGATCAGTCCTCCTTTGTGTTTTTCTATGTAGTCCTCGAGTCGTTGTATCGATGCGTCAACGCTGTCTTCAATGCTGGTAAGTTCTCTTCCTCCTTCTTTTCTTGATACATATAGTCTGTCAACATCGTCCGGTCATTAGCTTTCTTGTTCTTTGGTTCATTTGCTTAAGTTCTTCTCTGGTCCACTTCAAAAAGGGTCCCGAATATCTAACGAGGGGCACAGCCCAGGTATTTATTCCTTTGATCAGGTTTCTGCTATATAGTTTTGTCTCGGGTAGCTTTCTAGTTCTCCTGAGATATTCTTTCTTAATTTTTTCCTTCATCTCCACTAGTTTGATGGTGTTAGCTTCCAATCCTTTTCTCCGAGCGTTCTAATCTTGTCTTGATTTGGCAGTTCCATTCCGTCAGTCAGATGTCGTTTGCCACTTTTCATTACTATCATGGTACATTTTTCTATGCCAAATTCCATTCCTATTTCCTGACTGTGTGTATTCCTATTCTAACTGCGTGTATAAAAGTTTCCAGTTCTTCTTCGTTTTTTGCAAATAGTTTGATGTCATCCATGTACATTACGTGATACTATTTACCCCCCCCCCCGCTCGGGCAGGTTATGACACAACGTCAATTTTTAAGTGGAGTTTAACAGGTTTGAATTCAGAGTTTTCCTTCTCCTAGACTAGTTGCCTAACCAAGGCCGAAGAACCTAGTCTGTCCTACTATTTACCCATAGCTGGAGGGAGAATAATTGGATTCATACCTTTCCCAAGGGTATTAGTGCTATGTGAAATGCAATCAGTCTCGTCGAGGATTTGAACTCGTGTCGCCGTGTCCATTTCCTACGACGATAACGACTACACTACGGGCATCTCCAAGGACTACACCACGGGCACCTCAATGTACATTACGTGATTGATCTTTTCTTGCGATCTACTGAGTTTGTATCCAGCTGTGCATTTTCTGAGTATGTAGTTAAGGGGCATCATGGCAATTATGAATAGTAAGCTCGATAGAGCATCTCCTTGGAAAATACTTCTTTGGATTTTTGTTTCAGCTAAGCTTATGCATCCTGCTGTCAATTTCACTCTTCAGGTTTTCATTGTTTTCTCGATAAAGTTTATGACATCATGTGATATTTTGTACATTTTGAGGCAGTTTATTATCCAGTTTTGCGGAACCATATCGTATGCCTTTTTGTAGTCAATCCAGGCCATAGCTAGATTTTTCTGTCTGGTCTTCCTCTCATTTAGGATGTGTTGATCTATGTAAAGTAACTCTGTTGTGCCTCTGGAACCTTTGCGACATCCTTTCTGCTCCTCGGGGAATAATCCGTGGCTTGTTAGCGAGTAGCAAATGTCTTCCCTTATTCATGCTGTTAATATTTTCCACATCATCAGTAGGCAGGTTATAGGTCTGTAGTTGTTGAGAGCGGTTCCTTTGCTTGGGTCCTTTTGGGTCAATGCAGTCCTTCCTCTGGTCATCCATTCGGGAACTTATGCTCTTTGTAGGCATCTGCTTGTTTCTAGTGCTAGTTTGTCGTGAATGGAGGTGAATTTCTGGACCCAGAAACCTTGTATTTCATCTTTGTTTTTTGGGGTTTTTTTGTGGGGGGGGGTTATAGCATATCAACCCTTGTAGGTTATTTAATTCCAAATTCAGTTTTTATACAAATAAACAGTTTTATTTCAAACAATTCAGTTTAGCAAAAGTACAGAGTTTAATTGTCAAAAATATTTCTATTTCAAGTTATTCAGTTTAGTCAAACACTTCTAATTTAAACAATTTAGTTGAGTATAAGTATAATTTTTGTTTACACACAGTTAAATGTCCAAGCAGTTCTCTTTCGAATAATTCAATTTAACGTAGTACAGTTTCAATGTCATAAACAGTTCTATTTCAAACAATTCAATTTAGCATTAGTACGCAGTTCTATTTAACTCATAGATAGGGCCCTATCAGATGCTACCACTCCGGGCCAGAGTTGACCTGGGTGCGATAGAAATGAAGGGGTACTCAGCATTTCCCAAAGCTCCAGTATCACTGGAGCCTCACCATCAGATTGTTTAGTGTCATATCTAGATCAATCGTTGGTGGGATCTTACCCCTCTGCAGAAGTGCAGACGGTGAATTCTACAGCCCCAGCCGATAAGACAATATCATCTCCTTAAGAGATTTTTGCATGATTAGTAACCTATGGTTTTCTTCGCCTAAGTTCTCCAGAACTCTCCTTAGTATTCTGGTTGATATCAGCGGTGCTATGATCAGCATGGTCTCAATAATTCCTCTGATCTCGACTTCCTCTGGGCTCTTTTCCAACTTTTTCGGAACTGTTGTAAGGATTCTCGCTATAATTGCAATCACCATCATTTTCCATAATTTTTTCAAATTTCTACCAAGGTCAAGGTGTTTTTCGCTTTCTTTCTAGGATCCCCAAAGTCTACTTGTTAACAATTGTTTGTTTTCTTGATAATGTAAATTTGGTCTGGTCTTCTGGTTTTGATTGGGTAAAACGTTTTTATGTAAAAAAAATTCCAGAGGATTTTTGGTCTCATTTTCCAAGAAAGACTCTGATCTGTGCGTATTGTATTTGTTAGTAGAGTCAAATTTCACTCTCTTACACAATTCCCTCTGGATCTCTTATCCCAGCAATTTGTACCTGTTCCTTTTCAATGACAATTTTCTGAATTCTCTAATTATATTGTAGACTGTTTCATCTCTCTGTTTTCATAATGTACGTTAGGCATTCTCCTTTTATTCTCGTAATCAGCGAATTGCTGCAACAACATAATTATCAATCCGTGATCAACTAGACGGCAAGTTATATGCTGGGTTTTTTGTTAATTAGCACTAGGTTGTCTGGTCTTCTGGCCGGAATTAGGTGATCAGTTTGTATCTCAAAATCACCCCAAAATGTATGCGTCTCATTTGCTAAGACGGATTCTGGTTGGTGCACATACCATTTGGTAGTATAGTCTTTTGCATAATTCCTTGTGGATCACGTTTTCTATCCAGTTGGTTCTAGTCTTGTACCCCTTGTATGAAAGTTTGCTGCATTCGCTTACTATGTGATTAATCGTTTCATCTCTTTCCCCGTATAACATACACTTGCTATACAGTTACATATTATCAATTTTCGCTTAGTCCTTATGGCGTTGTTTTATGCTGCTATTAGAAGAGATTCCGTATTATCATTATTATTGTTGTTGATGTTGTTTAAATCCTTGCAAGTTTTTCACACCAGTCTTAATTGATGGTTTTTTTTACTGAAATTTAAATGACAGCCAGTTTCCCCAGTTTTGCAAGACTCTTCAAAGTATTCTAGCTGATTTCAACATTGCTGAGGTCTGGAAGTTTTCGATTTTCCATCACCAGTTTTCCCAGTCCCTTTTCTAGGCATTTAGGGACCGTTCCAAATCTTATACAATTATACCAAATGGGCTTTATTCCTACAATCAGTCAGTTCTCATCTCCTCACCTCTCTTCACTTCGTCTCTTCTCTTCGTTCACTCGACTGTTTTCTTCCTGTTGGCATCCCTGATCTAGTTCGTTGGTAGGGAGTAACAACATGACCCCCCCCCCATTTCATGTGCACATTTTCTTTTAATTTCTTGACAACTTTCAACTCCATTACTTGTTTGGCCTAAATGAGGCGTTAGAAAGCAAGATGCTCCACTTTGCTTTCAATCCCCTTTTGTTGCACGGCCCAGGTCGTGTGTTTGTTAATAACTGACCAACTTATTCAGACTCTAGAACCATTCTGGTCACATGACTGCAACCTTTCAATCACAGCCAAAGTTTCAGATTGGCCCAGAGTTCAACGGCTGTCCATCAGACTTGTTGAATTCCTGTATATTTCCATTCAGGATTCAACTTAACGACTCAGGACCTAATTCATTTGTTACACTATAGGTCAAAAATAGATCTCCCCGATCTATCATGTTAGAGAAAGCACCAACTACTATTGTCATCTTCATATTCCACAGCTTTTTCAGCTCTCTGGCAAGATCCAGGTATTCATCTATCTTTTCGTTTTCTTTCATTTTCACTTCATGACCAGCTAAAACGGAAAAAACCGAGAGATGACAAGTTACTATTCTTGTTTATAAAAACCATGTCTGGTTTTCTCGCCGAGATTCAGAGAACCGTTGGTATCTCTCTCTTGTTTTTTATTGTTTGTTTATTTGTTTGTTTTGTTTTGTTTTTTGAGCTTTTTGCCTTTTTTATCTTTTTATATATTTTCATTTTTTTGTTAATGCTGTGTTCTGGTTAGTGAACACAAGTAGTAGTAATAATAAGACAAACCACGATATGTGAAGAAAATAGTTATATTTACAGGAAAGAGTATTTACAAGAGAGAGACTGTTAGTAATAAGAACATAGGATTAGTGATAGACTAATGATATACTTCAACAATAGGAACGGCTCTTCTTGTCTGACTCGTAGGCTTATTCTTCCCAGACTGATCTCCGCTACTGCCATATATGGCAGATGGAACAGCTCATCATGCTGAAAAGGTAGGTGATAGCCAACACTTAATTAGCACGAGGTCTTGTTTTCTAGCTGGAATAAGGTGATCTATTGTATTTCAAAATCCCAAAGAATTTTATATCTCATTTTCTTGGACTGATACGGGTTTGTGTATAAATTACCTATCAGCACGGCAAAATTTGCGCAATTCCCTATACATCACCTTTCACACTTAGTCATACCTAATCTTGTATTCCTCTGGTAACAGTTTGTTTCATTCGCTTGTTATGTGATTTCCCCCCACCCCCAGTTGTGTCGACAACTCTTTTTGCGCTGGTTTACTTTATTCGCTTATTATGGAATTGATCGTTTCGTCTCTATCACCACATGATCTACACCTCCTATTCTATTGCGTCATATTTATTTTCGCTTTAATATAATTGATCCTTATGGCGTTGTTTTGTGCTGCTAATAGAAGAGATTCAGTTTCTCTCATAAAGTTTCCCGTTTCCATATATGAAGGTTGTCTCTTCCTTTTTTTTTTTTTTTTTTTTTTTTGGTTTTGTTTTATCAATTTGACAACAGACTATTTGTGTCTTAATTTTTTTGATTCATTTCGAAATAAGAAACTATTAAATGACCCAATAATATTTTGATGATCCTTAAAAACTGTCTCAGAGATTCTAATGGATAATTCTTCCATACACTGACACCATATATAAATCCTAGCATGTTTGGGGCTAATTTTTCCAATGTCTGGATATTATGATTTCAATATTTGGATTTTATTGTTTCAATATCTAAATTTAATTGAGCTTTAGTATTTGTACTTATCCCCACACCAGCTATGGGTTTAACAGTACCTTTCTTTTACACAGATCACTTTGGCATTAAATAACCCATGAAGATTGACGTTTCATTATAGAAGGAAACCAAACCAAAGCACTATTTATATCTCATTGTCTTGAAGTCTAAATTTTCTTATCACACTGACTGGATCTTATGATCTTAGTTTTAATAGCTGAAACTTATAGTCTGAATATATGAATAATTTCTTAATGTATTGATTTTATCGTTTCAGCGTTTCAATAATATTGTTTCTATCTTTGGATTATTTGTTTCTATCTTTGGATTTTATTATTTATCATCTGGATCAATATCTACGTATAACAGTGGCCCATAAAGTTTTGGCCTCTGAGCTGAAAATGTACATTTTTAAATCAATGCTTCTCAAACTATCTGTTATGGCAGGATATTTTCCAATGTACTCCAGACAGGTAGCATATTTGTGGCATATTATCATTTGATTTCTAATCAAGTTCCAGATATTTCTATTTGTTGTATTGTATCACATCACATGAAAAGAATAATATTAAACAATACAGAAAGATCTCATGCATTTTCATTTTTATATTATATGTCATATTTATTATGATAATGGGAAATTGGAAATTCGTCCTATACCAACAGTCGACGACTTGTGTACCAGCACCAGTACGCGTACCACCACAGAGTTGCACTGTTTCAGACAAAACCAAATGAGCTTCTCCTGAATATTTGCATAGAATTATTCTGGCATATCAGTATTTTGTAAAATGTATATCCCATGTCACTAGTAAATCCTTAAGTGGTCCTATTCCCACCCCCCTTATTTCAACTACAGTCGTTGAATATTATTGCATGTAAAGATAAAATTTGGTGCATTGATGCTAAACTGAAAACATTTGGCCTGAAATCAGAAAACTGATGTCTGACAGCAAGTTCTGCAGTAAATTCACTAGTGACGAATTTTTTTAAAGAGTTATCACTTCTGTGATTGCATTTTGATCTTACAATGTTGGGATCCAACCGGTACACAATGCTTATCTTATCTTACCGATCTCTGGATTTAGTTTTTACAATATTTTGATCTTAGGATTTAAATGTTTTCATTTTATAGTCTGGCTCTAACAATTTCACAAAACCTCTTAACTTAACTATCCTTAGATCTTATTACAACATTTAGATCTTATTGGGTTAATGATTTTATATTATTGTTTCATTATTTAAATAGATATAAAACAGAAATAGTTGTATGAATTTTATAGACGAAGCTAAATGATTTTTATCATTAAGGGTTTTCAGACTGTTGTCTTCGTCTTTATTGTTATTTCCACAATGTTTCGGCTGATATGTCCTCCGGCCTTCTTCAGGTGTTTGTCGAACTCGGGAACTTACACGGAACTACGTCCTTTATTGAATCCACGGGGGTCGCCTGTTCTGATTCCGTTAGCCACAACCGGATACAAGCGTACAGTATTCCTGTATTGTTATTCGCCTGCAGTCAGGATTGAACCTGCAACCTACAGATGATTGTCTCCTTAGAAGCTTAGGGAACCAAAGCCTATAACCGTCACGCTATGTGTCTTGCTGAACAGTTTTTAGAGTGAATTTTTGGAACTTATAAACGTAATGTTCTTACTTGACTAGGATTACTACGATTATGTATGATTTTTACCTGTGCTCATATTCAGATTTTTTTATCCATCCTTTTTATTATTGGTTCCCATATTGTATTCATCTCTATACTTGGTCTACTCAGCAGGTCATTGTAGCCTACCATATGTGCTGATTCCTTAAGGCGTCTAATTCTCCCATGTTTAGCCCTATCAATTATTTCAACTTTATCCCATCAGGGCAGATGGTTTCCCTTTTCCTTCCATATATGGTCCGCCATGCCCGATTTTTCAATCTCGCCTCGTACGCCTGCCTTTCGATGTTCTTCTAGCTTTACTTTTAATAGGCGACCTGTCTCGCCTTTGTATATTTTACAACAGCTGCAAGTTCCGTGTAGGTTCCCGAGTTCGACAAACACCTGAAGAAAGACGGGGGACATATCGGCCGAAACGTTATGGAAATAACAATAAAAATTAAGACAATAGCCCGAAAACCCTTAATGATAAAACTGAATGTCTAGATTTTATTGTTTTAAGTTCTAGATCAGTGGTTTCCCTAGACTCCATTTAAGATTCCTTGAGATCCACACAAGCAAAATTGTAAATTTGTCGTCCAAGATAAAATTTAGAGGTCAATGAAAAGATTTTGCTTTAGATTTATTTAGAATTGTGTGTTACTGCTTTTTTCTTCATATTACGTTGCTGAAATTTGTTTCAACAGTGTTTCTAACTATCAAAAGTTTGTAACAAACTCGACATTGTACAACGAGGTGATCTTCGATAATCATTGACAACGTTGAAGCCGAATATTGCAAAACAATCAAAGCAGCATCAACCACAAAGTTCACATTCAATCAAGTAACACTAAAGTAATTGTATTTTTTTAATAAATATATCCGTGTATATTTATGATTTATTTTTTCTATAGAATTTCGTAGTTAACGTTTATGCACAGCAAATCAGTTACACAAAATTTTCTAAACCTTTTTTTATACAATTCCTAATAATATTTAGATTTGAAAATACATAAGGGTTTTTAGAATATCGAATGGCGATGGGAGTCCTCCTGGAGCAAAATAAGAAACAAAGGGGTCAATTGATTTAAAAAAAAAGGGGGGGGGCTAAGAATTACTGTCTAAAATTTATTATTTCAATTTCTGTATCTTAACACTCGAATGTCTGAATCATACTGTTTCAATGTCTAACTCTAACAATTTCTCGAAACAACTCAGCCATCTTTGGATCTTATGACAATTTATGGATCCTATAGTTTAAATGTTTTGATTTTATAGCTTCTTTATCCGAATCTTATAAAGTCAATAGTTAGATCTTACTGTTTCAATATCTGGAACTTATCCGAATTTCTGAATCAAACTTTTTCAAAGTCTGACACTTATGATCAGAGCTCCTGGCTTCTAGTGTTTCGACGTATACTTCTTTATCCAAGCAGATTAGAAGAAATAGAAAACGTCTTTCTGTTGGAATTGAACGCCGTTCGGCAAAAAACAAACAGGAGACAAAGCAAAGTGTAATTCGCTCCTATTTCCTGCGATTAGACTTAAATCCTGTTATTGTCAATTCTGGTTGACGCCCTTCTCCTTCGATCTTCCCACCTTTGATAAATATAAAGAAATAAATAATTAAGTACAAATACAGACGGATCAAATGTTACGTTGTATTGTTTGATGTGAGCGGTGTAAATTATTGGGTGAAACATCCCGAGTCGTGTCAATGCTTCCGGTCACCTGACCTTGTGGGGTTCCGCCCTGGCATCTCACGTGTCAAACAATTAGACAATGCGCTCCGCTAGATGGCGTCTCGGTTGATGCTATACGCCGAGCCTTCTCATTCATTTCTTTTCACGAAAAAAAAAGTGAGAGACACATATTTGACAAATAAATAATTTCGAAGACAGACAAAACAACAAAGTAGGTAAAAAAAAATCTATTGTCTACGGGCGGGGCCTTCATGCTAATTTATTAAGTTGGTGAGTGTGTGGGAGGAGGAGTCTTATGTTCACTCACACACACACACACATATATATATATATATACACACATATCAGCGTGTATATATGTGTTTGTATATATATGTGTGTATGTTTATTTTCGTCAGTGTATACAGATATATATATATATATATATACATGATAAGTTTATATATATATACATATATATATATATAAGTTTGTTTATATATAAAATTTGGATCGAGCTCAAAGTATGTGTGTATACTTTACCCCGTGTTCGAGTTGGCGTGAAGCTACGATTACAAATGCTCTTGACCATTCTCATTTGAAAGACTAGCGTTATACTCTTAGAACCTGATATAATCTGACCCAATAAATACTGAGTTGAGTTCGGTGAACATTTCATCATCCTAAAGCTAGTATTTCTTCAATTACTGAGAAAATAGAACTATTATATTAATATTGAAAATAGATTTACCCGAATAGATTAAATAATGAATAAATAAAATAAGACGAGAAATAAGGGAAGAAAGATACACACACACACACACACACACACACATAAACACATAAACACACACACACACACACACATATACGTATATATATACACACATACACTCACGCACAAACACACGCACACACACAAACACATATATATATATACATAAAGGAATATATATATGTATAAGCACACACACACACACGCCCACCCACATACACACACATATACGTATATATATATATATATATATATATATTACATGGTGATGTATATCAGGTTTATCATTGATACTAAGCACTTTTTAATAATACCGCCAAATTTAGTCCACCATTAACTCATTAAGTGATAACCATAAAAAATTGCAATTACTCTCTCTGTATATATATATATATATATATATACATATATATATATATATATATATATATATATATATATATATATATATATATAATGTTTCATTTTAAAAATTTCATAGATTTAAGCTCATATTGTATTTCCTGAAAACTTTGACACCAGTTTTTAGATTTTCGAAAAAGTATATTTACGAGGATCATTAAATATGTTTCCAGACTTTTTTCGTTTGGGCACTTTTATTGATAGTACACATATGAAACTCTAGTCCCCTTCGAAGTAATCTCCTCTGGCTGCAATGAACTTTTTTTGCCGTTCCAACAACTTCTGGAAGGCCCCATTGAAGTCCTCTTGTGTGAGCGTATCAATGACCTTCGTCACAGCCTCTTTCATCTCTTCTTAACGACAGCCTCGGAGCTTAGGAAATAACCAAAAGTACCGTGAGGAAGGTCTGACCTATAGGGAGGCTGAGAAACTGTCTTGATGCCCATCTTGCTCAAATAGTCTGTGACAAGAATAGACTGGTGCATGGTCCTGGTGGAAATGCCTCTGACCCGATTTGAAGAGCGCTGGCCTCTTCCCAGGGAATCTTTACTTGAACTCCCTTAAAACCTCAACATAGTGACCCTAACCCTAACCCTAAGCCTTTGGCCAATCAACTCTGGTGTATTGACTTCCTTACTCCTCCTGCACTTCTCATCATCCCCTACAGACTCCCTGTCTTCCTTGAATCTCTTATGCCACTCAAAAACCGATGCTCGATTCATGCAAGATGGTCGAAAAGCAGTCTGAAGCATTCCATACGTTTCTGTGGCATCATTTTTTCCAAGTTTAAAACAGAATTTTATTGCATATCGTTCTTCTAAAGTGTCGTCACGTCCAGATTACATTTTTGAAATTCCCTAGCTGTGACAACCAGGCTTTAGTAGGGTGTATTCCAATTGCTGCTGTAGCCGTTCATTTGAAGCTGAAATCCTAAAAATTGGTCAGTCAGCTCATAAGATCTATAGCAATAACATACTGAATTGTCAAGAGTCTAAAACAATTTTAAATGTCTGTACAAAAAAGTTTGGGAACTTATTGAAGGCCCTACGTATATATACTTATTAACATGTCATAGTAATTTTCGTTATATATATATATATATATATATATATATATATATATATATATATATACATATATATATATATATATATATATATATATATATATATTAACCATAAGTAAAGTAACCGGGCCATTGGCCTAATGAGTAAGATGTTCGCCTATAATCCGGGAGACCGGGGTTTAATCCCAGGTCGAGTCATACCAAACACTCAAAATATGGTATTTCATGCTACCTGGCTTAACACTCAGCATTATAAGGTATGGATCAAGGGTAAAATTGAGCAATCCCGGGAATGGAGTAGCGCTCTCCCCTACACTTCGGTGTAGTAGCTATTAAAAAGGGAGCCTTCGGGTCACCCTCAACTAAGCTCACCAACTTTCCTTTTTTTTATATTAACCATAAGAGAGGATAACAAAAACAAACGAGATGAAAAACTCACGAATCTGAGTTTCACGTTGTCAAACTCAAGGTGAACTAGTATTCCACACGACTCAAACACTAAGTCACTTGAGGATCAATATTGATAAACTCTGAATTGTACGTTTTCAGCCTAAACACACACACACACACACACACATATATATATGTGTGTGTGTGTGTGTGTGTGTGTGTGTGTGTGTGTGTGTGTGTGTGTGTGTGTGTGTGAAGTTTTCGAGACCAAAGCTGTATTTATCAAGAGGGAAAGAATAATGAAAAAATTTTTAATTTTCTTCAAAATAGTCCCAAATGCATTCAATGCAAACACCTCAGCAACTTTTGATGTGAAACTGTAGTATTTCTTTTAATGACATCCATGTCGTCAAATCTTACCCCTGAGATGAATTTTCTTTCTTAGAAAAAAAGAGTATGTCCCATAGAACAAAAATTTAGTGAGTAACACTCGGATAGAAACAATCTACCTCGGCTTCTCAAAATCCTGTATGGTTCGTCATCTTTATGACCTTGGCATATCCATTGAGTAACACAGGGATAAAATCAGTCTTTCCCAGCACCTCACGATCCCGCTTGCTTGTCACCTCCATGACCTTGGGTATTCAGTGAGTACCACTCAAATAGAATCAGTCTTAGCTCAGCATCATATAATCCAGTGCGGTTCGTCACCTTCACGACCTTGGAATATCCAGTGAGTAACATTAAGAATGTATCAAGAGACCTCGGTATCCTATAATCCAATTTGGTTTATGAAATTCATGACCTTGGTATATCCAATGAGTAAACAGTCGGATAGAATCAGTCTAGCTCGGCATCTCAATATCCCAAACCTACATGGTTCGTTACCTTCATGTACTCTTGACATATCCATTGAGTAACACTCGGAAAGTATCAAGCGAGCTCAGCATCTTACAATCCAGTGTGGTTCATCAAATTCATGACCTCGGCAAAACTATCCGACGCTGTCGAATTGTGTCAACTGTTACTGAAATTTTCCAAAACTATTGATTCACCTTGATATAATGTGTAGTTTCCATTTCATTTTGTAGAATTAGTCGATCAAAATGAAGGTAATCAGCAGTACCAAATCTAGAGAATAATGAGATCTTCGTTTTATAGGAATGTATCTCATAATGATAGAACATTACGTCTTTGCCAGTGATCAAACAGGTCTTATCTACCTTTTTAAAAAATCTTTTAAATCTCTAATTACTACCAAAAGATGACTGCTGTAATTGAATCACTGAATGGTAGAAACTCAAAATGAACCACTGCAATGTAATCTCACTAATCAGTTACAAGTTTCCTTAAAAGTTTTTTTTTTTTATTGGTAGTGCTTTAACTTGTTTAATTCCGTTAAATTATTGTCTACTTTACTTTATATTTTGGTGAAATATCCAATTTTTTTTATGCAGTCATTTATCTGTAGAAAAATTTCAAGATGGTTTCTCGAGTGTGCTGAAATATGCAGATATCAATTCTTTCTTTACGGTTGGACTTAGTCAAATGATGGGGAACCGATTTTTCTTGTTTAAGTACTTTTCCAAGTTGTTACAAATAATAATGAATTGTTGAATGGCTTGATGTCAGAGTTTGAATGAGTTCTTCAATTTTAGATTAATGCGGACATTGTTTAAGTCAACACGATGACACGTAGGGCAAGTATACTTAATGACCACACGGATACATTCACAAACTCATTGCAATATATTTAGGTATAAGAATATGAGTATGCGAGTATCGGGGTGCGATGGCTATCATGGACGTTATATACATACCCACATATAAACATATATGCATATGCACACATAGACACCTATACATACGCACATTGTGTATGGGTGTAATCGTTATAATCACTGTTATATATAAGCACACACTCACGCACACACACAAAAATACGTACACAAATACAATTGAGTGTGCCTATATGCATATGAGCATTGTAACTCATGTTATATACGCATATTCACAAACACAAATACACACACATAAGTGTGTTTGTGCGTGTGTATGTATCTGATCCGTGTAATTCATGTTACATGCCCACATATACAAACACAAATACACAAACACAAATACACACACAAATATACTCACATAAGGGCAAGTGCGCGTTTATGTGTGTGGGATTGTTGTAACTTAAGTCATATATTGGTCCTGACTTGAATTGAAACCAGATGTTATTTGAGTGGCAAAACAAGAAAAATCTTCGAGATAAGTACAATTCATAAAATTTTTTTACGTGTACCTAAAAAAAGTTTTTTTTGTTATCAGACGGCCTTCCATACATAAAGGGCAAAGATAATTCCTCAAAACATGTTTGGAGGTAATCAATATTCTAGTAACACATAAAACCACTCACATCCCTCTTTTTTCTTTTTCTCTTTTTCCTTTTTATTAATTAAATATTGATAACCTGAAAAAGGCGTTCTTATCCGGAAATTCCCACAATTTCTTCTATGTTCTTCTTAGGGCGAAAGGAGAACTTTAGACAGTCTCAGAGAAGATATACAAAATTAACATTTATTAAAATTAGTTGACAAAAAGACTTAAAGGAAAATATCACCACTTACAATATGAATGTTAACAGCTGGAAAATGTGCAAAAGTCAATTGAAAAACAGTAACAATACATTAAACTATCTTATAGATTTTTACGTTATAGTTGGAACAAAAAGTAGTATATGTTCAATTCATGTCTTTTCAGAGCTGGAATCGATTACGCTTTCTAACCAAGAAACCTACATAAGGGCATCAAACGAGAATGAGTTTCAAAAAGTTAGGTAAAGGAAAGGAGAGAAAGAAAATAATTGAAGGACCAGTGTTGGGAAACAGGTTCTACACGCTGATCCTAGGCCGAAAAATGTCACAGTCGTATATATTGATAAACAAAATAATTGCATTGACCAGAAGGAACCATATATGGAGACAGATACTACACTCTGATCCTAAGCTAAAATCTGTCGCATTAATTCATGTAAATAAACAAAACAACTGCATGGACCAGAATGACAAAGGCCAGGACACAGATGCTACATCTGATCCTAGGCCGAAAAGCCTCACAGTCGTACAGATGAACAACCAAAATAATTGCATTGATCAGAATCACAGAAGTTCGAACGCAGATACAGCACAATGATTCGATATCTGTAAGCGTCAGAGTTATACCTATAAACAAATTAGTTGCGTGAACTAGAAGGAACTATACCCCGATAAAGATACTACACTCTGATTCTTAAATGAAAAGCGTCACAGGCGTACATACAAATAAACAAAATAATTGCAGTAGAACCAGAAGAACCTAAACTCGGACACAGATACTTCACTCTGATCCTAGACAGAAAATCGATACTGTCATACATATAAATAAAAAAAAAAATTGTATGGACCAGAAGAAGAAAAGCTCAGGCACAATTTTTTCCCTCTGATCCTTAGCCGAAAAGCATCACAGTTGAACAAATAAACAAAATACTTCGATGAGTCAAAAAGAAACCTGGTCAAACACAGATGCTACACTCCAATCATAGGTCAAAAGGCGTCACAATCGTTAATATAAGCGGGAAAATAATTGCATGGACCAGCAGGAACCACACATAAAGACAGATACTACTCTCTGATCCAAAGTTGAAAATTGTCACAGTCGTACATATAAAGAAAGAAAGAATAGCATGGATCAGAAGAACAGAGGGTTAGACACAGAAACAACACTCTGATCCAAGGTCGAAAATTGTCACAGTCGTATATATAAACCAACAAATTAATTGCATAACCAGAAAGACCGAACGTCGAACACAGATACTACCCTCTAATGTAAGACAAAAAAGTGTATCGTTTGTAAATAGAAATGAACAGTGTAGATCATTTTTCTCAGTCTCAAATAATTTAGTGATTAGTAATACTTCAACTACTACTTCTCTGATATCAGAAATACTGCGTGGACTAATTTGGAGCGAAAGAGTAGAGAAAAAGAAGGCTGTCTACATATTTCTGCTGGCAAATACCGTATTTATCGTTGTATGAGACGTGAATTTAAATAAATGAACTGATATTCTGACGAGAAGGCCCATTGCCGAAGTTCGAAATAAACAGTAATGGATCTTGGATCAGCTGCAGTGGGTGTTAATCTTCCAAATACCCTTGAAAATAATGCAGCTAATAAACCTGCTAAGACGATAAGTTTGAGTATTGCTTTACGATTTTGCCACATTACAAGCTCCCGTAATTATGAAAGTGTTCAACTCTTATAAAACGTTTTCGTTCTGGATTCTTCTAATTTCAATTTCGGGTCAGATCATAAAATTTGGTCAAAAAGATTTTTGTTCAAATCCTTGTTCACATACAACTTAAGAGAAAATAAGCGAATGATAGATGGATGAGTAAGATTATTAGACAGGATACATTCAGTTAAGAGGAGTTGTTCACCTTTTTTTGTTACTTACTATTAAACAAGATTCTCTCTCTCTTGACAGAGTAAACACGTCACATCATTCAACACTTTTCTCTCCTCCACCACGACTAAAACATCGTTATCACTTCAACATCGGTAACTGTGGACGATTTAAGAAGAACGCTAACACTCTACCCCCAAACAGAAGACTCTTGGTTTATAACCACCAGTCAACGAAGGACGTTGCCTCCCGTAAAATTAGAATGTTGCTTTTTATAAGATGCTATTAACTATACTTAGCTTGGTAAAAGGCCAGGAGTATGGAGTAAAAAGCGAGAATCGGGCCCCCTAACTATGATTTATTAGCCTAGCGTTATGATCATCACACCACTTTAGGCGACCCACTGCCCCTAAAAGTGATTCACAAAGCTTTATTAAACCCGTAGACTCTAGGTTGCTTACAGAACTTTTGCTGTAATGAGGCGCATTTAGCGTAATGGTTATCATCGTAAGAGGTGAAATCGGCCAACCGAGTTCAAATCCTGGACGAATCCGTTTCTATTCCACTTTTTGTTTATGCTTTGGGGAATACCACTTGGTAAATAGTAGGGTAGACTGTGTTCTCTTTTGTTTGTAAGCCAACCAGTCTAGAAAAAAGAGAACTCTAAATTCAAACCAGCTTTACCCCACATAAAAATTGACTTTTAGTCACATCATACTCGTGGGGGAGGGGTTGGGTAAATGCATACAGTACCTGCTGTTCCAAAGTGTTCACTCATTTACGTACTGCACTGGCTCACCATTGCTTAACTTCCGTTATCTTGCAGTCACCATTGTTTTCAGTGTGACTTTGTCACTCAGCCGTTTACTCGACAACTCGACGTCCGCCCTGCCAGGTGGGAGATCAAATATCAGCTGAATCAGTCGTCTGCCCACGTTGTGAATTTTTAGATCCAGACAACTGGATCCAGTGTTTATGCCGAAATAACCGAACCGGCTGATCATTCGATAATAAAAAAAATAAAAATAAAATGTTGAAACCCAGAGAACGAACAAACACGGGATTGGATAATAAAATAATAATGTTTTAAAAGAGAAAAATAACAATTAGCAATTACGAAATAATTGTTGTTATTTCGATGTTCTATTCCCTGTAAATACGAAGCAGAATGTCTCGAAATCTCGCCCCTATCTTGTGGCTGTGAGTCCACAGTCTTCTCACTTTGACTTACTAAGTATTCTCAATGCGTTACATTAACTCTTATCTTTTGCTTGTTGAAACAACAGAGATGTGAGAAGATCTGGTTATCTCCGAGTCTGGCACAAGGCTCTTTCTACAGGAGCTCCTTTCTGCTTCATGGAAACTCTGCAAAGGTCTCTCGCTGCACTGTCAACTTTTCGGCAAAAATCCAGTTTATATGATTGCTTATTTTGTTTCCAAATGGGGGTATTTCATCAACAGCCTTTAATTATCTTCAACAAATCAATTTCATTCACTGTTGCTCTCTGCTACCCCAACAGTGAATCTCTGAGCCTACTACTAGTGGGGGAGGTTGGTCACCCCCATACAACCTCCGGTCCGACTGCTACAATAGGGTTTTGCCTACTTCCCTCTCATCATATATCTTTCTACTCTTTTCTCTGCAGGGGGTGCCCCTTTTCTCCTAACGTGATTCATACGTGATTTCAACATCTTCCATTTTTCAAAGTTTGATTTTTCCCTGGTCAGCGGCTTGCATTAAACCTACCCCTCTGCAAACTCACTTCCTCTTCAGCTATTGTTTTGGCTGGTGATTTATCTGACTGAAGCTTTCTCTACTTTCTTTCTTTCTCTGGTTAGAAAAATCAATTTCAGTGTCTTTTGTATTTTTCTGCGAGCCAAAAATTAAACTCTATTTCTCGCTTTCTTTCCCATGGTGATATTATATTACATCACTCTAAAAAAATGTACTGATTTTATTCTTTTAAAATCCGCACTACTTATTGCTCCTTGCTTTATAAAAATAAAACAACATCTCTGGCTTTTTAGAAAAACATTCCGCTTTTACCATGTTCCATTCATTTCGAAAATAAAAACATTCCTTCTCGATTCATCAGCGTACTACCCCAATCTTCTAAAATCTACGTCGAATATTTTTCTAGTAGGCTAGACTCCGCTGCCCCAACCTGCTCTGTTGCAACTTCACCATAAACATTTTTAAAAACATAGTGTTGCTCGTATTTGACACAAAAGTACAAATATGAAGTATTTTTGAATGTGGCCGTAATGGTTATCATCGTTGGAAATGAACATGGCAACACGAGTTCAAATCCTTGACTAGACTGATTGCACATCCAGCCCAAGCGGAGGGTTTGGTAAATACATGCAACTATGAAGTATGAAGTCAGTATTAAACTTGTAAATTTTTGACTAACCTAGCTTGTTAACCATCACACCTCGTCGAAGTGCCGTTATTCCTTTAAGTTGTTGTTGGAGGTTTTGAAAAGTCTTTTCATTGTTTACTTCATCATAACCACATTTTTGAATTTCAAAGTTTCGACCAATATGATCTTTGGCCCTCTTGTATTGTCTAAAATTCTAAGATAAATTATTTTCTTCACTCGATAAACTATTTTCTTTTGTGTTTATTTGAAAACGCCTTTCTCCGATCAACGTTACTTCTGATTGATTTAACGGCATATAAACTTGTCTTGAGTTATTTTATGCCAAGAGGTTAGGGAATTGTATTCATTGTTCGTTCATATTTACATTTTTTTTTTTTGTGTGCAGTTGTTTCTTAAGAGATTTTCGTGCTTTTTTTCTGACTGATGAATGGAACCCTAACAGATACAAACGCTCCGAGTCAGAGTGGACCTGGAAGTAATAACAAGAAAGGATACTCCACACGCCTCAGATCTCTCACCATCAGATTCAGTACCTTAAACACCTCTTTTTGTCGGAAAATCTTACCCCTCATGAGTGAGATAGAGTCAGCATATTCTAAGCTCTGTATACAAGTTTATACGTTGCAACTGATAGTCGTTAAGAGTCACAGACTTAACCCTTTCCTTTTTTTTCAAGAGCTACATGTCTCTCTCATTTTTTTTCTCTGATACGTTTGAGAGCCATTTAAAATCAAGGATAAAATTCTGTGAAAACGTGTGGGTAGACACCACTAATTTCTTTTGAATAGTGAAAGATAAAGAGAAATTCTGGGAGAATGCTATTGGAACTTATTTATTCATCATCTATTAACAGTAACAACAATATTCCGAAATTACCATGAATAAAATATACGTAAAGAAGGCAAGAAAACACATCGGCCGAAATAATGTAACAAAAATAATGACAATGTGAATAGTCAAATGTAACGTAATGGCCAAGGGATTTCGGTTCATGCCTTTGAGTTTAGTTAGGCTGAGAACCTTTCGGCGCAGCACATGGGTTAGTTAGGTGCAAACCTTGATGTAGGTGGTAACGCGCGCGGGGGGCGGACGTACCACTCAGAGATGTCACAATAGCCCGAGATGACGGAACGGGGTGACAGGGTGCAGGTGACGTCACGCACCGGAAGCGCGTGGAGGTTTGTGGGAGATTCGAGGAAAGTTAGGGAGTTGAATACTAGACGCCAAATGAGGAGGATCGACTTTTGGAGCTCGCATACGAGAGGCGAACTTGCGCCCTATGTGGGCCGCTCGAGATGGGGGCCAAATAAATAAGACAGCGTATAAGATTGTGTCTCTCCTCCTTACGTCGAAACCTTTAACTCAAAGTTAATAAAAAGGTTTCGTACCTGAGCAAGAAGTCGTTACGTGTTTTCGAATTTCGAGATTCCTATGTTCTTTATATGTTCTATCGTTATGAACATTATATGTCTATTTCACATGAGTTAATTGTGGCTATAGTACACAAAGTCTGAGGAACAAAAACTTTTTTCCTTTTATTTTTTGAGAAAGGTATAAATTTAGACCTTCCACGTCTAGTTCCCACTGCCAGTCATCCCGTGTGCTAATATACAAAAAAAAATGATGAATAAGTTTTCTGATCATTTATTTTCTTGCTAGCAAAGCCCTGAAAGACTTGAGGTCAGGCCTTGAAATAAGAATGAAACTTCCCTAAAATAAAAGTATTTTGTTTTACAATATTTTGTCATGTAATGTTATGATGACCGGAGAGAGGGTTGGTCGAAATGTTTTGAGGTAGGGAGTAGAATCTTCACAAAGTGTTGAAAAATTTCTTAGTAAGCCATTTCTGGTTTTTTAATTTCTGTTTTTTTTTTATTTCTGGTTTTCTACAATTGGTCGAATCCTGGCTCATTTATTTTTCCTTATTTGTATAAAACATTTGCCAACCAATGATTTTCTCTAGGATTCTGCTTCGTTTTCATTTTTAATCGCTTTTTTTATCGCGCTGAAGATGGATTTCTTCAACAACGAGGTACAATACAGATGGTAAATAATAAAGAATAAGCTCTCGGTGATATTCAATTTTACATGCGTCTTTTGCCTTGGGAGAGCCTCTGGTTAAACGCCAAAGCTGCACTGAAAAACTGAAAGTAGTAACGAAAGATTTTATATGAAATAAAATGCAAATTAGAATTAATGGTTGTCATAAAGTAGTTAGATGTTGATTTAGAATTTTAAAGAATCTCGAAGAATTGAAATGAAGGGCTCTTCTGAAACGGAAAAAATCTCGAAGAATTGAGATGAAGACTTCTTTCGAATCAGAAAGAATCCCAAAGAATTGAAATGAAGGTCTCTTCCGAAACAGAAAAAATCTCAATGAATTTATATGGAGGGCTCTTTCGAAAAAGAAAGAATTAAGATGAAGGGTTCTTTCGAATCAAAAAGAATTTCAAAGAATTAATATGAAAGGTTCTTCCGAAAAAGAAAAAATCCCGAAGAATTGAGATGAACGGTTCTTTCAAAACAGAAAGAATCGCAAAGTATGAAGATGAAGAGCTCTTCCGAAACAGAAAGAATCTCGAAGAATTGAGATATAGGGTTCTTTCGAATCAGAAAGAATCCCGAAGAATTTTGATGAAGGGCGCTTCCAAAACAGAAAGTATCCCGGAGAATTGAGATGAAGGCTTCTTGCGAAACAGAAAGAATGCCGAAGAATTAATATGAAGGGGTCTTTTAAAAGAGAAGGAAGCCCGAAGAATTGAGATGAAGGGTTTTCCAAAACAGAAAGAATCCCGAAATATTGAGATGAAAGGTGCTTCTTTGGAAAAGAAAGAAAAATCAAGAAAAAGCAAAAATATCGATTAATTAACCGAACTCCAAAGAGTTTTAGTTTAATCAATTACCAATTATTTATTTTTCTTTTATCTATTTCTCTCTTTCTTTCTTTCACCTATCCTTCTTGTCTTTCTTTCTTTCTTTCTTTCTTTCTTTCAGTCTTTCTTTTATTTATTCTTTCTTTCTTTTCTCTTTCTTTCTTTCTCTCTTTCTTTCTTTCATCTCTCCATCCTGTCATTCTTTCTTTCTTTCCTTTCTTTCTTTCAGTTTTTCTTTCTTTCTTTCCGTCCATCTCCTATTTTTTCTTTCTTTTTTTCCTTTCCTTTCTTTCGTCCATTCTTCCAGTAGTCCTTTCTTTCCTTTCTTTCTTTTTTCTCTTTTTTCTTTATTTCTTTCCTTTCTTTCTTTCTTTCTTTCTTTTCCTTATTTTATCCATTCTTCCAATCGTTCTTGCGTTCCTTTCTTTCTTCTTTCCTCTCTTTTCTTTCTTTCTTTCCTTTCTTTTATCCCTCCTTTCTTTTTTCTTTCTTTCTTTTTCACATCCTTTGTACCATTCTTTAAATCTTCCTATCTTTCTTTTCCCCTTTCTTTCTTTCTTTCTTTCTTTCTTTCTTTCTTTCTTTCTTTTATCCATCTTTCAAATCTTTTTTCTTCTTTTTTTTTTTGCTTTCTTAATGCCGTTCTTATTTTCTTTCTTTCTTTCTTCTTTTCTTTCTTAACTTTTTTATCATTTTTTTTTTTTTTTTGTTTTTTCAATCTTTTTTCCTCACGCTAATCTGAAGATGGTATTTCAAAAATTAAATTTATTTTAGAAGATTGAGGAAAGAAAAATTTGCAAAAACAAAAGAAAATGAGGAGGATAAAAACCGACGAAAGTAGCAGAATTGGAAGTAATGAAGACATAGAAATATAAGAATGCATAAACTGGATAGAAAAATGAGTCAAAATGCAAGAAAATATCTTAAAGTTTCTTGGTGTACAAGAAAAAGAAGAAGAAAGAGAAGAGGAGGAGGAGGAGGAGGAAACAAACATTCAAAATGGAGATGGAAGAAAAGAAAAGAAATAAAAAGAATTGTGAAAGAGAAAAAAGAAAAAAACAATAAAGTGGGGAGTAGAATTTAAAGAAGGAAATATATATTAGGTTGACTCTAAAGATAGAGAGAACCTTCTCCTCTAATTCCTATCTTTTGACTCCCAGCCGACCCACGAGGAAGGAAGATAAACGTTTTGTGCGCCTCTTTGCTGATGCTGAGTGATTTGATGATTTTAACCACCTACCTACCGACTTATCTGCTTTATTTTCGTTTTTTCATTCATTCATTTCAGTAAATTATCATTTTCCGACTTTCTTCTGGCAATGAACCGCTTCCAGCGTCTTTCTTCCGCACCTAGAAACTGCCACCTCCACGCTGCCAAACCCAGACACAAGCGTTTCAAGCCCTCATCTACCCAACGCTTTCTAAAACTAGCCCTATCTCTTGACCCCAGACAAGTCAATCATGCTGAATTATAAGCTGGGATGGGAGTTGGGGAGAGCGGTTCTAGTCCTCCTCTTATAGTTGGCTTGTTCGTGATGCCTAACACAGACTGAAGCATCTTGTTCGTGGAGAGTGTCAGCAAGCCAAAAAATCTCCTCCCTTGCCCATATGCATCAACAGTCAGTGCTAACCCTTCCCCTGCCGTGTAACAACGGACTTGGAATTGGTTTCGATTTCAAACCTTTCCTATTTCCAATTTAACTTGTTTCTTGCACATACGATTTAGTTCCGGGATTTGAAAGTTCCAAATTTGAAGCTGTAAGAAACAATGTTGTCCAAACCTTTCAGTGAAATATCTTGAAGCAGAAGCTGTAATAAAAATGGGTCTATAGAGCCATGCGCAAATTTGATTGATTGAGTGATTGAGTGATTGATTGATTGATTTTACCGGCATGTCAACCCGTCTACCATTATTTCATGCCTAGAAGTTAAAGAATTTCTTTCAGAGTTCATTTATTCTTACATTTTTGTGTGGTTGTTTTTAAGAGTTTTGTTGCACATAGTTATATGATCAAGTATCCCTATCTAATACAAATAATTTGCTCACAGTTTTAGGGTTTCAAATATTGCTATTTACTGCTAATAATTATATAGTTTCAAGTAATTATTCCTCTTTGATAAAAGTTATTTATTTGTACAAGGTTATTTGGTTTCAAAAAACTAATGAAAAGTCTTATTAATGAAAATTATTGCTTCAAATAACTATTTTTAATACAAATAATTTACAAGGTTATCTGGCCTCAAGTATTCCTATCAAATACGAATAATTTTTAAACAGATCTATTTGACATATAGATGTGAGTCTAAGAGGTAGTACGACTGCAAGTCAGGGTGGAATTGGGAGTAATGGTAATGAATAGGTGACTCCATACTTCCCAGACCTCCAGAACTGTTACTTTACAATCATAAGCAGTTCCGTATCATACTCAGGAATCCCCTTTTTGTAGAGGAGGTCTTATTTCTTTGAAGGACATACAGCATATAAGTGACATAGTCAGGAATCCCCTTTTAGTATCGGAGGTCTTATCCTTCTACAGGACATACAGTATATTAGTGTCATATCCAGAACAGCCTTTTTTGTTGGGGGACTTATCTGCATCCAACATATTGTGAGCCCCACCGTCAGCGCGGTCGAAATTTGGGGGAAGAATCCCAAATGATATTTGGAGGTGGATTTGATTTTTCTGTAAACTAAAGCAAGAAAATGTTGAATCAATGAAGAATAGAAATTTTTCTTTATCTACAATCAGAGCATCAAAACTTCAGCATTTGTACAAAAAAAAAAAAAATGCGTTGCAATGGAAATGAATCTTCAGTTACATTTACTAAACACAGATTAGGAGAAAGATAGAAGAATAGATCACCCAGTGAGAATCAAACTCATTAGTAATGGTTTGTAAGCCAAACTCGCTAACCATTACACTTCATACACAAATTTTGGTTTAGTTTATCTTTATGTTCATTGAAAAAATACATTTTGATATGTATTGCAATCATTAGGATATAACTGAAAAAATTATTTACTTCGACACACGCACGCACACACAAATGCACACTTTATATATATATATATATATATATATATATACATATATCTATATATATATATATATATATATATATATATAATGCAATATATTGTAAAATTACACGCAAACACACCCATACATATCTTTGCATATGCAAAGATACGCAAAAACACACACATGTACACATATCTCAATGCATTGTATTATATATATATATATATATATATATATATTTATGATGCAATACATAGTAATTTTATACATACACATACACGTATACATGTATATGTGAGTGTGTGTAAAGTCATGCACTCGCACACGCACACACATGCACATGTATATATGTATATATATAACAATATAATAAACAAACAATTGAGAAAATAAGACATTAAACTCGGAACTCCGAATTTCATTTGTCAGGTGAGCCGATATATATATATATATCTAGAATACATTGTGACTCTGCACATTTATACATATATATGAAAAGTTACCATTTATTGTACTATATATGTGTGTATGTGTGTGTGTATGTGTGTGTATGTCTGTTGGTCTCTCTCTCTCTCTCTCTCTCTCTCTCTCTCTCTCTCTCTCTCTGTGACATTATAGGGTCGGAGAACAGAAAAATTTTATCAACCAGAGGAAAAGAAACCGATTTGGATTTTGGAAGCTTAGAGAAGTATATTACAAATGTGTAATGACAGAATGGATTTTTTTAAAGGAAGTGTAGACAAAAATTGTGTCTTTTTCGATGAGAAGTAATTTGACAAAAACGAATTGTTTGATGAGAACAAAAAACAGATATATTGTTATTGTTTAAACTAAAAGCAATCAGAAGATGGGTGAATTGTTTTGACACATTAATGCGATCCGGGGTGGGTTGAAGTGAAAAAGAGCAAATACAAATCAAAGCCCGGACCTGTCAATCATCAAAAACGACTCAGTATGAAAGTCTGAAATCTGAAAAACCTATTTCCTAAATTCAAATATGGAATTATTTTTATAATGCATATCAGCAAAAATTGTTGACATCCAAATTAGGAGAAAAATATATTTTTTTGGTTTCGCCCTCACCACCCTTCAGTTGAAGACATATATAAAATGACAGGGTTTGTCTCTTGCAGACGCAGAACAACAGGACAGAGCAGAAGGCAGCTACTACATTTCATGCACTCTTGGCCCTAACCTTATGTCAGACTGTTCAAAGTAGAGAGGCAGAGACACACATATTGCGTTGTTAGGAAGTGATGTAGTCTTACCGATAGACATTCTTATAAAGAAGATAAGAGAAACGGAGATATTAAACGCCTAGAGATTGCCTTGTGCCATACCTATGGAGATAAAGAAGTAAAGTGAAATTGAGATTATATATTTTAGAGAGCCGGGTAGACCAGCGAGGAAAGAGACAGAGGGAGAAAGCAGCACGTGATTCGGTGAGCACTTTCCTTGAATCTCTGAGATTGAACTTTTATTTGACTGCTCAAAGAATAGAAAGCCAGCCATAATACAATTCTTCGAAAAAGCAAAGAAACTTAACGTAATGAGGATTTGTGAAGTAGTACCAAGGATTGAAGAAAGGATTGAAGAAAGCAAACATAACCGCCATTTAAGATTGTATTGCGCCAAACAATTGACAGCGAGAATAGAAAAGCCTTAAACCAATACGAAGAACTGACAGGCTGTAAAATCCTGAACTGGTCTCTGACTAAAACTTACCACCTCTGCATCATTTACGAAAAGACATTTTTCCAAAATAAATATTATTTTTACGGTCTGTGTTTTGTTCTCTGCGTCCTGATGTCGACTTTTATTTTATTTTTTTTATTTCTTTATTTTTTTATTTTTGGGTGGGGGCTTGCTTAATAGTGCTGTCTCATCCGTCAACTCATCAACAGGCGACTCCAGTTAGCAATTGATCTGTTGTCTAGATATAAAAAACACAACGTGGGCAGAGAGCAGATTAGTCGTGTCATCCGAAGATTTAGCCGAGCAACAGATCAGTCAGTGGATTGGAAGCGGAATCGCTCCCGAGCTCGATGAAGACTGCTATACCGTCACACACACACTCTCTCACACACACTCTCTCACACACACTCTCTCACACATACATATATATACCACAATATGATACAGTGTGACTTTGCGGATATTTTTCTGTTGTGCAACCTGGTTTTACTACAGAAGAGGCGTTGGTATGTTGGTTGGTTGGTTGGTTGGTTGGTTCTTTTCGGCATATCAACCCTTGTAGGTTATTCAATCCCAAATCCTGTTTATATATATATATATACATATATATATATACTTTCTATTGCTATCTATTACTAATAGCTTTATTTGTACACAGTTAAATGGTTTCAAGTATTGTAAAGGATTAAGTATTTCTATTTGACCCCTAAATGGAACCCTAACAGGTATGACCACTCTGGGTCAGAGTGGACTTAGAACAAATGGCAATCAAGGGGTACTCCACATTCTCCAAAGCTCCAGCACTCGAGCCTCACCATCAGATGCAGTTCAGGGTCATACACAGAATACTTGTAGGGGTGGGGAAGTACCACTCTGCAGAGATGCAGTCACTCTATTCTTCTGGCCCAGTAACTGGACAGAGTAGTATAACAGCTATGATCGCAGAAAATGAATTCGAAGATCCAAATTTGAATTTGTATTAGGCTGCATGTTTTTCGCTTCGAGCTAATGCCCCCGGGTTTAGGCATCCTTACGTAATAATATAGATTGCTAATATCTAGTTGGTTGGTTGGATTTTATGGTATATCAACCTTTGTAGGTTATTTAACGCCAAATCCATTTTTATGCAAATAGTCAGTTCTATTTCAAACAATTCAGTTTAGAATAGGTACACAGATTAATTGTCAAAAACATTTCTATTTCAAGCTATTCAGTTTAGTCAAATAGTTCTAATTCAAACAATTCAGTATAGTGTAAGTATAGAATTTGTTTACTCGCTGTTAAATGTCAAAACAGTTCTATATTAAACAATTCAGTTTAGCATCAGTACAGTTTCAATGTTAAAAACAATTCCATTTCAAACAATTCAGTTAAGCATAAGTACGCAGTTTAATTGTCTAAAACATTTCTATGTAAAGCTATTCAGTTTAGTCAAACGGTTCTAATTAAAACAATTCAGTTTAGCATAAGTATGCAGTTTAGTCTTATGTAACCCATAGAAAGGACCCAATCAGGTGCGACCACTCGAGGCCAGATTGGACCTGGTAGCGATGGCAATGAAGGGGTAATTCGCATTCCCCAAATCTCCTGCATTAATGGAACCTCACCATCAGATTGTTTAGTGTCATATCCAGGATACTCGTTTGGGGGGTATCCCTCTGCAGAGAAGCAGTCGGTGTATTCTACACCTCCACCCAACTGGGCAACTAATATCTAGTCTTTCAGACAATTTTTGATTTACACTAAAATTTTAACCAATGTAGAAAGTGATGTGAACGCCACTTTAATTAAAATAAACAAGTTAGCCGATCCTTTTGTCAATTTATGATTAATTGATGCAGACGTCATTACCGGAAATAGATAATAATTTTTCTGAAATCTCTTCCGTTTTGATTTATAGTTTTGTATTATACGTTTCTACTTATCCTTATGATGTTTGGAGAAGCCCTATTATTTCTCTTCAATGAATCTTTGGTTTGGTTCCTTTGTTTATTGATATATCAACCTTTATGGGTTATTTAATGCCAAAGCCATCCTTGTAGAAGGACAGTTGTGGTACTGTTTAACCCATAGGTTGGGAGGATAAAGGAGGTCATATCTTTCCCAAAATTGAACGTAGTAGAACCACTGGTGTTCGAACTTACTTATTAACAGTGTTCAAGTCTAATACGTTAGCCACTACGCCACGGTGAGTCCCGCTCAATGATTCTATCGAACTAACAACCCCATCATTTTAGTTTTACCGACTCTTTTTCTGATTACAAGAACCAGAAGATTTGGCAAGTTGTATTCAAATAAATATATTCATAACAGTAGAATATCTCACCATAAATGTGAGCATGCAAATGAATTTAATCGGATCTTAATTATTTAAAAAAAATCTATTTTACACAAATATATTAATTTTTCTATATCCTAACTTTCCTTATGAAATGCATTTAAATAATAAGAGTGGAATATCAATAAAAGAGATTAAACATGATACAATGAAAATTTCCGATAAAAAATGCCTGTTGATAACTGCGTGTTACACTTCGGACTTATTGATCACGTACCCGCCTTTCTCTCTCTTTCATTCTCAATCTCTCTCTCTCTCTATATATATATATATATATATATATATATAAACTTTCCAAACGCAGAGTCTGTAGGGAACATTTTTTTGTACACCGTTAAATGGTTTCAAGTATTGTTATCCAATACTAACAGCTTTATTTGTACACAGTTAAATGGTTTCAAGTATTGTAAAGGATTGAGTATTTCTATTTGACCCCTAAATGAAACCCTAACAGGTATGACCACTCTGGGTCAGAGTGGACTTAGAACAAATAGCAATCTTATGGCAATATATATATATATATATATATATATATATATATATATATATATATATATATATATATATTAAGACGTTGCCCAGTTAACGTATTGGGGCAAGATATATGCGAAAATGTATATGAAATTTGAGCACGCTTGTTTCTTCCTTCATCAGTGGAAACTGTTAGATACTAGACGTTGAATGAATATATATATATATATATATATATATATATATATAAATATATATATATATATATATATATATATATATATATATATATATATATATATATATATATATATTCATTCAACGTCTAGTATCTAACAGTTTCCACTGATGAAGGAAGAAACAATATATATATATATATATATATATATATATATATATATATATTAGGACATTTTAAAATCGAAATTATACTGTTGCTGCAGATCATACATAAAATTGCTTATTTCTATTATATTTTTATTATATATTGCCTACGACAAATCTCGTTATGATATCCTGTTTTTCTTTGGTTACAGTTTTATATATATATCTATATGTGTGTGTGTGTGCGTGTGTGTGTGTGTGTGTGTGTGTGTGCATTCAGAGAGAGGGAAAGAGAGAGAAGCGTAATGGTTAACGTCGTAGGAGATGGAATTAGCCACCCGAGTTCAAATCCCAGACGAAACTATTTTTGTTTCACTTGGTATACGCATGAATACACCCGTTCGCCCTCCAAATATGGGTTGATTGTAGGGTAGATTGGATTCATTGACCTTTGTACGGCAACCAGTCCAGGAGAAGGAGAACTCTGAATTTGTGTGACATACTGCTTGTTACTCAGGGGTTAAGTTAAATATATACACACACAGCTTTATATATATATATATATATATATATGTGTGTGTGTGTGTGTGTGTGTGTGTGTGAACGTGAGTGTATATATATATATATATATATAAGGAGAATCTTTTCTGTGACTAGATCTTTTAAAGTAAACTTAGCTTGACATTATCCAACAACTGTTAGGCATCTATTTAATTGCAATAGTTTTTAAGAAAACTTAATAAATTTTGCTTTCCGACAAGCATCTTCACAACTATAAGTGCGATGAATGTTTTAAAATCATTTCAACGTTAACAATTAAACTTAAAGCATTAGAATTAAAACTTTATTTCTATTTATTTATCGGTAACAAATCAAGAAGCAATAACTCAACTTTTACAAAAGTTAAAAAACAAACATTATCAAGATATCTAATAATAATCTTTTCAAAAACTGCATAAGATTTCAGAAGTACCGTATATACCTGTGTATAAGTCGATCTCATGCATCTGTCAACCATTGATTTATTTTAATCAACTCATAAATTGATGAAATTCATCTTTGAAGCCAACGACTGTTTTTCGAACGGCTCATTATATTTGTATTTCAATTTTATAAAATTATTACTCATGTACTGGTCGATAAAGGTAATTTTTCTCCAAATAATTAACTCTTCAAAATTCGATCTGCACACGAATGCATACAGATATTAATCACAATTGCCAATTTCAAATTGACAAATTCTTAATAAAAAAAATAGAAATAAATTAATCTGTGTTCGTTTCTCAGTAAAAATCAGAAAGCTGATTTTAAAGGCAGGAAGGTTGGATCAACATAATCTTCTGTACCTTTAGACCTTCCTTTTAACCTTGAATCGTACAATAATAAACTTAGTAAATCTTTTTTTTTAATATTCGTCCAATCTTAAATATTTCCCGGTATAATGTATTACCTGAGTTATTCAAATAAGTATCTTACCTTGATAGTTTCAACTTTTTAAGTTACAGCCTATCGGCTCTCAAACCTTCATCGAATCTTTGTTGCAGCAGATCATTTTCAGTGTTTCCACAATCGACCATCTTTTTATTTTTGTTTTTATCTATTTGTTGTTGTTGTTGTTGTTGTACATCTTCATTGATATAAAGAAGATTTTATTTATTTCAGTATTTTTAAATCTTTATCGACATCAGTATTATAGTATAAAGAATGTAGATGCAATGAAGGGAATCATCAGTATATACGTTTTCTTCTCTGATAATTTTCACTTAACTCGTTTAATTCATCTGTGAATAATTATTAACATTTAGCATCGATCTATCTGGCAAAGTCCTGACTAAAGATGTCCGACACTTAGGTGATCGAAGAGGAACCGCCAATTGCGCGTGCGCATGAATGTTTATGTATGTATGTAAAACGAGCTATTTGAAGGGATCAGAGTTTCTCATTACTCTGTCCTTCGCCGAACCTGGATGATAATACACCGTAAATGGTTCCTTCACCCGGGGGTATGCCAAAAATGTTGAGAAGAGACGTTACATCCTCGTCCTACCCTGACTCGCCAGCCTATTTTCACCTCCAATGCCCCCCCTCCGCTCCACCAAAACGGTACTTGGAATGCGTAAGTGATTCCCAAAAGTTTGGACCGCATCCAGAAAGCAGATGGAAACTTTCAAGCAACAATCAAAAGACACTTAGAACAAGTGTGCTTTAATAAGCAAATATTTTCATGTCTCTTTCTCTTTGCTTCTCTTCTACCTTCTCGAAATTTCTATATCCTTGTTTCTTTTCTTTATCTTTCCTTTCTTCTTTTCTTTTTATTTTCTAATGCTTTTCTCTATATATTTACTTCTTTCTTTCTTTCTTTTTTTAACCTTTTTTCTTTCCTTTTCTATTTTCTTCAACACTCTTTCTTTACTTTTTTCTTTCCTTCAACTTACTTTCTTCTACATATTTCCTTCCTACTTTCTTTTTCTGCCTTCTTCCTTTCTTTCTTTTTTTCTTTTTCTTCAACACGCTTCCTTCTGTATATTTCTTCTTTCTTTATTTTTCTAGGCTGACTTCTTTTTTTCCTTTTTCTTCAGCATGCTTTTCTTTATATATTTCCTTCCATCTTTTTTTCCTTTCCTTCCTTTCCTTCCTTTTCTGTTCTTCTTTCTTTCTTTCTTTTTTCTATCTTTAAACAATCTTTCATTTATTTTTATTTTACTTTAACACGCTTCGTTAACACATTTTCTTTTTTTTTTTCTTTTCGTCTATTTCTCTTTTTTCTCAGTTCCTTTTCTTTTCTACCCTTTATTTTGCTTTCTTTGTCTCTTTCATTTCCATCTTTCTTTTTTTCCCTTTTTTCTTTCTCATTTTCCTTCCTTTTCTAAATTCTTTTTCTTCATTCCCAAGATTTTTCCATCCTTTTCTCTATCATTTCCATTTTTTTCTGTCTTCTCCTTTTTTTTATTTGACGCTTTCTTTTCTTTCAGACACTCATTTTCACTATATTCCTAATCTCATTTTAACTCTCCCTTTCTCTCTCTCTCTCTCTCTCTCTCTCTCTCTCTCTCTCTCTCTCTCTCCAATTCTTTGTTTTCCTTACCACTTTTATCTCTTTTTTTCTTCCACACACTTTTTTTTTTCTTTTCTTCTTTTTTTGTCTTTTATATTTTTTCTTTCTTTTCCCATCTTCTCGGTTTACTTACCAGTTCTCTCCTGTGCATGCTCCCCGGCTCGGAGTAAAATAGTACTACAACTGTTCGTCTACAAAGATGACAACAGCATTAAATAACCCACGAAGGTCGATATGCCATAAAAACAAAGAAACCCAAACTTAATTCCTCTCTACTTTGTTTTTATTCGTTTTAAAATTATTAGTCCAGGTTAAAATTGCAGCGCCAAACTTTTTTAGACTTTATTTTTCCGATGCAGGCACCATTAGGGGACGAAAAAAGTTTTGGTAAATGGACCAGACTTTGGTCCGTTTACCAAAACTTTTTTCGTTCCCCAATGAAAATCAGAAAAAAACCTTCGGTTTCGGGTTACCCATAGGCCTGTTCAGAAATGCCCATATTTGGTAAGCACAGCAACTTTGACTCGTTTACCAAATTTTTTCTCGTTCCCCAATGATACCTGCATCAGAAAAATGAGATCTAAAAAAGTTGGGCTTTGGGTTACCTTTACAGCGCTTTTAGATTGGATGACATCAAATTTTCCTCTTTTAAGTTTTCTTTCCTTCCATTTCTTCTTCTTGTTCTTGTTGTACTACTACAACTACTACTTCTACTACTACTGTACCAATATCTTTGATTTTCTCATTCATCTATTTCCTCACCTGATTTTCTTTCTTTCTTTCATAACCTCTTTCTCTATGTTTTCTTCTTCATTTCTTACTTTCTTAATTCCATTGTTTTTTGCTGATAACATCCCTTCTACGTTATTTAAACATTTATTCAGCGTTTCATTCGTTTCTTTCGTTCTTCCGTTCCAAAATTGTTTCTGTTTCTTTTCCTAAAAAGAACCTCTACTTTCCTTTCACATTGATGCCTTAGACATCAATTAACCCACAATGGTTGATATGCCATTAAAACAAAGAAACTAATCAAATCCTTTCTTTCTTTTTACAATTCGTCTTCGCAATTTTCTCATTGCTCAACAAACAGATTAGGGACTTCACCGTCTTCTTATCTAAATTTCTAACACACACACACACACACACAGATATATATATATATATATATATATATATATGTATATATATATATATATATATATGTGTGTGTGTGTGTGTGTGTGTGTGTGTGTGTGTGTGTGTGTGTGTCTGTGTGTTTTTCTTTCCATCCCTATATACTGAGAGAAAGATAGAAGTTGGTGACAGTAGTCGAGGGTGACCCAAACGCTCCCTTTTCAATCGCTATTACACCGTTATATAGGGGAGGGCGCTACTCTTTTCCCTGGATTGCTCCACTTTACTCCTCATACGTACCTTATAATGTTGAGTGTTAAGCAAGGAGGTATCAAGTACCATTTTTTGAGTCTTTGGTATGACTCAACCTGGAACTGAACCCCGGTTTCCTGGGCCATTAGCGAACACTCTACCTATCAGGTTAATATATATATATATATAGGTAATTTAATGTCAAAGTCATCCTAGTAGAAGAATATCTGTGGTACTTTTTAACCCATAAAAAGGGAGAATAATGGTGTTCCATACATTTCTTAAGAGTAATGAAAGTGAAAGTAAGAGTACGATTAGATTTCGAATTCCCTAACAAGGATGTTACAGTCCAACGCGTTTGTCACAACGACACGCGGACTTCCCAAGTTCCTTTAAGTATGAATCACTGTTCAGGGGTGTAGCGGCAAGAGAGGGAAAAACTTTCTCAGAACGTTTCATTTGCATCAATAATTCAGTCAAGTACTTATTTACCTTTCTCCGAAGCTAAGTACAGAATGTGATATACGGTCAGTTTTTATTGTTTAAGCGGAGTAAAGCCGGTTTGAATTCATGGTTTTCTTTCTTCAGGATTGGTGTTACTTATTGACTCTTAACCAAGCCGTCAATCAAAGATTTCTCTTAACAAGATGCACTTGTGTAATTAGGCGGAAGCAGTTACATGGCTGATCGGAAGTAGTGGGTGTTATGAAATGATATATGATGAATGTGAGAGTGTGAGGGTTATATCTTTTATAAAGAAGTGTTATAGTCATTCATCATCGATGTATATTCATTCCTTACGAGTATAGAACACTTGTTGCATAACCAAGACTAAAGTCCTCTGAAGCATATTTTACTGCTTGCAGTTAAAACAGTAAAAATTTATGCAAAGTGTGTCATCCTCAATTTGACCTGCGATCATTTTTTGCCTCAGACGCGAGGTATATCGTGTAATGCTAACTTACTGGACATTGGCCTAGGGGTTAGAGTGTTCGCCAATGGCCCGGGAGACCTGGGTTCAATCCCAGGTCGAGTCATACCAAAGACTCAAAAAATGGTACTTGATGCCTCCTTGCTTAGCACTCAGCATTATAAGGTACGGATCAAGGGTAAAGTAGAGCAATCCAGGAAAGGAGTAGCGCCCTCCCCTACACATTGGTGTAGTAGCTATCGAAAAGGGAGCCTTCGGGTTACCCTCGACTATGGTCACCAACTTTACTTACTTACTAACTTGATGGAGAGAATCTTCAAACAGCTGACTCTTAATTTCAACAAATTATTTAGCCCAGTCATCTTGAATACTTGCTCAACTAAATCCTTTTAATTATAAAGGGATGGCGATTGGGACATATGAGGGATATCAAATATGGACACAATTAGTCCATTACTTAAGTTTCATGTGGCGTCTGAAGATTGTCGAAAACATGTGGACCTAAGTAATGGACTAATTTTGTCTCTATTTCATATATATATATATATATATATATATATCATCCGAGGAGAAAATCCAAAGAGTAAGAGTATCTAATTAGAGTGTCCAGTGTCAACAACTATTGACGTATAATTAATTTGGGATTAAAAATACATCAAAACTCAACGTACATTATTTTTATATGAAAATAAAAATAAAAATTCACTTCTTTGGTGTCATTATAAATTTATTTTAGGACATGATGACCATCATCAGATGTTGCACGAAAGAAAATTTTTATTTGGGTGTTTTGCTATTGCTTCCGGCGAGAATGGGATTAGAAATATATATATATCTATATATATATATATATATATATATATATATATATATATATATTTACTAATCTAATATCTACCAGTATTCACGGTATCGGAAAAAACAAAAAAACCCTGGTCAGGAACAAGAGATAAAAGTACCTCGAATCACCGCACAGGGGAAAAAGAAAAAAGTTTTTTGGGTAAAAAAGAAAGAAAACGCCAGCCTCGTCCGACTCCTTGAAAAAAATCAAGGGGTACGCATTTAGTGGTCAAAAGAAAACCAAAAAACCCTCCGCGAATGCTGCAATGCTATAATTACTAAAGTGCTCAACACAATACAATGGAGCCAATTATAGAATTAACTTAAATCGCGAGTCGAAAATCTTCTACTAAAGTTTCACTTTAACGGATCATCAGGAATCATAATTTCGGCTTCGAAATTAGGCTTCCTGATGATCCGTTAAAGTGAAACTTTAGTAGAAGATTTTCGACTCGCGATTTAAGTTAATTCTATATATATATATATATATATATATATATATATATATTACGAAAAGTCAAGGAATCATATTTATTTATGTATTAAAATAATGAAAAAACAAATTGAAGGGATTCTTTCGTCCGATGCGTTTTCAACAAATACACCAGAATCGTTTAAAAAGTAAAGTTTTAAATCACAGTGGGTGGGGGATTTTTAAAGAAAATCTCATCTTCCACGATTACCATCCTATTCCCCAAACAGACAAAGAATGTCAAATTGTATTCTCTGCCTGCACAAGGTAGGGCAATTTAGGGTAATAGCTAAAGCCTCTAAAAATGCAAGATGTTGTTTAGACCTGGTCTTGTATCAGACAGAGAAACAGTCATCCGAATAATTACTTGAACATCTATATCTAATGATCCACTAAGTGTTCGTCAATGGCCGACTCTTGTAGCTGAGAAGACTCGGATATAGTGTTTTGAGTTTGCCCAGAAATTTGTAAATTCTCTTATAGCCTCTCATGGTTTCTTGTGGCCGAAGAGCCATTTTCAGGTTGCTAAACAGCCCAAGAACAACAATGATATTTATTTAACTAAACCTGATAAAGGAGTTGGTGTTATTTTGTTAAACCGCTTCGACTAAATTAGTCAGATTCTGTCATCTCGGACGACGTCTGTAAGTTCCATCTGCTGGGGGATTTATCATTTGATAATACCCTTAAAATTGAAGTAAAAATCCAGAAGCGGTTTCTGCAATTACATAAATGTAAATTTATTACGAAAGAAATTTATGAGAGAATTCGACTAGTGTGTATACAGCGGCCTAGAATATACGGTTTACCAAAAATTCACACGCCTAATGTCCCGTTGAGGCCAATTCTTTCTATATGTGGCTCGGTGTAACATAAATTGGCTTAATGGCTGTTTGAATTGTTGGACCCGGACCTACAGTTTTACTCTGGTTGTTGTGACTCCTTCATATATGCGTCAATGATACGTCAGCTTCCCCGTTACGTGGACATCGAGTTTCTCGTTCTTTTATATATCCTCCTTGTTCACCAACATCCCTCTGGACGAGACGATAAGTATTTGTGCTGATTACTAATATTGTTGCCATTCGAGGCCGCCACCTTTTCCTGAGCATATATTTATTGAGTTAATGGAGTCGTTCAGCTTTAACGATACTATGTATCACCAAGTTGACGGCATATCTATGGGATTAATGTTGGGCCTTCTGGCTAATTTATTTGTTGGGTTCCTAGAACAGCTTTTGTTTAAAAAGGTTCATAAGCCTTGTTATATTCGTTACGTTGATGACACTTTTGCTTACTTTTCGTCGGGTAATGAGGCATTAAATTTTTTGTATGAATGGACTTCAGCCTCCTCTGATTTTCACTATGGAAAAAAAGACAATGTTACCCCTTTACGACGAATTGACTCCTTCCTTTATTACTAGTGTGTACCATAAGCCAAATTTTCACAGGCTTATACACTAGTTTGGACTCATTTGTCCCCAAATCAAGGAAGATTAACCTTATCAAATGTTTAACTTATCGGGCACTGATGATCTGTTCCAAAAGTAGGATCGATGCGGAAATTAAAAAGATAAATGATATCTTTCTGCGGAATGGATAACCAGACAACGTCATCTCGAGTAGAATTAGATCAATGAAATCCAAATTTGATTCCCTCAGATCGTTAGGTCCATGACGATATCATGGATTGGGGCTGTTAACCTGCATCTTGTATATAAAATCTCTAGGTCGATGAAGCGCTGTTTTAATTCTGTTAAGGTGAGAACAATCTCCACCACCACACCTGCATTTCAGTCTTCCCAAAAGGACGTCCGGGATAACAAAAAAAAAAAAAAAATCATAGATACTCTCATGAAATGGGACCAAATGATGTTTATTTTTCAACATAGTCACCCTTATGATCTACATTCTTATCCCATCCGTGTGACGGTGCTTGGATCTCATTGGTAAAAAAAACCATCAACAGCGGATATGACGTCAGCATATGAAGTTTTCGGCTCACCCACTTATATATATATTCAGTCTCTCAACCTGGTCTTACTACTGAGTCTTAAATTCCTTTTTTTATATCTTAATATTGTTTTTGAATTTGCTGTTACAATGATTTTATTTGTATAATTTTGTTATATCTAAATTTTACCTTTCATTTTTTAAAAATAACCCTGGTATTTCCACGCATACAGATTCTACCCTCTAATCTTTGGCAACAATATCGATCCATATCCGTGAAAAATGTCGAGAACAATACAGAAATATTCTGATATTCTTTCGTTTTGTTTTTCGAATATTTTTCCATTCTAAAGATTTTAATAACCATTTTTTCCTTCTTTTTCTACTTATCGTTCAGTAATTTTATTTCTGTCTCTGTTGTTCTTTTCTTTTTGTTCTTTCACACTTTTCGTTCAGCTTCTTTCAGAAAAACAAGATTATTAGAAGAGAAACAAATAACACTATTGGAAAATAACCTCTGGAAAATGTCCGGCAAATCTTTACGAACACACACACACACACACACACACACACGCACGCCTGCACGGACACACAAAGACACTGGACATAATTTACGACGGAAAAAATATATTACAAAGTGCTCAAAATTAATGGCACAGTGTCAGATGAAGCAAAACAGAGTAATCACTCTCCGAGCTTACATATTTTCATGCATAAAATCTCAGTTTCAAATATTTGAAATATTTACGCAGACATACATAAAAAAAAATCTGATAATTTCGCCCTTTGCAATTCTCATAAAACAAGTACATTTTCACCATCTCTCTCTCTCTCTCTCTAACTCTCTCTCTCTCTCTCTCTCTCTCTTGTATCGATGTATTCAGACTTACATGCAATATTTATCTCTGACATAAAATAGTCTACGGCGATACCCGTATGTCTTGATTAATATGGATATATATATATGTGTCTATGTATATTTTCTCTGTGTGTGTGTGTGTGTGTGTGTGTGTGTGTGTGTGTGTGTGTGTGTGTGTGTGTGTGTGTGTGTGTGTGTGTGTGAGTGCGCGCGCACGCGAATTAACCCAACTACTGGCCTTGGGCGAATAAAGATGAGTTCTAAATATACATTTATCAACTTCTCCGCACGGGTAGGACGCTACACAAGGTCTATTTTTCAAGAAGAGTTTAACAGGATCTAATTCAGACATTTCCTTTACCTAGACAGGTTATTACCAAAGTTAAAGAGCCCGTCTGTCCTACTATTAACTCATAGCTTGAGGGAGAATAACCGGATTCAAAAATTTCAAAAGAGTATTTACGCTATGAGGAACAGCCTTGTTCAGGTTTTGAACTCGTTTCTCTGTGTATATTTCCATTACACCAAGGACGCTCTCTCTCTCTCTCTCTCTCTCTCTCTCTCTCTCTCTCTCTCTTTGTACATATATATACATGTATATATATATGTATATATATGTATATATATAGAGAGAGAGAGATCAAGTGAAAGAGAGAGAGAGAGAGAGAGAGAGATTGTGCAAGCATATGTGTCTCATTTATCGAATCATATCCATTCATCTCTCTCTCTCTCTCTCTCTATATATATATATATATATATATATATATATATTCAGAGGGATAAAAAAAAACTGGTTGGATAAGAGTATAATATATATGAGCCCTACATAGTGCTCTTTGGCTCGTAAACGTACGATCAAAGTGTAGTCTCTTTTCTTCTTCCCCTTTGTTCTCATCATAAAGCTTGTGGTCAAATGTTAGAGATTCTGACCCTGGAGTACCAAAAGAGAAAGGGCTAAATAATGGATTGGTTAAATCTTTTATTTACCACGAATTGTAGATTAAAGAGAATTAAGAGTAGCAAAAATTGTGCATCGTATTTTCTAGTAATTGAAAGTAATACCTCTCAGTTTTGTGTCGCCGGAAATGTAGAAGACGTTTGAAGTTGAAGAAACGAATGCGTGCATATAAAAGAGGTCGTTAGTTTGTTTCTTTCCAACAAGCAGGATCTGTTCCGAAGAATATGGGTAAACAACAAGAATTGAAATATTCTAAGTCATTATGTCTCATATACCACACATGTGAGAAAGTCATCACGTCTCATATACTACACATGTGGGGAAGTCATCATGTCTCAAATACTACACATGTGAGAAAATTATCATGTCTCATATACCACACATGTGAGAAAGTCATCACGTCTCATATATTACACATGTGGGGAAGTCATCATGTCTCATATACTACGCATGTAGGAAAGTCATCTTGTCTCATATACTACACATGTGGGAAAGTCATCTTGTCTCATATACTACACATGTGGGGAAGTCATCTTGTCTCATATACTACACATGTGGGGAAGTCATCATGTCTCATATACCACACATGTGAGAAAGTCATCACGTCTCATATACTACACATGTGGGGAAGTCATCATGTCTCATATACTACACATGTGGGGAAGTCATCATGTCTCATATACTACACATGTGAGAAAATTATCATGTCTCATATACTACACATGTGGGGAAGTCATCATGTCTCAAATACTACACATGTGGGAAAGTCATCATTTCTCGTATCCTCCGCATGTGGGAAAGTCATCATGTCTCATATACGACACATGTGGGGAAGTCATCATGTCTCATATACTACGCATGTGGGAAAGTCATCTTGTCTCATATACTACACATGTGGGGAAGTCATCTTGTCTCATATACTACACATGTGGGGAAGTCATCATGTCTTATATACTACACATGTAGGGAAGTCATCATGTCTCATATACTACACATGTGGGAAAGCCATCATGTCTCGTATTCTACACATGTGGGAAAGTCATCATGTCTCATATCCTCCGCATGTGGGAAAGTCATCGTGTCTCATATCCTAAACATGTGGTAAAGTCATCATGTCTCATATCCTCCACATGTGGGAAAGTCATCATGTCTCATATACTGCACATGTGGGAAAGTCATCATGTCTCAAATACTACGCATGTGGGAAAGTTATCAAGTCTCATATCCTACACATGTGGGGAAGTCATCATGTCTCAAATACTACACATGTGGGAAAGTAATCATGTCTCATATACTACACATGTGGGAAAGTAATCATGTCTCATATACTACACATGTGGGGAAGTCATCATGTCTCATATCCTACACATGTGGGAAAGTCATCATGTCTCATATCCTCCGCATGTGGAAAAGTCATCATGTCTCATATACGACACATGTGGGGAAGTCATCTTGTCTCATATACTACACATGTGGGAAAGTAATCATGTCTCATATACTACACATGTGGGAAAGTCATCATGTCTCATATACGACACATGTGGGGAAGTCATCATGTCTCAAATACTACACATGTGGGAAAGTAATCATGTCTCAAATACTACACATGTGGGAAAGTAATCATGTCTCATATACTACACATGTAGGAAATTCATCATGTCTCGTATCCTACACATGTGGGAAAGTCATCATGTCTCATATACTACACATGTAGGGAAGTCATCTTGTCTCATATCCTCCGCATGTGGAAAAGTCATCATGTCTCATATACGACACATGTGGGGAAGTCATCTTGTCTCATATACTACACATGTGGGAAAGTCATCATGTCTCATATACTACACATGTGGGGAAGCCATTCGACATCAACTCAAACTGTAGTAAGCATTTACATGTCCTGTTTTTTCATTTTGCACTCATTTTTTTTGGAAATATTGCATGTTATACTTTATTTTAATGTGCATATTTTATATCTTATAGTTTATTAAAAGAACTGTGAAATTCTGATGGTTACAGTAACTGCACTCTTCTCTTAAGCTAGAAGTACTGGGGAACGAAACTCTGGGCTAACGTTGAGCACGCATACATGATGCTCTGATTCAAAACTGAACGCACAGATACTACACTCTGATAGAGAAAAAGTAAGTTTCATCCATTTGTTTCATTTTTTTTCCCAATCAGTTACGTTTAAACTGGCCATAATTCAACACTTTCTTAGTGGTACCAGAGGAAAAGACTAAAGAAATATGGCCGGTTAGAGAATTATTCATAGTTGAAGATGTACTTTTGAGTTTTAACTTTTCCAATAAAAAAAAATGAAACCAGTAATGGAAACTTATTCTTTTCTGGATTTTAAATGTTATAATCAAATTTCTTTATTATTTTTTAAACATTACTGAAAATTTTAATCGGTGGATTATCTGGATAAAAACCATAGTTTTTATTACTCGTTAAATCACAGATATATTTAAATAGCAGAAAATTGATCAAAAGAAATACATTTTAAAAGAAAATTTTAACATATATTTATGTATTTGTACGAGGATCATTAAATAAGTTTCGTATGGGCACTTTTATTGATAGTACACACATGAAACTCTAGTCCCCTTCCAAGTAATCTCCTCTGGCTGCAGTGCATTTGTTGTACTGTTCAAACAATTTCTGGAAGGCCCCATCAAAGTCCTCTTGTGTGAGCGTGTCAATGACCTTCATCACAGCCTCTTTCATCTCCTCAATTGTCTCATAACGACAGCCTCTGAGCTTAGGGAATAAGCAAAAGTAACAGGGAGCAAGGTCTGGACTATTGGGAGGCTGAGGAACTGTATTGATGCCCATCTTGGTCAAATAGTCTATAACAAAGATGGAGTTGTGGACTGGTATATTGTCTTGGTGGAAATGCTACTGACCCGATTTGAAGAGTGCCGGCCTCTTCCCTAGGAATCTCTTCCTGAACTCCCTTAAAATCTCAACATAGTAACCCTAACCCTAACCGTTTAGCCAATCAATTCTGGCGTATTGACTTCCTTACTCCCCCCACATCTCTCATCATCCCTCACAGACTCCCCGTCTTCCTTGAATCTCTTATGCCACTCAAAAACTGATGCTCGATTCATGCAAGATGGTCGAAAAGCAATCTGAAGCATTCTATACGTTTCTGTGGCATCATTTTTTCCAAGTTTAAAACAGAATTTTATTGCATATCGTTCTTCTAAAGTGTCCTCACGTCCAGATTGCATTTTTGAAATTCACCAGCTGTGACAATCAGGCTTTAGTAGGGTGCATTCGAATTGCTGCTGTAGTTGTTGATTTGAGCCTAAAAATTGGTCAGTCATCTCATAAGATGTATAGCAATAACATACTGAATTTTCAAGAGTCTACAACAATTTTAGATGTCTGAACAAAAAAAGTCGGGAAACTTATTGAAAGCACCGCGTATAACTCAAAACAGAGTTGAATTTCAATGACTATTTCAATTCGGTCGGTTTCCCGCCGATGCGATCATCAAAAAGAGAGGAAGGGGGAGTTGATCTAAGGTTTCCATTGGTGAGAAACTGATTGTCACAAAATTCCTTAAGAAGAAGTCCCTGTATCGTAATGACTGACGTGCTGGACGGCGACATCGTTGTAAGCGATTTCGAAATCCAGTTTCACCATTAAGTTCAATTTTGAACTAATACCCTTTGAAAAGATATGAAACCCCTTATTTCCCACTTGTAGGTTGAATAATACTCCTACTGTTCTATAACGATTCTTTTGGCAATAAATAGCCCATGAAGGTTGATATGCCATTAAACAGAATAATTAAATAAACGAAATGCCGTTGACTTTATCTACTCTCAAATATGTATATATGCCCCATCGCTGATATTGACCAGAATTTATTTTTAAATATTACAAAAAGTATATTATGTGTGTGTGTGTGTGTGTGTGTGTGTGTGATTGAATAGATCAAACGCTTTGTGATTGCCTATTCTATCTTTGATCAGTTCAAGTTTTCGTCTGAGTCGTTTGACTTCAGAATGGAATGAATTTAGTAACAAATAATGAAATGACAAACACAATAACGAATTATATAGACTATATATTAAAAAAAGACGAAGAATTGGAAACTTTCTGGACTGATCCATTTAGAAGTCAAACGATTCATCCGAAAATTTGAAGGATCAACGATTGAATGGGCCAACACGAAGTGACTGTCTCATTTAATCAAATACCTTTAACAGCGAAAATGCTGCATATATATATATATATATATATATATATATATATATATATATATATATATATATAACAGTTATATACTAACGAAAGACGGACTTGTCAGGAAATCCCGTAGTACACATCTTCTGTACATTGTACATCTAATAAGACAACTGGACTAGAAAATATAATATATGATAAAAAATAATATGCATATATGTGTGTGTGTGTGTGTGTGTGTGTATCTCTGACAGAAAGAGAAAATTGTAGTATTCCCCCCATTTGTAGTAAACAGATCAAAACACACATTGCATTTCAATACGAAAAGCAGATCTCTCTCCCCATCTCTCTCTCTCTCACTCCCTCTCTCTCTCTCTCTCTCTTGTACACACACACACGACAGTGCTCTCGTCCATGTACACCCACCTCTTTGTGGGGGCTGCAACGGTGTGGTGGTCCGGAACTTGTGACAATGCAAGTCCCATTAAAACGAAATGAAGTCACGTTGATTCTCGGGATGAATTATGACTTTGACTCGCCAGCCAATTCATCTTGTTTGTTACCCGTTGATGTCTCTCTCTCTCTCTCTCTCTCTCTCTCTCTCTCTCTATCTATCTATCTATCTATCTATCTATCTCTCCTGCCGTGAAGACTGGGGGTGGTACAGTGGAGGGTGGGGACATGACGGAACGGTCGCATCCCGCCCGTTCTTTATTGCATTAGCCGGCCACGTGCACTACGTCATTTGCTTTTTCAATAAACCGCGAAGCAATCACCCCCCCCCCTGCACACACCAGAAAAAAAAACCCGGCAGCTCGCCTGCTCGTTGGTAATCGATTACCACCACCACCACCACCACCCAACCACGGGTTCACCACCACCAACAACACCTCAACCTATCTCACGCCGTAACCTCCTCCCCCGCATCACGTCATTGCCGCTACCGCTGCAACCGCCACACCACCCCATTCTCGAACATTTCCCGCGGAAAAATTATCATAAACGATGCTTCATTTGTTTGCTTGTTTATTGACTGGTGTTCTTCGTTTCTGGTGTAAAGGCGGCAAAATGAAGAAGAAAAAAAAAGAAAAAAATCTGATCTGACTGGACGCAGCCATCTTGTATGCAAGCGGTTTTCAATGTTGCTTTATTATAGTGTATGGTGGGTTGATGGGTGGTGTTTTGAGCATGTGTTTTGCGTTAAAAACCTTTACATATAGTATAGGAAAAATAGATCTATCTGTCTATCTATGCATATATATATATATATATATATATGTATATATATATATTAAATATGCATATATCTGCCCGTCTGTTTTCTCTCTCTCTCTCTCTCTCTCTCTCTCTCTCTCTCTCTCTCTCTCTCTCTCTCTGTATATATATACGCATGTGTGTGTATTTGTACGTTATTTTCACTGAGCATATGCTTTGGAGAAAATAAATAATCTGAAAGTATAAAATTCTGAATTTATGCACAACCCAAAAGATATTGAACGTAGATCCATCAATATCTTCACAGTCTAAAGCATTTTTTCTCACAAGAAATATCTATTTTTAACATAACCCCCATCCTTGTCAATGCACTTAATTCAGTGGTGTATATCAATCACACCGACCGAAGAGTATAGAATCAAATTTTAGACTGAAATTCAGTTGAGTCATTATCCGGCTACGGAATTACATCCACCCATACACCCACGCACAAACTCATATATATATATATATATATACGTTATCCTAACATATACCGTTAAAGTAAGTTGGCTAACCGAAATTGAGGGTGACCTGAAGGCTCCCTTTTCAATAGCTACGACACAGAAATGGGGAGAGGGCGCTACTTCATTCCCTGGACTGCTCCTCTTACTCTTGATCCGTATCTTATAATGCTGAGTGTTATGCAAGGAGGCACCAAGAACTATTTTTTGAGTCTTTGGTATGACTCGACCAGGAACTGAACCCCGGTCTCCTGTGCCATCGGCGAACACGCTTACGATTATGCCAATGGCCCGGTAAGATAGACAATCTCGTATAGCGTGGCAGACAATAAATGAAGTGAGTAATAGGAAGAGCAAGTCCAGAGTTAAACTAAAAGCTACCATTCAAGAAGAATGAATACACCTGTGGAAAGAACATTTCAAAAATCTGTTTGGAAAATCTCCTAAAGTTACGAATAAACATATCACCAAAATTATTGATAATGAACTAGACATCAAACTAGGATAGTTTACGCAAGAACTTGACGAATTACTAACAGAAATTAAAAACAGGAAAGCTGCCCGAAGTGTGGAAAATAAGGAAATTCACCAGCATATTGCTCCGATACTGCAATGCAATATATAACCAGAATACAGTAGAGATATGGACAGAGGGCTGCATCCTCTCTTTCACCAAGAAAGGTAACCTTGGAATAGCCAAGAATTACAGAGGTAAAACTCTTACTTCTATAGCGGCCAAGATTTACAATGGTCTGCTACTCAACTGCATCGAACCTGAAATTGAGAAAATTCTTAGGAAGAATCAAAATGGTTTTCGGAGAAATCGATTCACAACACCAGAAATTCTGCCAATCCGTAGAATTTTAGGAGTTCGAGCGAAAAACCTCGAGATGACCCCCACTTATTTGTAGATTTCCCCAAAGCATTTGACTCCATACACAGAGTAAAGATGGAGCAAATACTTCTAGTCTATAGTCTCCCCCAAAGAAACCATCGCAGCTATAATGATGCTCTACAAAAACACGAAGGTAAAGTTCGCTCACCGGATGGAGACACAGACTTCTTTGACATTGTCACAGGTGTACTGCATGGAGACATATTAGCCCCATACCTGTTCATAATCAGCCTAGACTACGTACTTCAAACGTCGATAGATTTAATGGAAAAAAATGACCTTACACTGGAAAAGGCAAGAAGCAGACAATACCCGGCACAAACTATTACGGACGCTGACTATTCTAATGACTTAACGCTTCTGGCAAATACACCCGCCCAGGCCGAATCCCTGCTGCACAGTCTGGAGTGAGCAGCAGGTGGCATAAGCCTCCATGTGAATGCTGAAAAAACTGAGTACATGTGCTTTAATCAAAGAGGAGACATCTCCACACTAAATGGTTGTTCTCTGAAGCTAGTGGACAAGTTCCCCTACCTCGGAAGCAGCGTCTCATCTACAGAAAATAACATTAATACGCCACTATCGAAGGCATCGACAGCTATCAATAGGTTATCGGTCATATGGAAGTCTAACCTACACGATAAAATAAAACGCAATTTTTTCCAAGCAGCAGCCGTGTCCATTCTACTATATGGATGCACCACATGGACGCTGACTAAGCGCTCAGAGAAAAAGCTTGATGACAATTGTGCAAGAACGCTACAAGCTATATTGAATAAATCCTGAAAGGAACATCCCACAAAACAGCAGCTGTGCGGCCACCTACCTCCCATCTCAAAAACAATCCAAATAAGACGAACAAGTCATGCGAGACACTTCCGGAGAAGTAACGACGAACTCATAAGCAACGTTCTCCAATGGACCTCTTCACAGGGACGAACAAATATTTGATAACCAACTAGAACTTACCTACGACAGCTCTGAACGGACACAGGATATCGTCTAGAAGATCTACCGGAAACGATGGACAATAGAGATAAATGGCAAGAGAAAGAGAGAAGTCCTTGCTAACAGCACGACATGATGATACACACACACACACACACACACACACATATATATATATATATATATATTAGTATAACGTAGACAGTGAGTCAACGGCGCTTTGTGACGGTCAGTTTTTCGCTAATGTGATCATCCTACTTTTAAAGTCTCTCTCTCTATATATAAGTAAAAGTAGAGTTGGCGTCCATAGTCAAAAGCGACCAGAAGGCTCCTTTTCAATAGCTACTACACCTTTGTGTAGAGGAGGGCGCTACTCCTTTCCCTGGATTGCTCCACTTTACCCTTGACACGTACCTTATATTGCTGAGTGTTAAATACCATTTTTAAAGTCTTTGATAAAACGCGAACTGGGATTGAACACAGGTCTACCGGACCATTGGCGAACACTCTACCCACTGGGCTAGATACCCTGTATCATGGATATTAAGCATTTTCTGTTCATAAATATAGAAACACTAGCTTATAAAGAGATAAAAATGATTGTAGTTTATGCATCAAAGCGAAATGAAGCATTTTATGTGTCCAGGTGCCAATAAATTGAAAGCCTAAATACAAGGGTCGTGTCAAAGCATCGATACCTGAATGAATGGTTTTCTGTATCATTTAGCAATGATCCTAAACCAAATGCGTCGACGGGTATCACAATCTCGGATAGAGCTTTCAAAGTCATAACATTTTTATTTCAACAAAATATAAAACGACATCGCGAAAAGTTTAGCAAAAATTAATCTTAAAATTGATATCAATGAGAAATTTCAACTTGGTGAGAGATTTGTTTAAAACTAAAACCGATTAAACATACCGACGGTCGGCAATTTCATGCGAGAGACTGAATAATTTGGCGATGCTGTCAATAGAATATGACATCATAAAAACCGTTTAGTTTAAAATGATATGGTTGGATAGAAGGCGCCACAAACAATTTTCTAAGTAGGCACTACACTTACAGGTGTTGGCCCAGGCTTCACTCTCTCGACGAATGAAACGTACATATATAAACGATCTGCGAGTAAAATTGCAACGGGCAACAAGTTCCTTAAAACTTCCTACTTCACACTCACCTCAGATTTTTGATGTCATTATTAAGGCTTCAATTTTGCCTTTTGACAAGTGAGCGTTTCGCGATTTGATTGGTTGTTTAGCTTCTTGGGTCGTTTCCATTTTGACTTTTTGAATTCCATTAATTTTTCTCATCTCTTTCCATTTTGGTTTCAGTTTCTTTGTTTAATGGCATAGGAAACTTGGTGGGTTATTTAATACCAAAATCATTCTTGTAGAAGAAAAGCTGTGGCACTATTTAACTCATTACTGAGGACATAAGATAGTTCATACCTTTCTAAAGGCTATAAGTCCGAAAATGAACGTGACTAAATTTCGAACTCGTTTTCTAAGATGTCAAAGTTTACCACATTAACCACTACGACACGGGGATTCCTTCATATATATATATATATATATATATATATATATATATATATATATATATATATATATATATAAAGAAAAATTGATAACAAGGTAATACAAGTAGAAGGAGAGATTATTGAGAAGCAAAGTTGACACTATAGCGTTTCGGTTCTAATGAACCATCATCAGGACTATGATGGTTTGGTTTGGTTTCTTTGTTTAATGGCATATCAACCCTTGTAGGTTATTTAATGCCAAAGCCATACTTCGAGAAGAAGAGCAGTGGTGATGCTGTTTAACCGATAGCTGGGAGGATAAGGGGGTTCATACCTTTCCCAAGGGTATTTGTCTGAAAGTGAACGTAATAGCGCGACTGGAGTTCGAACTCGCGTGCTAGAGAAAATTTGTATAACAAGAAAAAGTTAGTCTTTTAATTAGTGAATCAGCGTTTGTTGTTTTAAATTACGTCATTTGACTTATTAGGAATATTGTATAGAATTTATGTTCCGTTTGTTTATCGAGAAAGATTTCGAGTCGAAAGGAAGAAAAAGAAAGACACAAAGGAAAAGAGAAAGCATAAAATTATGATATATGTGGAATATATTAACAAAAGATGGAATATATTGTAGCTATTTAAAATGGATTTGCTCAAATAAGGAGAAATATTATAAAAACCAGGACGAGTATTTAGGAGATTACAGAGTGAAAGAGCAGCAGTTTCGAAAATTCGTCATAGACTTTTATTATGAATGTAAATGAGCATCTTTGTATATATATATATATATATATATATATATATATATATATATATATATATATATATATATATATATATATATATATATATATATATATATATATATATATATATATATATATATATATATATATATATATATATATATATATATATGGTCGTGGTACAATAGTTATCGTCGTTGGAAACAGAAGACCAGGCAAACACGTGATCTAGCACACACACACGCATGTGCGCGCGCACACACACATGTACATGCATGCATGTGAGCAAGCAAGTATATGTCTGCGCGTGTTATATAACAATTAAATTTTTAAGAAAAAATCTTATTCAGTTAAAGAACGTTTCTTTTTATTCATTTTTTGAACTTATGAGTTGAGAAGTGCTGCTTGTTGAGAGACTTGAACCCAGACTGCAGCGGCCTAAATTAGCCGGCTGTAAGATCACTGCATTATCAGTGCGAACGTATGAAACATTATCAAAACTCTTCCGACCGGCGGTAAGATTCCGGGAGCGATGGAACTGGTCGTATTTATCATCTCCAACAAATACATCCTCATCTCCTTCCTCATCCTCTTCACCATCCATCAGGAAAGAAGTGGAAGAGAAACGAGAGGGGGAACTAGAAGAAGAAGAAGAAGAAGAAGAAGAAGAAGAAGAAGAAGAAGAAGAAGAAGAAGAAGAAAGGGAGTGAGGAGAAGAGGGAGGAGAAGAGGAACGAAGCGTCGAGGTCGGATGATTTCGTTTTTCTGCGTTGTGTCTGTGGTTTCTGCTACTGTAGTTCAACGCCACATTATTTGGAATCTCTCGACACCCAGCTGTCCGGAATGCTGTTCTAATGATAATGTGCTGTTGACCAGATTTCTCACCCCTGCCAAATGCTTCCAACTGCGTGGTCAGTTCGTCAAAACTAGGCCGCTCTTCTGGCATCGTTCTCCAGCAGCCGAGCATCAGATCGTATCTGAAATGTATAAAAAATAAATACATAAATACATAAATAAATACAAAGTCTTATCAAACAAGAGCAGATAGAAAATCCATCCGGTCACGTGATAACAGCCGCCCACTCGGCACATAAAGATGTTGATTTGGGGAATTTCATCTTTTTCTTTTTTCTTTTTTCTTTCTTTTTTCTTTTCTTTTTTTTTACCTTTTGTAAACATTAGCATCATTTACATGGTTTTAAATGTATAGATCATGTCGAATTGCTGTGGACTAGACAGAGAGATAGGTGAGCGGTAAATATACATGTGTGTGTGCCTGTATCTGTGTGCCCCCAGTATATATATATATATATATATATATATATATATATATATATATATAAAATAATCATATATATATATACAAATATAATCATAGCGTATAAATATATGTATATATATATATATACACTATGATTATTTTTGTATATATATATGATTATTTTATATATATATATATATATATATATATATATATATATATATATATATATATATATATATATAAAATAATCATATATATATATACAAAAATAATCATCGTGTATATGTATGTATATATATATATATATATATATATATATATATACACTATGATTATATGAAATAATCATAGTGTGTATATATATATATATATATATATATATATATATATATATATATATATATATATATATATATTATGATAATTTTTATATAACGCGCATTTCTGTATAACACAATCCCCTAATTTTGGACAACAAAATTATGGAAAAGATTACTGCATTTAATACTCACTAACCTTTTTGGAATTTGTAGCGGCTAAAATTTAGAATTTCTTCAATTTTTTATCGGTTAATACTGACTAAGAAAAAGAATTTATATAATTTACATTATGCCTTGAAATACAAAATATACACAGTATTTAGAGCAAATACATAGACATGTTTACACAAAAATGCAAAAAGTTTTCGGCTAAAATAAACTTACATCAAGAGAAACTAAATTATGAATATATGTTCCAGTGGATGTTTCTCTATAACACTAGAATATATTTGTTTGTATTATAGATATAACTTACCTCGGTAAGACCCCCCCCACCATGAGTGTCCTGGATATGACACTAAATAATCTAATGGTGAGGTTCCAGTGATTCTGGGGTTTGGGGGAATGCAGAGCACTCCTTCATTGCCATTGCTCCTAGGTCCACTCTGGCTCGGCGTGGTAGCACCTGATAGGGCCCTACCAATGGTTTAAATAAAACTAACGGCTTACTTATGCTAAACTGAATTGTTTGACTAAACTGAATAGCTTGAAATAGAAATGTTTTTGACAATTAAACCGTACTTAGATTTAAACTGCGTGCTTATGCTCAACTGAATTATTTGAAATGGTAATGTTTTTTGACATTGAAACCGAACTTACACTAAACTGAATTGTTTAATATAGAACTGTTTTGACACTTAACTGTGTGTAAACAGAATCTGTATTTATACTAAACTGAATTAGCTGTATTAGAACTGCTTGACTAAACTGAATAGCTTGAAACAGAAATGTTTTTGACAATTAAACTGTACTTACATTTAAACGGCGTGCTGAATTGTTTGAAATAGAACTGATTATTTACATAAAAATGGATTTGGCGCTAAATAACCTACAAAGGTTGATATGCCATAAAACCCAACCAACAATAATTTACTTTCGGTCACTCCATAGAGAATATGTAGAAGCATGTGGGCGAAAATTTTTTATATAATTATCGCGTATAATACGCACCCCAAACCTTTAGGCAAAAAAATCTGTAAAAATAGTGTATCTTATGCACAAATAACTACGGTAATATATATATATATATATATATATATATATATATATATGTATGTGTGTGTGTGTGTGTGTGTGTGTGTGTGTGTGTGATGGGTCATTTCTCGTCTAGATTAAGCAAAAATGAAAATAACACCTTGAAAACCTCACTTGATGTACATTTTCTTTTCCAAGTAGAGGAATTATATTGTGAATTGAATTATCATGACCAGAAAATCTGGCGAACACATGCGCGGAGACATACGGAAACGTTGGACAGCTGTTTCGGCCTTATTAGGTCTCATCAGCAGTATTATAACGTGATCTCCCCCACTGGAGATCGAACCAGCGATCAGAGAATGCAAAGCCGAAACCCTACCGGTGAACCGGCTAATTAACCTGAACGTGCCTCGCAAGTTACATCCTTACTCTTTACAAAGGACACGGTCACCTCCAAGGCCATGTCTTCCCGGGAGGATTAGATAAACGCATCCGCGTAATTATTATAATTTCAAGGGCAAGGATATAGATGTACATGACAAGTTGATTTGGCATCACTTGGGGGCAATGTGGACTTATGGTTCAGTGGTAGAGTTTCGATTCTGCAGTCAGATTAAAATTATTCATCTTCCTCAAAGATCGTTACAGTGTTATTTACGTACACCAGCTACCAGCATATTTTTAGAACACACACACACACACACACACACACACACACACACACTATATATATATATATATATATATATATAGGAGTCACGTCTGTTTCAATATGTACGTGTCAACTTATAACTTGGAATAGAGAATTTATTGAGCATTAAGATCATTCAAACACTTTGATATTTTTATAATGAGGAAAAGTACAAAATTTAGTTTTTTACTTTTACTGATTAAATGATATAAATCAATAATTAAAAATCAACCGATTTCACAATACTTCATGAATAAGTACAAAGAAAGGAGAACTCCTCAGTTCTTCTTTAAATCTGCTATGTTTAAATACACTTTGGTGCAAAAAGATAAGGCCACCACGAAAAAACGCAGAAATTTGGATTAATCCACTTTTTTCTTTTAAAAATTCATTTTATATAAATGTATTTAGTAATAAATTTATCTATTAAAAAATCTTTTGAAAAATTTTTTTCTTTGATTATTATTTCGGAAAATATCAAAATTAGCATGTTGCAAAAAGATAAGGCCACCTATAAATTTATTAAATAAAACAAATTAACTCACAGATTTTTATGTTAAGATTAATTTTTACATAAAAATTAGCAATAAAAATTAAAAATAAAACAAGGGACGTGGCAATTCTCTTACAGATCACAAGAAAGGAATTGATCGATGATTTTGAAAAAGATGGGCATTCTCAACGAGAAATCGCCAAGAAAATCAACAGATCAAGGTGTGCAGTGAATAATTACATAAAAAATAAGAACGAAACACCCAAAAAGATTCCAGGTAGGCCAGAAAAACTCAGTCCAAGGAATAAACGGGCCATTATCAGAGATGTTTGAAAATCCTGAAAATCCGTTTCTCAAATTCAACTTCCTGGTAACATTAATGTTTCACGTTGGACCATTAAAAAATTGCACTTATGTTGAATATTCAAAAGGACAAAAAGCTCCTTCATGGAAGGAACATCACATAAAGGCAATATTTAGTTGGGCCAAAAAGTACGTCACATTCGGGGGAAAATAGAGTGATGTTATATTTACAGACGAGAAAAAATGGAATTTAGATGGTCCCGATGGGTTCCATTGCTATTGGCACGACCTAAGGAAATAAAAAATGATTTTCCGGATTTTCTAACATTCTACAAAGAAAAGGGAACTCCAAAGTTCTTCTTTAAACCTGCTATGTTTAAATAAGTCCAAAGAAAGGGGAACTCCGAAGTTCTTCTTTAAACCTGCTATGTTTAAATAAATCCAAAGAAAGGGGAACTCCGAAGTTCTTCTTTAAACATGCTATGTTTAAATAAGTCCAAAGAAAGGGGAACTTCGAAGTTCTTCTTTAAACCTGCTATGTTTAAATAAATCCAAAGAAAGGGGAACTCCGAAGTTGTTCTTAAAACCTGATGAGTAAAAAGGTAAAAAGAAGCGGAAATTCTTTAGTTAATCTTTAAACAAGCTCAGTTAAAAAATTACAAAGGAAGAGGAACTATGCAGTTCTTCTTTAAGCTCACTACGTTCAGTTCTTTTTTATACCCGCTATATTTAAATACGTGGGGAATACGATAAGTTTCCAGATTTTTTTCCTGTGGGCATTTAAAATTGTCGTAGACACTTGAAAATGCAGTGTTATTGCTATACATCTTATGAGATGACTGACCAATTTTTATGATTTCAGGTTCAAATCAACAGCTATAGCAGCAATTGTATTACACCCTCCTAAAGCCTGATTGTCACAACTGGTGAATTTCAAAAATGCAATCTGGACGTGAGTACACTTTAGAAGAACGATATGCAATAAAATTCTGTTTTAAACTTGGAAAAAATGCCCCAGAAACGTATAGAATGCTTCAGACTGCTTTTCGACCATCTTGCATTAATCGAGCATCAGTTTTTGAGTGGCATAAGAGATTCAAGGAAGGCAGGGAGTCTGTGAGGAATGATGAGAGGTGTGGGAGGAGTAAGGAAGTCAATACACCAGAGTTGATTGATCAAAGGGTTAGGGTTAGGCTTTAGGTTACTATGTTGAGGTTTTAAGAGAGTTCAGGAAGAGATTCCGTCGGAAGAGGCCAGCACTCGGGTCAGTGGCATTTCCACCAGGAAAATACACCAGTCCACAACTCCATCCTTGTCACAGACTATTTGACCAAGATGGGCATCAAGACATTTCCTCACCGTCCCTCTAGTCCAGACCTTGCTCCTGTGACTATTGATTATTCCCTAAGCTCAGAGGCTGTTTTTATGAGACATTTTAGGAGATGAAAGAGGCTATGTCGAAGGTCATTGACACGCTCACAGAAGAGGACTTCGATGGGGCGTTCCAGAAGTTGTCAGAACGGTACAACAAGTTCGTAGCAGCCGGAGGAGATTACTTCGAAGGGGAATAGAGTTTCATTTGTGTTCTATCAATAAAAGTGCCCATACGAAAAAAGTCTGGAAACTTAGCGTATACACATCGTAAGTACAAAGAAAAAGGAACTCTCCAGTTCTTTTCCAAACCCGCTAAGTTTAAATAAGTACAAAATGTGGGAAACTTCTCAGTTCTTCTTTAAACCCGCAATGATAAGATAAGTAAAAAAAAAGGAAACTTTTAATTCCCACTTTAAGCCCGCTTTATTTTTAAATAAGTACGAAGAAAAGGGAACTATTCATTTCTTCTTTAAAACCACGAATTTCAAATAAGTATAAAAAAAAGGCACTCTTCATTTCTTCTTAAACCTACTTTGTTTAAATAAATACAAAGAAAAGGTAAACTGTTCAGTTCTTCTTGAACCCGAAATGTTTACATAAACACTAAGAAATAAGTACAAAGAAAAGGGAACTCATCTGTTCTTCTAAGCCCGAAATGTTTACATAAACACTAAGAAATATGTACGGAGAAAAGGGAATTCATCTGTTCTTAAACACGAAATATTTACATAAACACTAAAAAAAAAGTACAAAGAAAAGGTAAACTCTTCAGTTCTTCTTAAAACCGAAGTGTTTACACAAACACTAAGAAATAAGTACAAAGAAAAGGGAACTCATCTGTTTTTCTTAAACCCAAAATGTTTACATAAACACAAAGAAAAAAGTACAAAGATAAGGAAACTCATCTGTTCTTCTTAATCCCGAAATGTTTACATAAACACTAAGAAATAAGTACAAAGAAAAGGAAACTCATCTGTTCTTCTTAAACCCAACATGTTTACATAAACACAAAGAAATATATACAGAGAAAAGGGAATTCCTCAGTTCTTTTAAATCCCGAAATGTTTACATAAACACTAAGAAATAAGTACAAAGAATAGGTAACTCCTCAGTTCTTCGTAAACCCAAAATGTTTACATAAACACTAAGAAATAAGTACAAAGAAAAGGGAGCACCTCTGTTCTTCTTAAACGCAAAATGTTTACATAAACACTAAGAAATAAGTACAAAGAAAGCGGAACTCCTCTGTTCTTCTTAAACCCGAAATGTTTACATAAACGCTAAGAAATAAGTACAAAGATAAGGGAAATCCTCTGTTCTTCTTAATCCCGAAATGTTTACATAAACACTAAGAAAAAAGTACAAAGAAAAGGCAGCACCTCTTTTCTTATTAAACACGAAATGTTTACATAAAAACTAAGAAATGAGTACAAAGAAAAGGGAACTCCTCAGTTCTTCTTAAACCTGAAATGTTTACTTAAACACTAAGAAATAAGTACAAAGAAAAGGGAACTCCTCAGTTCTTCTTAAACCCGAAATGTTTACATAAACACTAAGAAATAAGTACAAAGAAAAGGGAACTCCTCAGTTCTTCTTAAACCTGAAATGTTTACTTAAACACTAAGAAATAAGTACAAAGAAAAGGGAACTCCTCAGTTCTTCTTAAACCCGAAATGTTTACATAAACACTAAGAAATATGTACAAAGAAAAGGGAACTCAACTGTTTTTCTTAAACCCAAAATGTTTACATAAACACAAAGAAATAAGTACAAAGATAAGGAAACTCATCTGTTCTTCTTAATCCCGAAATGTTTACATAAACACTAAGAAATAAGTACAAAGAAAAGGAAACTCATCTGTTCTTCTTAAACCAAACATGTTTACATAAACACAAAAAAATAAGTACAAAGATAAGGAAACTCATCTGTTCTTCTTAATCCCGAAATGTTTACATAAACACTAAGAAATAAGTACAAAGAAAAGGAAACTCATCTGTTCTTCTTAAACCCAACATGTTTACATAAACACAAAGAAATATATACAAAGAAAAGGGAATTCCTCAGTTCTTTTAAATCCCGAAATGTTTACATAAACACTAAGAAATAAGTACAAAGAATAGGTAACTCCTCAGTTCTTCGTAAACCCAAAATGTTTACATAAACACTAAGAAATAAGTACAAAAAAAAGGGAGCACCTCTGTTCTTCTTAAACGCAAAATGTTTACATAAACACTAAGAAATAAGTACAAAGAAAGCGGAACTCCTCTGTTCTTCTTAAACCCGAAATGTTTACATAAACACTAAGAAATAAGTACAAAGAAAAGGGAAAACCTCTATTCTTCTTAATCCCGGAATGTTTACATAAACACTAAGAAATAAGTACAAAGAAAAGGGAACTCATCTGTTCTTCTTCAACCCGAAATGTTTACATAAACTTAGTGTTTATGTAAACATTTCGGGTTGAAGAAAAACAGAAATAAGTACAAAGAAAAGGTAAACTGTTCAGTTCTTCTTAAAACCGAAGTGTTTACATAAACACCAAAAAATAAGTACAAAGAAAAGGGAACTCCTCGGTTCTTCTTAAACCCGAAATATTCACATAAACACTAAGAAAAAAGTACAAAAAAAAGGGAACACCTCTGTTCTTCATAAACCCGAAATGTTTACATAAACGCTAAGAAATAAGTACAAAGATAATGGAATTCATCTGTTCTTCTTAATCCCGAAATGTTTACATAAACACTAAGAAATAAGTACAAAGAAAAGAGAACTCCTCAGTTCTTCGTAAACCCGAAATATTTACTTAAACACTAAGAAATAAGTACAAAGAAAAGGGAGCCCTTCTGTTCTTCTTAAACCCGAAATGTTTACATAAACACTAAGAAATAAGTACAAAGAAAAGGGAACATCTCTGTTCTTCTTCAACCCGAAATGTTTACATAAACACTAAGAAATAAGTAGAAAGATAAGGGAACTCCTCCGTTCTTCTTAAACCCGAAATGTTTACATAAACGCTAAGAAATAAGTAGAAAGATAAGGGAAATCCTCTGTTCTTCTTAATCCCGAAATGTTTACATAAACACTAAGAAATGAGTACAAAGAAAAGGGAACTCCTCAGTTCTTCTTAAACCTGAAATGTTTACTTAAACACTAAGAAATAAGTACAAAGAAAAGGGAACTCCTCAGTTCTTCTTAAACCCGAAATGTTTACATAAACACTAAGAAATAAGTACAAAAAAAAGGGAACTCCTCAGTTCTTCTTAAACCTGAAATGTTTACTTAAACACTAAGAAATAAGTACAAAGAAAAGGGAACTCCTCAGTTCTTCTAAAACCCGAAATGTTTACATAAACACTAAGAAATAAGTACAAAGAAAAGGGAACTCATCTGTTCTTCTAACCCCAAAATGTTTACATAAACACTTAGAAATATGTACAAAGAAAAGGGAACTCATCTGTTCTTAAACACAAAATATTTACATAAACACTAAGAAATAAGTACAAAGAAAAGGTAAACTCTTCAGTTCTTCTTAAACCCAAAGTGTTTACATAAACATTAAGAAATAATTACAAAGAAAAGGGAACTCCTCAGTTCTTCTTAAACCCGAAATATTTACACAAACACTAAGAAATAAGTACAAAGAAAAGGGAACTCATCTGTTTTTCTTAAACCCAACATGTTTACATAAACACAAAGAAATAAGTACAAAGATAAGGAAACTCATCTGTTCTTCTTAATCCCGAAATGTTTACATAAACACTAAGAAATAAGTACAAAGAAAAGGAAACTCATCTGTTCTTCTTAAACCAAACATGTTTACATAAACACAAAGAAATAAGTACAAAGATAAGGAAACTCATCTGTTCTTCTTAATCCCGAAATGTTTACATAAACACTAAGAAATAAGTACAAAGGAAAGGAAACTCATCTGTTCTTCTTAAACCCAACATGTTTACATAAACACTAAGAAATAAGTACAAAGATAAGGAAACTCATCTGTTCTTCTTAATGCCGAAATGTTTACATAAACATTAAGAAATAAGTAAAAAGAATAGGAAACTCCTCAGTTCTTCGTAAACCCAAAAGGTTTACATAAACACTAAGAAATAAGTACAAAGAAAAGGGAGCACCTCTGTTCTTCTTAAACGCGAAATGTTTACATAAACACTAAGAAATAAGTACAAAGAAAGCGGAACTCCTCTGTTCTTCTTAAACCCAAAATGTTTATATAAACACTAAGAAATAAGTACAAAGAAAAGGGAAATCCTCAGTTCATCGTAAACCTGAAATGTTTACACAAACACTAAGAAAAAAGGACAAAGAAAAGGGAACTCATCTGCTCTTTTTAAACCCGACATGTTTACATAAACTCTAAGAAATAAGTACAAAGAAAATGGAGCACCTCTGTTCTTCTTAAACCCGAAATGTTTACATAAACACTAAGAAATAAGTGCAAAGAAAAGGGAACACCTCTGTTCTTCTTAAACCCGAAATGTTTACATAAACACTAAGAAAAAAGTACAAAAAAAGGGAACACTTCTGTTCTTCATAAACCCGAAATGTTTACATAAACGCTAAGAAATAAGTACAAAGTTAATGGAATTCATCTGTTCTTCTTAATCCCGAAATGTTTACATAAACACTAAGAAATAAGGACAAAGAAAAGGGAACTCATCTGTTCTTTTTAAACCCGACATGTTTACATAAACTCTAAGAAATAAGTACAAAGAAAATGGAGCACCTCTGTTCTTCTTATACCCGAAATGTTTACATAAACACTAAGAAATAATTACAAAGAAAAGGGAACACCTCTGTTCTTCTTCATCCCGAAATGTTTACATAAACACTAAGAAATAAGTACAAAGAAAAGGGAACACCTCAGTTCTTCTTAAAACTGAAATGTTTACATAAACACTAAGAAATAAGTACAAAGAAAAGGAAAATCCTTCGTTCTTCTTAAACCCGAAAGGTTTACATAAACGCTAAGATATAAGTACAAAAATAAGGGAACTCCTCTGTTCTTCTTAATCCCAAAATGTTTACATAAACACTAAGAAATAAGTACAAAGAAAAGGGAGCACCTCTTTTCTTATTAAACACGAAATGTTTACATAAAAACTAAGAAATAAGTACAAAGAAAAGGGAACTCATCTGTTTTTCTTAAATCCGAAATGTTTACATAAACACTAAGAAATAAGTACAAAGAAAAGGGACCCCTTCTGTTCTTCATAAACACTAAGAAATAAGTACAAAGAAAATGGAACTCCTCAGTTCTTCCTAAACCCGAAATGTTTGCATAGACACTAAGAAATAAGTACCAAAAAAGGGAACTCATCTGTTCTTCTTAAACCCGAAATGATTACATAAACACAAAGAAATAAGTACAAAGAAAAGGGAACTCATCTGTTCTTCTTAAACCCGAAATGTTTACATAAACACAAAGAAATAAGTACAAAGAAAAGGGAACTCATCTGTTCTTCTTAAACCCGAAATGTTTACATAAACACTAAGAAATAAGTACAAAGAAAAGGGAACTCCTCAGTTCTTCGTAAACCTGAAATGTTTACATAAACCCTAAGAAATAAGTACAAAGAAAAGGGAGCACCTCTGTTCTTATACCCGAAATGTTTACATAAACATTAAGAAATATGTACAAAGAAAAGGGAAATCATCTGTTATTCTTAAACCCGAAATTTTTAAATAAACACCAAGAAATAAGTACAAAGAAAAGGGAACTCATCTGTTCTTCTTAAACCCGAAATGTTTGCATAAACTTAGTGTTTATGTAAACATTTAGGGTTGAAGAAGAACAGAAATAAGTACAAAGAAAGGTAAACTGTTCAGTTCTTCTTAAACTAAAAGTGTTTACATAAAAACTAAGAAATAAGTACAAAGAGAATGGAACACTTCTGTTCTTCTTAAACCCGAAATGTTTACATAAACACTAAGAAAAAAGTACAAAAAAAAGAGAACACCTCTGTTCTTCATGAACCCGAAATGTTTACATAAACGCTAAGAAATAAGTACAAAGATAATGGAATTCATCTGTTCTTCTTAAACTCGAAATGTTTACATAAACACTAAGAAATAAATACAAAGAAAAGGGAACTCCTCAGTTCTTCGTAAACCCGAAATGTTTACATAAACACTAAGAAATAAGTACAAAGAAAAGAGAACTCCTCAGTTCTTTGTAAACCCGAAATATTTACTTAAACGCTAAGAAATAAGTACAAAGAAAAGGGAGCCCTTCTGTTCTTCTTAAACCCGAAATGTTTACATAAACACTAAGAAATAAGTACAAAGAAAAGGGAACATCTCTGTTCTTCTTCAACCCGAAATGTTTACATAAACACTAAGAAATAAGTAGAAAGATAAGGGAAGTCCTCCGTTCTTCTTAAACCCGAAATGTTTACATAAACGCTAAGAAATAAGTACAAAGATAAGGGAAATCCTCTGTTCTTCTTAATCCCGAAATGTTTACATAAACACTAAGAAAAAAGTACAAAGAAAAGGCAGCACCTCTTTTCTTATTAAACACAAAATATTTACATAAACACTAAGAAATAAGTACAGAGAAAAGGTAAACTCTTCAGTTCTTCTTAAATCCGAAGTGTTTACATAAACATTAAGAAATAATTACAAAGAAAAGGGAACTCCTCAGTTCTTCTTAAACCCGAAATATTTACACAAACACTAAGAAATAAGTACAAAGAAAACGGAACTCATCTGTTTTTCTTAAACCCAACATAAACACAAAGAAATAAGTACAAATATAAGGAAACTAATCTGTTCTTCTTAATCCCGAAATGTTTACATAAACCCTAAGAAATAAGTACAAAGAAAAGGAAACTCATCTGTTCTTCTTAAACCAAACATGTTTACATAAACACAAAGAAATAAGTACAAAGATAAGGAAACTCATCTGTTCTTCTTAATCCCGAAATGTTTACATAAACACTAAGAAATAAGTACAAAGAAAAGGAAACTCATCTGTTCTTCTTAAACCCAACACGTTTACATAAACACAAAGAAATAAGTACAAAGATAAGGAAACTCATCTGTTCTTCTTAATCCCGAAATGTTTACATAAACACTAAGAAATAAGTACAAAGAAAAGGAAACTCATCTGTTCTTCTTAAACCCAACACGTTTACATAAACACTAAGAAATAAGTACAAAGATAAGGAAACTCATCTGTTCTTCTTAATCCCAAAATGTTTACATAAACACATAAACACTAAGAAATAAGTACAAAGAATAGGGAACTCCTCAGTTCTTCGTAAACCCAAAATGTTTACATAAACACTAAGAAATAAGTACAAAGAAAAGGGAGCACCTCTGTTCTTCTTAAACGCGAAATGTTTACATAAACACTAAGAAATAAGTACAAAGAAAGCGGAACTCCTCTGTTCTTCTTAAACCCAAAATGTTTATATAAACACTAAGAAATAAGTACAAAGAAAAGGGAAATCCTCAGTTCTTCGTAAACCTGAAATGTTTTCATAAACACTAAGAAATAAGGACAAAGAAAAGGGAACTCATCTGTTCTTTTTAAACCCGACATGTTTACATAAACTCTAAGAAATAAGTACAAAGAAAATGGAGCACCTCTGTTCTTCTTATACCCGAAATGTTTACATAAACACTAAGAAATAAGTACAAAGAAAAGGTAATACCTCTGTTCTTCTTCATCCCGAAATGTTTACATAAACACTAAGAAATAAGTACAAAGAAAAGGGAGCACCTCTTTTCTTATTAAACACGAAATGTTTACATAAAAACTAAGAAATAAGTACAAAGAAAGTGAACTCATCTGTTTTTCTTAAACCCGAAATGTTTACATAAACACTAAGAAATAAGTACAAAGAAAAGGGAGCCCTTCTGTTCTTCATAAACACTAAGAAATAAGTACAAAGAAAATGGAACTCCTCAGTTCTTCCTAAACCCGAAATGTTTGCATAGACACTAAGAAATAAGTACCAAAAAAGGGAACTCATCTGTTCTTCTTAAACCAGAAATGATTACATAAACACAAAGAAATAAGTACAAAGAAAAGGGAACACATCTGTTCTTCTTCATCCCGAAATGTTTACATAAACACTAAGAAATATGTACAAAGAAAAGGGAGCACCTCTGTTATTCTTAAACCCGAACTGTTTACATAAACACAAAGAAATAAGTACAAAGAAAATGTTTACATAAAGTTAGTGTTTATGTAAACATTTAGGGTTGAAGAAGAACAGAAATAAGTACAAAGAAAGGTAAACTGTTCAGTTCTTCTTAAACTAAAAGTGTTAACATAAAAACTAAGAAATAAGTACAAAGAGAATGGAACACTTCTGTTCTTCTTAAACCCGAAATGTTTACATAAACACTAAGAAATAAGTACAAAGAAAAGGGAACACCTCTGTTCGTCTTAAACCCGAAATGTTTACATAAACACTAAGAAAAAAGTACAAAAAAAAGAGAACACCTCTGTTCTTTATGAACCCGAAATGTTTACATAAACGCTAAGAAATAAGTACAAAGATAATGGAATTCATCTGTTCTTCTTAATCCCGAAATGTTTACATAAACACTAAGAAATAAGTACAAAGAAAAGGGAACTCCTCAGTTCTTCGTAAACCCGAAATGTTTACATAAACACTAAGAAATAAGTTCAAAGAAAAGAGAACTCCTCAGTTCTTCGTAAACCCGAAATATTTACTTAAACGCTAAGAAATAAGTACAAAGAAAAGGGAGCCCTTCTGTTCTTCTTAAACCCGAAATGTTTACATAAACTTAGTGTTTATGTAAACATTTAGGGTTGAAGAAGAACAGAAATAAGTACAAAGAAAGGTAAACTGTTCAGTTCTTCTTAAACTAAAAGTGTTTACATAAAAACTAAGAAATAAGTACAAAGAGAATGGAACACTTCTGTTCTTCTTAAACCCGAAATGTTTACATAAACACTAAGAAATAAGTACAAAGAAAAGGGAACTCATCTGTTCTTCTTAAACCCGAAATGTTTATATAAACACTAAGAAATAAGTACAAAGATAAGGGAACTCCTCGGTTCTTCATAAATCCGAAATGTTTACATAAACACTAAGAAATAAGTACAAAGAAAAGGGAACTCATCTGTTCTTCTTAAAATAGACATGTTTACATAAAAACTAAGATATAAGTACAAAGAAAAGGGAGCACCTCTGTTCTTCTTATACCCGAAATGTTTTCATAAACACTAAGAAATAAGTACAAAGAAAAGGGAACTCCTCTGTTCTTCTTAAACTCGAAATGTTTACTTAAACACTAAGAAATATGTACAAAGAAAAGGGAACTCATCTGTACTTCTTAAACCCGAAATGTTTAAATAAACACCAAGAAATAAGTACAAAGAAAAAGGAACTCATCTGTTCTTCTTAAACCCGAAATGTTTACATAAACTTTCGGGTTGAAGGAGAACAGAAATATGTACCAAGAAAAGGTAAACTGTTCAGTTCTTCTTAAACTCGAAGTGTTTACATAAACACTAAAAAATAAATACATAGAAAAGGGAACTCATCTGTTTTTCTTAAACCCGAAATGTTTACATAAACACTAAGAAATATATACAAAGAAAAGGGAATTCCTCAGTTCTTCTTAAACACGAAATATTCACATAAACACTAAAAAATAAATACATAGAAAAGGGAACTCATCTGTTTTTCTTAAACCCGAAATGTTTACATAAACACTAAGAAATAAGTACAAAGACAAATGAACACCTCTGTTCTTCTTAAACACGAAATGTTTACATAAACACTAAGAAATAAGTACAAAGAACAGGGAGAACCTCTGTTCTTCTTAAACCCAAAATGTTTACATAAACACTAAGAAATAAGTACAATGAAAAGGGAGCACCTCTGTTCTTCTTAAACCCGAAATGTATACGTAAACACTAAGAAATAAGTACAAAGAAAAGGGAACTCATCTGTTCTTTTTTAACCCGAAATGTTTACATAAACTTAGCGTTTATGTAAACATTTCAGGTTGAAGAAAAACAGAAGTAAGTACAAAGAGAAGTGAACTTCTCAGTTCTTCGTAAACCTGAAATGTTTACATAAACACTCAGAAATAAGTACAAAGAAAAGGGAACACCTCTGTTCTTCTTAATCCCGAAATGTTTACATAAACACTAAGAAATAAGTACAAAGAAAAGGAAGCTTCTCTGTTCTTTTTAAAACCGAAATGTTTACATAAACACTAAAAAATAAGTACAAAGAAAAGGGAGCACCTCTGTTCTTCTTAAACCCGAAATGTTTACATAAACACTAAGAAATAAGTACAAAGAAAAGGGAACACCTCTGTTCTTCTTAAACCCGAAATGTGTACATAAACACTAAGAAATTAGTACAAAGAAAAGGGAACTCCTCAGTTCTTCGTAAACCCGAAATGTTTACATAAACACCAAGAATATAAGTACAAAGAAAAGGGAACTCCTCTGATCTTCTTAATCCCGAAATGTGTACATAAACACTAAGAAATTAGTACAAAGAAAAGTGAACTCCTCAGTTCTTCGTAAACCCAAAATGTTTACATAAACACTAAGAAATAAGTACAAAGAAAAGGGAACTCCTCTGTTCTTCTTAAACCCGAAATGTTTACATAAACACTAAGAAATAATTACAAAGAAAAGGGAACTCCTCTGTTCTTTTTAAACCCGAAATGTTTACATAAACACTGAGAAATAAGGACAAAGAAAAGGCAACTCATCTGTTTTTCTTAAACCATAAATGTTTACATCATCATCATCATCATATCGTGCTGGCAGCACGGATATCCCTGACCCTCTCTCGCCACTCCTCCCTATCGTTCATCGCCCTAGGTAGGTCTTCAGGACAACAACCTGTATCCTCATATAGCTGCTTTACATAAACACTAAGAAATAAGTACAAAGATAAGGGAACTCTTCTGTTCTTCTTAAACCCGACATGTTTACATCAACATTAAGAAATAAGTACAAAGAAAAGGGAGCACCTCTGTTCTTCTTAAACCCGAAATGTTTACATAAACACTAAGAAATAAGTACAAAGAAAAGGGAACACCTCTGTTCTTCTTAAACCCGAAATGTTTACATAAACACAAAGAAATAAGTACAAAGAAAAGGGAGCAGCTCTGTTCTTCTTAATCCCGAAATGTGTACATAAACACTAAGAAATTAGTATAAAGAAAAGGGAAGTCCTCAGTTCTTCGTAAACCCGAAATGTTTACATAAACACCAAGAAATAAGTACAAAGAAAAGGGAACTCATCTGTTCTTCTTAAACCCAAAATGTTTACATAAACACTAAGAAATAAATACAAAGAAAGGGAACTCATCTGTTCCTCGTAAACCAGACATGTTGACATAAACACTAAGAAATAAGTACAAAGAACAGGGAGCACAATTGTTTTTCTTAAACCCGAAATGTTTACATAAACACTAAGAAATAAGTACAAAGAAAAGTGAACACCTCTGTTCTTCTTAAACCCAAAATGTTTACATAAACACTAAGAAATGAGTACAAAGAAAAGGGAACTCATCTGTTCTTCTTAAACCCGAAATGTTTTCATAAACACCAAGAAATAAGTGCAAAGAAAAGGGAACTCCTCTGTTCTTCTTAATCCCGAAATGTGTACATAAACACTAAGAAATTAGTATAAAGAAAAGGGAACTCCTCAGTTCTTCGTAAACCCGAAATGTTTACATAAACACCAAGAAATAAGTACAAAGGAAAGGGAACTCCTCTGATCTTCTTAATCCCGAAATGTGTACATAAACACTAAGAAATTAGTACAAAGAAAAGTGAACTCCTCAGTTCTTCGTAAACCCGAAATGTTTACATAAACACTAAGAAATAAGTACAAAGAAAAGGGAACTCCTCTGTTCTTCTTAAACCCGAAATGTTTACATAAACACTAAGAAATAATTACAAAGAAAAGGGAACTCCTCTGTTCTTTTTAAACCCGAAATGTTTACATAAACACTGAGAAATAAGGACAAAGAAAAGGCAACTCATCTGTTTTTCTTAAACCATAAATGTTTACATCATCATCATCATCATATCGTGCTGGCAGCACGGATATCCCTGACCCTCTCTCGCCACTCCTCCCTATCGTTCATCGCCCTAGGTAGGTCTTCAGGACAACAACCTGTATCCTCATATAGCTGCTTTACATAAACACTAAGAAATAAGTACAAAGATAAGGGAACTCTTCTGTTCTTCTTAAACCTGACATGTTTACATCAACATTAAGAAATAAGTACAAAGAAAAGGGAGCACCTCTGTTCTTCTTAAACCCGAAATGTTTACATAAACACTAAGAAATAAGTACAAAGAAAAGGGAACACCTCTGTTCTTCTTAAACCCGAAATGTTTACATAAACACAAAGAAATAAGTACAAAGAAAAGGGAGCAGCTCTGTTCTTCTTAATCCCGAAATGTGTACATAAACACTAAGAAATTAGTATAAAGAAAAGGGAAGTCCTCAGTTCTTCGTAAACCCGAAATGTTTACATAAACACCAAGAAATAAGTACAAAGAAAAGGGAACTCATCTGTTCTTCTTAAACCCAAAATGTTTACATAAACACTAAGAAATAAATACAAAGAAAGGGAACTCATCTGTTCCTCGTAAACCAGACATGTTGACATAAACACTAAGAAATAAGTACAAAGAACAGGGAGCACAATTGTTTTTCTTAAACCCGAAATGTTTACATAAACACTAAGAAATAAGTACAAAGAAAAGTGAACACCTCTGTTCTTCTTAAACCCAAAATGTTTACATAAACACTAAGAAATGAGTACAAAGAAAAGGGAACTCATCTGTTCTTCTTAAACCCGAAATGTTTTCATAAACACCAAGAAATAAGTGCAAAGAAAAGGGAACTCCTCTGTTCTTCTTAATCCCGAAATGTGTACATAAACACTAAGAAATTAGTATAAAGAAAAGGGAACTCCTCAGTTCTTCGTAAACCCGAAATGTTTACATAAACACCAAGAAATAAGTACAAAGGAAAGGGAACTCCTCTGATCTTCTTAATCCCGAAATGTGTACATAAACACTAAGAAATTAGTACAAAGAAAAGTGAACTCCTCAGTTCTTCGTAAACCCGAAATGTTTACATAAACACTAAGAAATAAGTACAAAGAAAAGGGAACTCCTCTGTTCTTCTTAAATCCGAAATGTTTACATAAACACTAAGAAATAAGTACAAAGAAGGCGGAACTCCTCTGTTCTTCTTAAACCCGAAATGTTTTAATAAGTAAAAAGAAACCGTATCTCTTCAGTTTTTTTTAAACCCAATATGTTTAACTAAATACCAAAAAAGGGAGAACTCTTTAGCTCTTTAAACTCGCTATATTTAAGTATCACACAGATTCAACAGGCGAATTTTTAATTAAATATTTCTTTAAAAATAATTTTTTTACATATTAGTATTTGCAAAAAAAATCTTAATTGTTTAGAGAACGATAAAAAAAACACAAAAATATATCTGACCAAAAAGTTTCGTTTTTAAAATACTTATCTAAATGTAAACAAAAAAATTGCAATTTTAATACGAAAAAATTTATGATTTCAATTTTTTGTTTCTTTCTTTTGTTTTTCCTTTTTGCAAGAATACATTTTTATTTTGTAGTTGTTTTTTTTTTATTTTACAAGTTAATAATATTAATTTTTAGTTGACGTCGGTAATTGTTTTTGCGGGGTATCTTAGAGTTACATATTTTCTTTCATTGTTTTAGATGTAAAAAAAAAAAGAGAAAAGCGATTTTGAAAGAAAAGAATATATTTCGTTTAAACTAATTAGTGAAATCTTTCAACAACAAATGAGGCAGCATTTTTAATTCTTACTTACTCCTCCTTTCTTTCAATCTCACTCACGGGCGTTCATACATTCCTTTTAGTCGGGTCATGGACCGGATACTTCTTATATATATATATATATATATATATACCTAACCTCTCCACACGAGTAAGATGTGACACAAGGTCAATTTTTAAGCTGAGTTTAACAGGTTTGAATTCAAAGTTTTCCTTCTCTTTGACTGGTTGCCATACCAAGATTAAAGTACCCAGTCTGGCCTACTATTTACTCAAAGCTGGACAGAGAATAATTAAATTCATACTTTTCTCAAGGATATTAGTGCGATGTGAAATGTAAACAGCCTCGTCCATGATTTGAACTTACATTGCCGTATCCATTTTCTACGACGGTAGGCATTTCAGTACCAGCGCCTCCAATATATATATATATATATATATATATATATATATATATATATATATATATATATATATATATAAGTAAATAATGGAAATGAATCCAACAGTATTGAGAAAAATTGAAAAAGAAGGTAATCCAAAGAGAAGAATATGTAAAAAAAAGTCACCGTATAACGTTTCGGTTCAAATAAACTATCATCAGGACTTAAAAAGGACGATATCGAGTGACGTTAGTAGGTAATCTTAATAATGCACTTTTCCAACACATTTCTTAGTCTGATCACAACTTTGATTTCAATGTGGCCATCATGTTAGCTTATATCCATAACAAAAAGTAAGACAAATTTTTGAATCCGGTGCAATTTCACGTTATCGAACTGCTATTAATCGATCGGGCTTTTTCAGCATATCGCCGTATTTGGGAAAACTTGTCTTAAATATCTATAATATATTCCATCTTTAATTAATCATTTAATCATACATATTTTCATAATTTTCCTGTTAATAAATTTTTACATGCTTATTTCTAGCTTACTACCTTTTTTTACACAGATATCTCAAGCCTTTTCAATTCTTTTCTCTTTCTACGATAAATATTTTATCTGTTTACTTTTGCTACATTCATTTAAACTTTATCCACCTTTCTCCCACTATTACTGTTTTTTTACTTTTTAAATTTTTAAATCATAGACACATTAATTGACTTAGGTTTGATTTTTTATTTAACAATAATTAGTTATTTACGCATATGTTAGCTTGTTTCTTCTTCATTTTCCTTCTCTCGTCTCTTTCCCTCCAACCTCCTCTCCTCTCTCTTCTATTTCTTTCTCTCTCATTTTTCCGTTCTTTTCTTGTCTTTTCCCCCCCCCACTTCTTCTTCTTTCTCCTTTTAATTCATTATTTCTCTTGATGATTCTATTTGTTCTACGTCATTGTCTCAAACAGTCACGAGGCATATTTTTAAACACGAACACTGATATATTTATTTAATGATTACCCTTCTCCTTGCTTTGTTTTTCATTAAAAATCCATCGGTAATCTAATGTCACTCGATATCTTCCTTTCTAAGTCTTGATGAAGGTTCAATAGAACCGAAACGTTATAACGTCGACTTTTTTTTACATTAACTTTACTTCTCTGTGGATTACATTGTTCTTAACTCTCTCTCCCTCTCTCTCTCTCTCTATATATATATATATATATATAATTTGGTTTATTTGTTTATCAACCTTCGTGTGTTATCTCTAACCAAAGTCCTTCTTATTGAAGAACAACAGCTATATATATATATATATATATATGAGTATACAACAGTATATATATATATATATATATATATATATATATATACGAATAACTTGCTTAAATTATGCAACAGTAAAAATAACACAGACATATCACTTTTTTAGAAATATTTACTAAAATTACATGAAAATACTTTGAAAAACTATAGAGTATATTTATTCAAAGAAATTGCAATTGGTTTATACGCATCCCCAACCTTTAGGCCGACAAAACTGAAACAATAGAGTGACTTATATACAAATAATAATGGTAATATGCATGTGTGTGTAAGTCTTTATGTATGTCTCTATGTGTGCATGTGTGTGTAGTGGGTTATTTATCGTCTAAATCAAGCAAAAATGAAAATAACATTTTAAAATCTCATTCTATTCAATATATTTTACAAAATTACATGAAAATATCTTTAAATACTATAGATTAAATTGTTTCAAAGACAACTTCGGAATCTCTTGCAAGCCTTTCTGATGGTCTCTTTCTTTATTAGTAAATCCTGCCGTTATCATTGCTTTTAGTTCATCTTTGGAGTTGCATGGAATTTTATCAGTCTTTCACTCAACCTCACCCCACACCTGATAATCAAGACAATAGCAATTTGGGGGTTAGGTGGGCAAATGCTTGGGGAAATATGATCGCAGAAATGTTCTCTTGGTCAAGACTGGCTTCTTCTGCAACTTTGGCAAAGTGAAACGTCTTTTTACCATTTAGAGGGTTTTTCAGCAACTACTGTCTCCATTCGAGTCAGCACAATTTCTTCTAGGCACTTGATGTTGGCCTCCATGTTTAATGTAAGGCCACGTGGGGAGATGAATGGAAGCATAACGTCACCATCGCTAGTGACCGCCTCCAACTCCACCATATCAGTAAAGCTTATGGGGACAGAGTAAGTCAATGGTTGTGAATTCACTCTCTGATCCAGGCAGAAATTTTTCTCATCATAGATGAACCAAAGCATGTTCAGTAGGAGGGAATACTTGAGTTTGAAAGCTTTACATCGCGGTCTTCCCTATTTTCCTTCATGGCCTGTGATAAAATTAGCCCCTTCTCATCTTGTATGAGAAATACTGAATGTTTTCATGCACTACCGGTCAGATAAAAAAAAAACGACTTCAGAAAGTCCCATAACCCTGATTATATAGCTGATTGACTTGCTGGGATTTTTGTCAATAAGGGCCCGGATTTGACCAACAAATTTGGGAGATCTTATCAAAACAATAAGAGGGAGGCTTCCGAGCTTCTGTACCTTCGTAATCACGATTGAATTCATTCGATTGTTTTTTAATCATATTCACTGTCCTCAGATTGACACCCAACACTTTCAAATTTCCGTATTGACCTTCCGATTTATAACTGCCAAGCAGTACAGCATGGCGTTTCCAAATTTCTGGAAGAGGAAATTGCGTCACGTGGCTTCTTTTCTCACATACATTTCTCAACTGACCCTGGTTTGCAGCACAGTAAACAAAACCTGAAACAAACAAAGCGCAAGTGCAAAATTAATAATTTAAAATGGCGACAATTTACCCCGTGTGTGTGTGTGTGTGTGTGGTAAAACGGAAATTCTTTCCAGCTATAGCCGTATTAGTGCTATTGTATGATTGCACCACTTGAACTGGCAGAAGAAGTTAGATGGGAACAGCATGCTATTTTGAACAAATCCTCGCAGCACCACTCTATAAGACTTTAATTGTATGACAGGGTTAGAGTTAGGTTTAGGGTAAGGCTAATCTCACCAACCATGAAAGTAAGACGAGTAAGAATTGCTGCCACTGTTGAATAAGTAAGGACAAACTTAAGAGCGACGTTCTCTCGCGAACTCCTACACATAGGAGCACCAGTGTAGGCTGACCAGCGAAAATTATATTTATCAGCTCGGCGCGGACACGGGATGTCGTCAAGAGGACTTACAAAGTTCAATGGCTGGTTGGTACAGATGGTGAGTTATATTCAAAGAAGTCTCTGCTGTCAATATGTCCTTGCTGATGATTTTGATATTTTAAACTATATATATATACTCATCATCATCATGTCGCGCTGGTAGCACGGATATCCCTGACCCTCTTTCGCCACTCCTCCCTAGCGTTCATCGCCCTAGGTAGGTCTTCAGGACAACATCCCGTATCCTCACATAGCTGCTGAATGTATGTTCGTGCTGGTCGTCCTGCTTTTGCACGGCCATGTGTGGAGGTTCATAAGAGTACATCACTTATGAGTTCGTCCCTGCTTCTCCAGCAGTGTCCTGCATGTCTGGTTCGTCTAACTTGAATAGTTTTCGTGATAGGGGGCAGGTGGCCGTACAGTTGGTGTCTTGTGGGGTGTTGCCGCCAGGACTTGTTCAAGATTGCACGTAGCATTCTTGTGTAATTGCCGTCTAGCTTTTCTCCAGCCGTTTTGTTAGCGTCCATGTAGTGCATCCGTATAGCAGTATCGATGTGACCGCTGCCTGGAAGAAACTTCGTTTCATTTTATCGGTTAGGTCTGATTTCCATATAATCGATAGCCTATTGATAGCTGTCCATGCTTTTGTTAACCTCGTGTCGATGTCCTTTTCGGTTGATGAGACGCTGCTTCCTAGGTAAGTGAATTTGTCTACTAGTTTAAGAGGGGTTCCTTCTAGAGTGGAGATGTCCCCCGTTTGATTATCGTTCAAAAAGTTCGAAGCTTTATCCAGAAAGAAGAAACTACTTGAACTCTACTACTGCTTATAAAACAGGAAAAAAAATTGAAAAATCTTAATTAGTTTTTCTCATTTTATGAGGAGTATTGACGTTTTGACACGACAAAAATGTTCAGCACGGCTCTTCTTTCTGGGGTGGGCGTAGAACATTTTTGAATGAACCTAGTATATATATATATATATATATATAATTAGGATTTTAGTAATACATGAATGAGTAATTCGTGAGAATCGAACTCAAGTCTTATTTTTGCCGTAGAGAAACTTGGTTAAATGCGCCATCTTGTCTGCCAACTGAACAACGAAGAACATCAACCTCACGGAAGCTCAAATTATCTCTCTACAAACTCACCCCTTATTCTAATTCTCAACTCTTTCGGCTTCATATTCGTTGTTATTGTTTTTCTGTTTACTATTAAGTACGAACCATTAGGGCTGATATCACAACTGAGCGATATGTCTACCGGGAGGAGAGGGAGTTGTCTCAGAATTCATGGATCTTGTAAGAACTGCAAGCTGACCATTGTCATCAATGCGAACCGTCTCTTATTTCACCGGAATAAGAAATAAAATTTCTTCTCACGGATACAAGCAAATATGTTGTTTTCGTTGGTCTCAAAACGACGGGCTAACCCCAATACTATCTCCCAAGGGTCATGATACAAACGCATTGTTTACATTGCAAATTCCTTTGTTAAGCAGCAGAAAAGTACACATTACAAATGGTTGGAATCTGCTCAATGTTTGATGGGGGGTTAGGTATGGAGTTGGGAATGGCGCTCAGGGGCGAGCGTGTCTGCTCGCGGGGCCAAGTTTGAAAAATGGCCAGAGCATTGATTACAATAGATTGAACAAGGTGGACAGGTCGTCGGTGGGACGGGGCGGGGGATAACAGTTGGGTGTACGGAATGTCCAACGAAAGCAACAACAACAACAACAACAAAACGGACGGTTATGTGGAAGTAGCTCAGTGGTTATTGCAATAAATTTGTATCCAGGAGAAGTTTGAAGTTCCATTATCGATGTTAGGCTCGGTTAGAAAAAGAAAAATTGCACTTTTAAAACAATTACAAAGATATTATTTGTGAATGTGTTCCTCACTGGGTGTTCTATAACACTTCCCATCGGCCAATATAAACATAGTTCAATAAATCTACTAAAATCTCTGTATCTTTTTTGTTCTCTTGTCGGTATACTGATTTATATAATCGATTGACTTTAACTGCATGTCAACCCGTCGAGGGTTATTCTACGGATCTATTTGATACCTTGATGTGGTTGCCCAGTCGGCTGGGGCAGTAGAATACACCGACTCCCCCCTAACGAGTGTCCTGGTTATGACACTAAACAATCTGATGGTGAGGTTCCAGTAATGATGGAGCTTTGGGGAATGCGGAGTACCCCTTCATTGCCATTGCTCCCAGGTCCACTCTGGCCCGGAGTGGTAGCACCTGATAGGGCCCTATCTATGGGTTAAATAGAACTAACAGCATACTCATGCTAAACTGAATTGTTTGACTAAACTGAATAGCTTGAAATAGAAATGTTTTTGACAATTAAACCGTACTTACATTTAAACTGCGTGCTTATGCTTAACTGAATTATTTGAAATGGAACTGTTTTTCGACATTAAAACTATATTTATACTTAACTGAATTGTTACATATAACTGCTTGAATAGTTTGAAATAGAAATGTTTTTGACAATTAAACTGTGTGCTTATGCTAAACTGAATTGTTTGAAATAGAACAGATTATTTACATAAAAATGGATTTGGCGTTAAATAACCTACAAAGGTTAATATGCCATAAAACCCAACAAACCAAACCAAACCTAACTGGTACTATCACTCCAAAATCAAGATGGACAAGGAGGTAATGTCAATGAGCAGCAGGACTGGGGCCTCACTATCAGATGTACTTTAGTATCAAATCCATAACATTTCTTTTGGAGGGTCTTATCCAGAAGCAGAGGCTAAAGTCAGTGTACTCTAATCCCTACCGACAGAATTCTTATTAGCGCTAGGTAGGAATATTTGAAACCATATAATTGTATGCAAATTATTTGTGTTAAGAATTGTTACTTGAAGCTATAATTTTCAGAAATAATCATTATTAAACAACGATTGTTATCTAAAAATATATAACTGATTTATGGTAATGACTTCAATCCTCAACGAGTACCTCATACATGTGGCAGTATTCAAAGAATCTTCATTTATTTAAAGCAAATTAAAATCAGAAATAACTTCCACCATGTGTCGTTGCTGTTCAAATAAAATCTATTTATTAAAAGAAAATTCCTGGTAACGGAGTGGCTAAAGTGCTTGACTACAACGTAGTTGTAAGTGAGTTCGAACTCAATTCACGCTATTACGCTTACTTTCAGACTAATGCCCTTGGGAAAGGTATGAATCCCCTTATTCCCACAGATAAGCGTTAAAGGATGGCTTTGACATTAAATAGCCTTCGAAGGTTGAAATGCCATCCAACAAAAAAAGAAAAGAAAGAAAAAAATTTCATCACTTGCAATAATTGACATAATCAACACCGACCTCTAAGAATTACACGATCGGTGAGTCTCATTATCATTCATCTGTTAGATAAAAT
>OY757940.1:25996466-26251466 GCA_963585895.1 Sepioteuthis lessoniana
CGATCTTCATCAAGCGCCTCAAAATTCAATCTTCATCTGGCGCCTCCAAAATTCGATCTTCATTTGGCGCCTCAAAATTCGAACTTCATCAAGAACCTCAAAATTCGATCTTCATCTGGAACCTCTAAATTCGATCTTCATCTAACGCCTCAAAATTTGATCTTCGTCAAGCCCCTCAAAATTCAATCTTCATCTAGCGCCTCAAAATTCGATCTTCATCTAGTGCTTCAAAATTCAATCTTCAACTAGCACCTCAAAATTCGATCTTCATCTGGCGCCCCAAAATTAAATCTACATCTAGCACCTCAAAATTCAATATTCATCAAGCGCCTCAAAATTCGATCTTCATCAAGCGCCTCAAAATTCGATCTTCATCAAGCGCCTCAAAATTCAATATTCATCAAGCCCCCCAAATTTCGATCTTCATCAAGCGCCTCAAAATTCGATCTTCATCAAGCGCCTCAAAATTCAATATTCATCAAGCCCCCCAAAATTCGATCTTCATCAAGCGCCTCAAAATTCGATCTTCATCTAGTGCTTCAAAATTCAATATTCATCAAGCGCCTCAAAGACTGAAAATTTCCGTCAGATGAAGTTAATTTTGATAAACATTTTCAAAAAGAGTTCTATGTTCTAGGTTGATAAGAGGTGACCAAAGGATGGATCGGTTTGCTATAAAACTGTCTCTTGTTGATTCTGCTAAAACTGTTTGTCGACGTTACGAAGAACGTTGTCTACATAAATTGGTGTCTCATGACTCACATTGATGTTATTGAATCGGAAAGCCTGAATCTTATTCGTACATTTTAAAACTTTATTCATTAGCCACCCGTCCAACCTCCCACCCACAGGACGTGCAATGCGACACTGCCTTCTCCATACACCCGTATTACCCGACAAATCTCCTTAATTTTAACAGATCGACTACTCACCCGGTTCAACCCAACTTACCCCTAAAATCTATCCACTAAAACTCCCATCCACACCATTGCTTCTTTTTCGACGGTTCCTGTCATACATAAATATAAAAAAAATACTCGAATCCTATCTCAGCTCTCTTATGAAAGGAGAAGGGTGCCGCCCGCTGAACGACGAACAATGAGAAAGAGACTAATAGTAGGTGTTTAGCAATACACCGGGAACAAATTACCTATACACCTCCACCTGGCAGCCCACCACTTTCCTCTTTCCATATTTGGTAATCTCACACCACTTTACCCATCACCGTATCCACTCGACATACCCTTCCCCCAATGCCCGTCCCTATGTCTGATCCTCCCACCCCTAAATGTTTGCTTTATTCCTCGCAGGTGTTTGTCTATTGCACCAGGCAGAAAAGCCATCACTTTCTGCAAAATTTCTTACCACAATATTATCCCACCTACAAACACGCAAAAAATACCACCCAACCCCACATCTACCTTTTCTTTCTTTCTTTCTTTCTTTCTTTCTTTCTTTCTTTCTTTCAATTCATTGATATTTTCTCTTTCTTTTTTTCTTTTGGTCTTTTTTTCTTTTTTTTCTTCTCTTTTTGTTTTTACTGCCCTTTTTTTTTATTTCTTTTATTTTCTCCTTTTCAAAGACTCTTTCTCTTCTACTTCTATTTTTCTTTCCTTTTACTTCTTCTACCATCCTCGTCCACCCCTGGGTTCTTCTTCTTCTTCTTCTTCTTCTTCTTCTTCTTCTTCTTCTTCTTCTTCTTAAGATATTAAACTACGTTGTTTGATCTAAGCTATAAAAGATGTTTAGACCAAATTTTTGTTTTAGGTAAATCATATCTGTAAATAACTTATTGTAAATAAATTTATTGATAGAAAAAATTATTTGAAGTGTTTGATAGAAATTTATTTCGAATTGTATCCCTATCATCCATGTAATCGATATATATTAAGCCTAACTTAACCAGCTACATGGTCAAAAATGGTAAAAAATGAGGACTTCCCTATGAACATGGTCAGTGAGATTCGGTATTTCAGGGACTTGAAAGATGTATTGATCTGAATAAAGAGGGACCACTGTGCGAATACTGGATGCCGTCTAGATGACTTACCAAGAGAGATGGTTGATAGGGACAGACGGTGAAAGAGAGAGAGAGAGAGAGAGAGAGAGAGAGAGAGAGAGAGAGTGAGAGTAAAAGGAATCTGTGCTATCGGTATTCCTTGATGATGATGACTCATAACAGCTAGGAACAGCCAAAAAAATAACAAAAGGAGAGAAAAAAAAACATAGGGATTAAAAAATTGAAAAAACAAGGGAAAATCAACTGTATGGACATTTGAGAAGACAGACTAAAGAAAGTGTATATAGAATGACATTGGTAGAAGAGCTCAGAGGAAATCTAAGTGACCCATTCGCTATTTATAGCAGCCCAATTCAAGACTAAAAGAACCAATTATGAAAAAACTAGAATAGATAATAATGAGAATTGTAATTGTAGAATATGTGAAGAGGGATAGTACAAGGGCAGGCATGACTGGGTGGTAAACACAATCCACCGGGAAATGTGCAAACGACTGAACTGATATATCAACGGACTATAACCATTCCTGAAAAATGAAATAGAATACTTTGGGATTTTGAGATAAAAACAGATCACTGAATCCAAGTTAAAAAAAACAAACAAACAAACAAACACTACACTTCACAAAAAATGAGCTTTACTGGAAATCAAACGACAGATTAGAATTAAAAGAAAGCAAAATTTGACAAATATCAAAACCTTGACAAAGATGTCATTAAAACGGATTTTAACTGGAACCCCTGAAACAGCATAGGACTTTTGCCGGGGCAAGCACTAATATTTACTCAGTTGAGTTTGTAAAAAAATAAAAAGGATAAAAATCACAAAGATGAATTAAAAAGAAAATAAATGAAAAGTTAAAAGAAAAGGGAATAAAATAAAACGAGTTGGAAAATAGATGAAGTGTATATAATAAATGTGGTGACATCAAGTAAGGATCGATCGTACAAACTGGAGGCCATTACTCCACTGTAGAGTGGTCCAACGAAACTGTAATCGACATTTTATCTCGTCTTCTGTCTATGTTGTTTTTCTTACTTTTGATAAATGAATCGGGTTTTAGAAGAAAGAAAAGTAACCGCTTCTCCCCCCACCCCTTTGTTTCACTTTTAGGATTCATTTTCTGCAAAGAGGTTAGAGAATAGTATACTTCATCATCATCATCATCATCATGTCACGCTGGTAGCACGGATATCCCTGACCCTCTCTCGCCACTCCTCCCTATCGTTCATCGCCCTAGGTAGGTCTTCAGGACAACATCCTGTATCCTCACATAGCTGCTGAATGTATGTTCGTGCTGGTCGTCCTGCTTTTGCACGGCCATGTGTGGGGGTCCATAAGAGTACATCACTTATGAGTTCGTCCCTGCTTCTCCAGCAGTGTCCTGCATGTCTGGTTCGTCTAACTTGAATAGTTTTCGTGATAGGGGGCAGGTGGCCGTACAGTTGGTGTCTTGTGGGGTGTTGCCGCCAGGACTTGTTTAAGACTGCACGCAGCATTCTTGTGTAATTGCCGTTTAGCTTCTTCTCCAGCCGTTTTGTTAGCGTCCATGTAGTGCAGCCATATAGCAGTATCGATGTGACCTCTGCCTGGAAGAAACTGCGTTTCATTTTATCGGTTAGGTCTGATTTCCATATAATCGATAGCCTATTGATAGCTGTCCATGCCTTCGTTAACCTCGTTTCGATGTCCTTTTCGGTTGATTCGACGCTGCTTCCTAGGTAAGTGAATTTGTCTACTAGTTTAAGAGGGGTTCCTTCTAGAGTGGAGATGTCCCCCGTTTGATTATAGCACATATATTCCGTTTTGTGTGCATTAACATAGAGGCCAATGCCTGTGGCTGCTCGTTCCAAACTATGCAGTAGTGCTTCGGCTTGGTCGGGTGTATTTGCCAGTATCGCTATGTCATCGGCGTAGTCGGCGTCGGTAATTGTTTTTGCGGGGTATCTTCTGCTTCTTTTCTTCGTCAGCTCGAAGCCATTCTCTCTGATTTTGTCAATCGATGTTCTAAGTACGTAGTCTAGACAAATGATAAAGAGGTACGGAGCCAGCATGTCCCCTTGTAGTACTCCTGCTACAATGTCGAAGTATTCTGTGTCTCCATCTGGTGACCGTACTTTTACTTTAGTGTTTCTATAGAGAATCGTTATTGCCGCTACGGTTTCTTTAGGTATGCCGTACGCTAGTAGGATTTGTTCCATCTTTCCAAGGCTTTCGATTCCATCCACAGAGGAAAGATAGTATACTTAGTACGTTTATATTTTCATTAGTAGAATAGTATATATTAGTAGAATAGTATATATTTTCATTAGTAGAATAGTATACTTTGTACGTTTATAGTTATGATTTTTCTCGTAGTTTCTAAGTTTTTTTGTTTTTGTTTTTTTGTTGTTTTTGTTTTTGTTTTTGCACACGGTTATATGATATTAAGTATTTTCATAGTAAATAAAAAATTTCAGACAGTTCTATTTGACTCATAGACGTTACCCTACTACTACGACTCTAGGTTAGAGTGGACCTTAGAGTAATGGCAATGAAGGGATAATCCACATTTTCAAGATCTCTAGAGCTACACCATCTAATGCAGTTTAGTATCATAATCAAGAATTCTTCTTTCTCTGAAGGGTTCTTACCCCCACCTCCACCGCAGGGGGGTGCAGACAACGTATTCTAAGCCCCACCAACAAGGCAGACCAAAAGATATAGCCAAATTAAAGAAAATGATGGATTAGAAGATTGTAACGCGTCATTCTTCAACGTGGAACCATCTGCTCTTCTCGTCTTAGATGCGTATATTACAACTTTTACTTGTGCTTAAAAATCGGCCGTTATCGCTGGGGTGGGGATTATCGCTGGGGTGGGGATTAATACAACTGAATGAGGCTAACATAATTTACCTATGTCTGGTTCGTCACACAGTTGAAAAAAAATATGATGCGTCAATCTTCATAGTAGAGGGAATCGTATCTGATTTGAAAACCAGTATTCGAACTCCAGGCCGTTTTTTATACCTAAGATCGAAAACTAATAATTGGTGGTGTTGGTAAAATATCCACCTTAAAATTTCGATTTGAAAATAGTAAACATTCGCCATTTCTGTTGCCAAAAGGAAAAAGAAAACTCATCTTTCAAAATGTGGCGATCGGGCTTTTAAAAAAAGCAAAAACTGTCACTTCTACCCCCCCTCTCTCTCTCTCTCTCTCCAAATATATATATGTGCTATCTCCGTCTTTATAATTCCTTGTTTCCTTTTCTTTCTTGCGTCTTTCGAGCGATTTTCTCTCCGCTTTTCTTTAATCGTTCTAATTCCTCGACCAATTGAAAATGATTTTTCTCTCCTTTTCATTTTACACTATCAAAATGCAATTCTGCCTTCACCTCCCACATTGCTCGATTTTCTCTTTTCAACTTCATGTGACATTGCCCTTGTCTCTTGATTCATTCTCTCTCTCTCTCTATCTATCTATCTATCTATCTCTTTGACCTTGCTGTTAGTTCTCAATGGCTCTTGACCTTATCCTTAATTCTTTCTTTCTCTCTTTCTTTCTCTTATTACCTTGCATCGCACTTCTTCTTCGTTACCTTGCATCTTAACGTTCACCTCTTTCCTCTTTCTTCCCCCATTTTCTCAATATATATATATATATATATATATATATATATATATATACATATATATATAAAATGTGTGTGTGTGTATCCTGTCAATATGATTTCAATGTCCTAATGATCTGGATGCAGGAATCAGAGAGACAGAGAGAGAGAGTTCAGTCGTATCCATAGCAAATTGTTCATTCTGTTGGTTGATTACCGCCGAACGACGGACATATCATTAGTTGTAGGGGATGGGGAATGGGGGAGGTGCAGAGCCGGAATTGAAAGATGGGTCAGGTGGGGTGGGGGTAGGTGTCAGCAAAGAAAGTTTGCTTTGGATTTACTAATAGTCCTCCTTATTCTTATACAATCAATTCAAATTGGATTCAAGCTGAAAAACTCAACACTTTCGAGTGTGCCGGGAGGTAATGTTGCAATTTTATGCTTTCTTCTTCTTCTTCTTCTTCTTCTTCTTCTTCTTCTTCTTCTTCTTCTTCTTCTTCTTCTTTCTCACTCTTTTATCCTACCTTACTTTCTTCATCTTCTTCTTCTTCATCTTCTACTTCATCATTATCATCATCATATCATTATTATTATTATTATTACGTTTCTGCACTTATTGTTGACGTCTTTGCTGTCTTTCTCGTTCAGTGATATTTCTTCAGTTTCTTTCTTTCTTTCTTTCTTTCTTTCTTTCTTTCTTTCTTTCCTTTTTCCTTCCTTCCTTTCTTTTTTCCTTTCTTTCTTTCTTTTCCTACTTTGCGTACTTTATTTCTTTCTTTTTCTTTCGTTTTTTCTATCTTTCGGTGTCCTTTCTATTTTTCTTTTCCTTTTCTCTTTTGTTTTTCCTTCCTTTCGTCCATTTCTCCTTTCTTCCTTTCTGCTCATATTCTTATTCTTCTTGATTTCTTCCTCTGTTTCGTTCTCTCTTTCATTCTTCGTTTCATCCTTCCTTTATTTCTTTCATTTTTTCTTTATATGGATCAGCCTTTCTTTCTTCTCTTCTTCCATTTTTGCTTCCCACTTTCTTTCTTCCCTCTCTGCTTTCTTTCTTTCTCTCCATTCCTTACATCCTTTCTTTCTTTCTTTCTTTCTTTCTTCCAAATTTTCCTCCCTCTTTTCTTTGTTTCTAGTCCTTCCTACCAATCTTTCTTCTCTCTATTCTTTCTTTCTTTCTTTCTTTCTTTCTTTCATCCCTCTTTTCTTTGTTTGTTTGTTTCTTTCTTGCTTGCTTGATTTATTTATCTATTTATTTATTCATCTATTTCTAATCCTTCCTTCCTTTCTTCTCTCTATTCTTTCTTACTTTCTTTCTCACCCTGGCTTCCAATCTTTCATCCCTCTTTCTTTCTTTCTTTCTTTCTTTCTTTCTTTCTTTCTTTCTTTCTTTCTTTCATCCCCCTTCCCTCCCTCATTCTTCTTGTCTTGATTTTCTCCAGAAACCTGTGAAAGGTTTTTTCTTCTTCATTCCGTGTGGTAGCGCGCGTAAGACGAGGATATAAACTAGCTAAGTAATGATTATCCCTCGTCGCAAAGGTAGCCCAGCAGGTGTCCTACTTCGCAGATACGAGGGAGGTGGAGGAGGAGGAGAGGTGGTGGTAGTGGTGATGACGGTGGTAGTGGTGGTGGGGAGGATAATGAGACAGGGAAACAAAGGAACGGACCTGCAATTCGAAATTCCCTTTAACATCCCCTACCTCCATCCCTTCCGCCCCTCCGACAACAAAAAAAAACTACAAACAAAATAAATTAACAAAAAATACATTGAAGAAATCAATTTAAGCGTTTGGGTGGTGGGAGTGGGGGACATCTCATCCACCCACACACCCTCTACTCCACCCCACTCGAGACAATGCAGGAGACTCTGAACCCTTTCGAGTCGTAAGTTTTCAGGCACACACGCACAAAATTATGATCTCACATTAACGCTTTCTTCACTCAGAGATATTTTACTATTCCTTTGCTATATCCACCAACTGATAAACACTCACACACACACACACACATACCTATATATATATATATATATATATGAAAGTAAATAAAGGATTGTAATCCGACAATATGTAGAAAAATTGATAACAAGGTAATCCAAGTGGAAGGAGAGATTTATTAAGAAGTCGACACTATATCGTTTCGGTTCTACTGGACCATCATCAGGACAATGAGGGGTGATATTAGCGATGTTAAGTCAAAGATGAATATCTAAAAATGCAAAATACAAAAACCTTGGCGAAAGTTTATATCCAACTTTTCTTATTATAGAAATTTTCCCCTAGGTTTTTGTATTTTGCGAGGCTGTTTGTGAGATGTCGTGGCAATAAGTGCTGGACTGCGACATCGTAGTAAGCGAGTTTGAACACAACTCGTACTATTACTACCACTTTCAGACTTATACCCTTGAAACATGTATGAACCCCTAATCCCCACCCCCAGCGATCGATTCAATAGTACCACAACTGTTCTTCTCCAAGGATAGCTTTGGTATCAAATAACCCATGAAGGTTGACATGCATTCATTTCAAGAGATTGATTCGTGGATGGAGAAAACATGATTCCAGTTCTTATTTTCCCAACACCCAGCTATATAGATAAATCAGTAAGTGAAAGTCGGCTTAGTGAGGCCACCAGTTAAGAACAACTCTAGTACATATCTAGTATATATATATATATATATATATATATATATATATATATGTGTGTGTGTGTGTGTGTGTGTGTGTCAGATTGATAAACAATTGTGAATCATTCGGAGTTCCTATTGAACACATATGCACACGCAAGGTCATGATGGTTTTGACCTGAAAGAATGTATCTACTTGGAGCTGTTGATCTACAGTCATCAAAAAGGAAGATGATTATATAGGGTGTGAGAGACATATCTCTGTTACTTGAGTGATCCTATTTACCAACCCTTCCGCTCGGACAGGATATGACACAAGGTCAATTTTTAAGCGGAGTTTGACAGGTTTGAATTCAAAGTTTTCCTTCTCCTAGACTAGTTGCCTCATCAAGGCTGAAGAACCCAGTCTGTCCTACTATTTACCCACAGCTGGAGGGAGAATAATTGGATTCATACCTTTCCCAAGGGTATTAGTGCTATGTGAAATGCAATCAGTCTCGTCCAAGATTTGAACTCGAGTCACCGTGTCCAATTTCTGCGACGATAACAATTATACCAAGGGCACCTCCTGTTACTCGAGTGATGCAAGTTAAATTAGGCAAGTTGTAACGGTAATAACAAAAGCCTTATTATTTTTTGTTTCTTTTTGTTGTTATCTTTTATTCTTTGTTTTTGTTTTTTTGTTTTTTATGATCTGTTACGATCATCGCTTGAACCAGCCACGTTTTTAGAGGTTGACAGAATAACAAGGTAACTAATATAAAAAAATTATTTCTCTGTTCTTTATATTAAGGGCTGCATTTATTTTATTCGATGTCTTCCAGGTGGCTTTTTTCCCCTCTGAACCTGTGGTTCTGATATTTTCAACCTGGCCTTACAAAATGATAATTTACTTGCAAATTAGACAGAAAATTGTTTTTCCCCCAAAGTAGAACCTTATAAGTGTATAGCTTTAATTAAAAAAAAAAAAAAAAGAAAGAAAATCTCACTCTCGTGTGTCATTTTTGTTGCTTGACGGAATCGGTGACCCGAGGTCAAACTCTGGACCAGGCTGTTTATATTTCATTTCGTTCTAATGTCCTCGCGAAAAATATAAATTTATCCCCGCCCCCTCTCCCTCTCTCTCTCTCTCTCTTACACACACACACACACACACACACATGGATGTTGTTTAAAAACTTCTAAGTTTCAAAGAAAATTTTTTGTTGTGACAACATACTACCTGTTCTTATGAAGGTAAAAAAAATCTGACTTAGTTTTTTTTGTTTTATAAGAAATGGTAGTGTTGCCACAAGAAAAATGTTCAACTGTTCTCTTCTTTATGGGTAAGACTTAGAATTATTTGAGTGGCCCTCGCGTTTCCATATATATATATATATATATATGTGTGTGTGTGTGTGTGTGTGTAAATCATTACTACTTACGACATAGTTAATCCTATTTACCAACCCTTCCGCTCGGGAAGGATATGACACAAGGTCAATTTTTAAGCGGAGTTTAACAAGTTTGAATTCAGAGTTTTCCTTCTCCTAGACTAGTTGCCTCGCCAAGTCTGAAGAACCTAGTCTGCCCTACTATTTACCCATAGCTGGAGGGAGAATAATTGGATTCATACCTTTCCCAGGGTTATTAGTGCTATGTGAAATGCAATCAGTCTTGTCCAGGATTTGAACTCGAGTCGCCGTGTCCATTTCCTGCGACGATAACCATTACACCACGGGCACCTCAATATACGACATAGTTTATAGACGAGAACACTGTAAAAAGCGTCCGTCTCTAGATAAAAAAAGGAAAAGAAAATGAAAAAGTCTCATTTTAGTCTAAACATGGCTTCAAATCATTCCCCATTCAAGTATAAAAATAATTTGAATAAGTAAAGACCCAAGCAACCAATATTTGGGACAAAAAATGTTAAAACACAGTATGAATATTAGATTTCTGAACCATGTCTAATTGATAATACTTGGATAGTACTGATTTTACAAGTACATTGTTAAAACATGACAGTTTTCAGTCCAATGAGTACGGAAGAAAATGAATGAGTTTTCATATGTTAGTGTCACCTGTTTTGCTCCTCGGGACAAATCCGAAAATCCTCGAACGAAAAGGTTTGAATGTCACTCGAATTTGCCCGTTTGATAGACAAATGTAAGAACAGGTAATACAGGTCGGTGACAAAGAACTATGTTCCGTCACCCCTGACCTTATTCCACTTCCATCTTGTGGGGCAGAGTTATGGCCTGACACTTCAATCAATGTTCACAGCTGACCCTTTCTTTCAAGTTAGGGTCACTAAGATAAAGTAGATACGTGGATAATCAAGCCGAGAATTTTTTCATTCCTCTTTTTTGTGACGTCCTGAATTCATTTGTACGCATGCGTATCGAGTGAATTTCTTCAAAGATTTAAAAAAAAAACAACCGTTTCTGTCTTTCAGCAAAAAAGTAGATTTCAAATTGACTTTAAGTCTTCAAACTGGAGGAGACAGATTGATTAATATGGATGGACACAGTGAGACAGACATCGATGCAAACAAAGATTTTATTGGGAAGTTCAAGAAAAGTTAATGCGAGCGCAAATCCTTGAATTATTGAGACATAACTGTTTTACTCATACAACAGAAATATATGTATTCGTTGGTTAGTTGGTTGTATTTTACGGCATATTAACCCTTGTAGGTTATTTAATGCCAAATCTCGTATTATATATTAGATATATATGATTTGTAAACGAATAGTTTTCAGATAATTTTACGTGAGCCAATGCTTATTTTTTTTCACACAATGAAATAGTTTCAAGTATTTCTATCTAATACTAATAATTCTATTTATCACAGTTAATGGTTTCCAGTATTGTAAATGATTAAACAGTTCCGTTTAACTCATTAATAGTACCCTAAGAGGTACTACCACATCGGGTCAGAGTACGCCAAGGAGTTAGGGCAATGAAGGGGTACTGGACATTCCTCAAAGGACAGGAGCCCTAATATCAGATGGTTTAGTTTCATATCCTGGACATTTCTTGGTGAGGTCTTTCCCTCACTGTAAAAATGCAATAGGCGTATTCTACACCCCTACCGACTGGGATATATATATATATATATATATATATATATATATATATATATATATATATATATATATGATAAAAGTAAGTGGAAAACTGAATAAATCAATCACTTACAACGAGTGTAGTGGTAATATTTCGTTCTTTATTCACAGAAGAACTTTTTCAGACTAAATATTTTTTGCATTTTTCTTCATTTTAATATTTGAGGAAATAGATAAAATAATGGAGAATGTAAAAAGGTATAAAGGGAAGGAAAGGTACAAAAGACAAGACAGAGAAGGGATGAACAGGGAGTGATGGTGGAAGGGGTTATTTGGTTCTGATTGTGACCGTCTGGGTAGATGGTCGAAGTATATATATATATATATATATATATATATATATATATATATATATATATATATATTGCGTCTGTTTTGTAGTGTTTGTGTCAATTTATAACCCAGAAAAGTTATTGAGCATTAAAATTGTGCATACACTTTGGTATCTTTATAAAAAAAGAAAAGTATAAAATTTAGTTTTTGATTTTTAATGATTAAATGATATAAATCAATGATTTAGAATCAATCGATTTGAGAAACTCTTCAAAGTTCTTTATGAATAAGTACAAAGATAGGGAAACTCTCCACTTCTTCTGAAATCCAGCCTTGTTTAAATATCACAAGGATTCTCTCGGTGAAATTTGAATTTGATTTTTTCTTTTTTCGAAAATTATTGCTTTGTAATTTAGTTTTAATAGTAAAAAAAAAACGTTAACTTTTTGGAGAAAGAAAAAAAAATCACGAAAACGTTTCAAACCAAGGAGTACTATTTTTCAAAATACTATTTTGAATGTAACCTGAGAAAAGAAATTGTAATACAAAAAATTTTGTAGTTTCAATTTTTAACTTCTTTTTATTGCAAGGACACATTTCTATTTCTTAGCTATTTTTATTTTACCAGCCTATAATGTTAATTTTTAGAGGACAAAAAAAGAAAAATAGCAAAAATTAAATGAAAGCATTGTTTATCAATAACTTAAAACTTAATTTCTTCCATAAATATTTTTCATATTTCTTAGAACAAAATATATTAATTTTTAATCAGTGTAACTCAAAAACTTTAAAAAAGGAAGAAAATATTTATTGAATAAACAAATTAATAGGCGAAATTATCCACCGAAAAATAAAAATACATTTCTAATTCTTAGCTTCTTTTTATTATTACATTTTTATAGGGTGAAAAAATTCAACGAATACATTTTTTATCACTGTAACTAAACAGGCATTGAAATTTTGGTTTTATTTTCAAAAGAAGTCTTTAGAAAAATAATATGATGATAATGTTTCAAACTACTCACGGGTCTAGGGTAACTTTTTAAAATAATATTTTAAACATAAACAAAAAAATTCCTAAAATTAAAGAAAATTGTAATATGTGGATTATTAGATTCTTTTATCATTAACTTTTAAATGGTAAATCAAAATTTGAATTAAAACTATGCTGCTTTTCCGATATATATATATATATATATATATATATATATATATATATATATATATATATATATATATATATATATATGAACAGGATTTGGCATATGATAACCCACAAAGGTTGATAGGCCGTAAAATAGCAATAGAACCAATCAATAAAAATTCGAATAATTTTTATTGCTTTGTTTTTGGTGTGGGGGTTTTGTTGGTTAGGTTCAGTTTTATGCAAAAATTGTCCATGTTCTATTTGACCCCTTTTCAGAATCATGGATCATTTTTAAAATTTATAATCGAGATGTTATTTTTTCTTTAAAATCCGATGAAACTTTCGTTGTTACTATCTGAGATGCTCTCTCTCTCTCTCTCTCTCTCTCTCTATATATATATATATATATATATATATATATATATATATATATATATATATATATATATATAAACTCTCTATAACTAAATCCTTATTCTACCGACAAAAACATAAAGGTGCACCCTAGATAAATAAACCGAACGACATAACTGCACACACACACACACACACACACACTGGTTAGCTGAAAAATATATCTATGTATGTGGATAGCAATATCCTTACATGCATTAGATTCACTTAATCCTATTTACCCAACCCCTCCGCTCGAGCAGGATATGATACAAGGTCAATTTCTAAGCGGAGTTTAACAGGTTTGAATTCAGAGTTTTCCTTCTTCTAGACTAGTTGCCTCACCAAGGCTGAAGAATTCAGTCTGTCCTACTATTTACCCATAGCTGGAGGGTGAAATATTGGATTCATACCTTTCCCAAGGGTATTAGTGCTACGTGAAATGCAATCAGTCTAGTACAGGAATTGAACTCGAGTCGCCGTGTCCATTTCCTACGACGATAGCCATTACACCACGGGAACATTCTCTTAGATTCTCTTAATAGAATAGGAAATATAGATGTGTGTAGGTAATTGGTTTGATTTGGTTTGGTTTGGTTTGTTTTTTTTTAGCATATCAACTATTGTTGATTATTTAATGGCAAATCCTGTTCTTACATATACGTATATTAGATATATGATTTATAAACACATTTTGTAGATACACACACTTAAATGATCAAACAGTTCTATTTCAAATAATTCAATTTAGCAAAGGTCAACAAAGTTAAATTATTTCAAGTATTACTATGTATAACTAACAATTCAGTTAAACATCAGTCATTTGTTTACGCACAGGTAAATGATCAAACGGTTCAATTAACAATTCAGTTTAGCGTAAGTCATTTATTTACACCCAGTTTAAATTTCAAACAGTTCTATTTGACCCCCTTTCTGGTGCTACCACTCCAGGCCAGAGTGAACCTGAGAGCGATGGCAATTAAGGGGTACTCTGCATTCCCCAAAGTTTCAGCCCTACTGTCATATCCAGGATTCGTTGCTGGGGGTCTTACCTCTCTGCAGAGATGCAATCGGTGTATTCTACAGACCCATCCAACTGGCCTTTGTGTATTTTAGCAACTAGTGTGTGCGTACACAGTCATACACATATTTATATATACTTATGCACGAACAAAATCACTTACACGCAAATACTTAGAAACATTTAACTGTGTGCAAATGAATGAATCGTGTGGAATTAGTGTTAAATAGCAATACTTATAACCACTGGGTACAAACATGTGATCAATATTGAATAGAATTATTAGTGTTTGATCGCAATAATTGAAACCATTTAACTGTGTAGAGACAAAGAAACAATAGCAATAGTTGTGTGTAAACAAATTCGTTCTAATTCATTTAAAAATGAAATTGTGTATAAATCATATGTATTTCTATTTAACTGTGTGCAAACAAATGAATGGTGCTAGGTTTGGTTTTATGGCACATCAACAATTCTAGGTTATTTAAAGCCAGTTCGGTTTATAAATATATATTAAATATTTTTATCATTAAGGGTTTTCGGACTATTGTCTTCATCTTTATTATTATTTCCACCACGTTTCGGTCGATATGTCCTCCCGCTTTCTTCAAGTGTTTTTCGAACTTGGGAACACATAGCGTAACGGTTATAGGCGTTGGTTTCCTAAGCTTCTAAGGAGACTATCATCTACTGGTTGCAGGTTCAATCCTGACTGCAGGCGAGTAACACTACAGGAATACTTAACACTTGTACCCGGTTAGGGCTAACGGAATCAGAACAGGTGACCCTCGAGGATTCAATAAAGGACGTAGTTCGAAGCTCCGTGAAGGTTCTCGAGTTCGATAAACACCTGAAGAAAGCTGGAGGACATATCGGCCGAAACGTTGAGGAAATAACAATAAAGATGAAGACAATAGTCCGAAAACCCTTAATGATAAAAATCATCAAGCTTCATCTCAGACAACTATATTAAATATACATTATTTATAAACATTTTGTAGATAACATTTTTAAACGAGTCTGAGCTCTCATTTGAACACTGTTAAATGGTTTCCAGTATTGCTATATAACTGTCACAATTCAACATCAGTCATTTGTTTGCGCACAGTTTGTTCTATTAGACCCATAGATTGGACTCTATCAGGTGCTACTACTGCGGTTCAGTGTGGACGTGGGAGCAATGACAATGAAGGGTTGCTCCATATTCCCTAAAGCTCCATCAGATTGTTTATTGTCATATCGAGGACACTCGTCGGGGGATGGATTTACCCCTCTGCAGAGATGCAGTCGGTATATTCTATGACTGATGTTAAATTGTAACTGCTATTCAGCAATTCTGAAGAACATTTAACTGTTACAGGCTCGTTTAAAAAATCTTATCTACAAAATATGTTTACAAATCATATATATTTGATACAAATTTACAAACAGGATTTAGCGTCAAATAATCTGTAAGGTTTGATAAACCGTTAAATCAAGCTAAACCAAAACCCACGCTAATACCAGCAAATTTACACACTTCCATTGGATTCCCTAACACACACAGAATATATATATATATATATATATATATATATGTGTGTGTGTGTGTGTGCGTGTGTGCATATATATGTGTGCATATATATATATATATATACACTTAGAAAAACACATTTATAACAATAATACACATACATGTATGTATTAAGATGAGGAGAGGAGAAAAAAAGACAAAAAAGTCATTAGCAGACACCTGACGAGACCACCTCATACAATTAACTCTAATGGGACAATCACGAGTCATTGAACAGGAGTTATGGCCCCTCACGAAATACTATTCTGGAAAGAACGACGTAATATTCGTATGAAAACTCTCGAACTCATATCAACCCATTCAATTGCTTGAAGAGGGTCCTAAGATACCCGAAACACTTGTAGCGAATACATAAGTATACGAAATAAATAGAAAAAGGCAAATATCAATACTGAGATGATTTACAGACTATTTCTTTGTAAAACACACACACAAACATACATACACATACGCACACACACACACATGCACACACACGCATATATATATATATATATATATATGTGTACAAAACTCTCCTATGATAGGCAGGATGTGACACAAGATCAATCTTAAGTGGTTTGAATTCAGTCTTTTTCTTTTTCTAAACTGGTTACCAAGACTACAGAATTGAGTTATCCCTACTATTTACGCCGATTAGATTTCTTACGACGATAACCGTTACGTTAAACATACTTCCAGCATATAAGTGTGTGCATGTGTGTGTGTATCAGATAGTTAATAACTGTCTACACAGCTCTGTTGTTAATTTTTCCTTGTCTAACACACAATAAGCGACTAAATATCGATAGATGTTAACTGAGTCTGAAATGTGTGTGTGTGTGTGAGACTTATTTTTGTGTGTGCAGTCATGTGTGCATTTATTTGTCTGTAAATGCGTTTATTTATACGTGTGCACATATGTGTGTGTGTGTGTGTGTGTGTGCTTTTCTTTGTGTCTGTGTAGCTATGTGCCTACGCGTTCATCTGTATGCTTATGTGCATTTTTCTGCATGCGTGTGTGTGTCAGCGTTTTTCTCTATGTGTGTGTACGCTTATTTGTATATATATATATATATATATATATGTGTGTGTGTGTGTGTGTGTGTGCATCTATCTGTGTGTATTCGTATGTGCGTTAATCTATATGTATGTGTGTGCGTTTATTCATGTGTATGCATTTATTTGCGTGTTTGTGTACATATGTGTGCGTTTATTTAAGCGGGGGGACCAGCTCGAACATACATTCAGCAGTTATGTGGGGATACGGGCTGTGGCCCTGAAGACCTGCCAGAGGCGATGAACGATTGGGAGAAGTGGCGAGAGAAGGTCAGGGATATCTGTGCTAGCGGCACGACATAATGATGATGATGATGATGTGTATATAAACATTTATTTGTGTGTGTGTGTTCGTATTAACTTGTGTGGATATGTGAGTGCGTTTGTGTGTGTGTGTGTGTGTGTGTGTGTACACGCGCGCGGATCCGCGTCCGCGCACGCCCGAACGAAGAACATAAATGGCCTAACTGCCTATGGTCGAATGCGGGATAAAAAAAAAACTTGATTAAAATTGTTTTTCTTTTCTCCCTTTCCTTAACATCTTCCTCAGCTCCTAATAAACTACGTTTAATTTCTACACTCCACTCCAATCCTAAACACTCAACCCCCACCATCCAGTCCACCAACCCTAACCCCAACCATTAACCCCCACCCAACCACTACTGGATCTACTGATATTTTCTGGCATCCAAAATAAATAAATAGGTAAAACCTGCAGTAAATTAATAGCACTTCTCGACACAGGTGCTTCTCCACCCCACCGCCCCAAGGTGGTGCCGCCGACAGGTTATTAGATGAATGAAACAGACATTGGAAGCCCATCAGTCGGCACGGGGGTGTCACCGCTTTGCAGGTGGAAAGGTGAGGGGTCGTCTAAAAAGACTTAGAATGGAAAGGTGACACAGATGCCCTTAACGTAGGAACGAAACCTTGACTGAAAATGGGGACAGACAATACAAAACAAATGACTAAATAAATGGCAAGTGTTTTCAAGTAGAAACTCTCTCTCTCTCTCTCTCTCTCTCTCTCTCTCTCTCTCTCTCTCTCTCTCTCTCTCTCTCTCTCTGTATATATATATACGAGGATGGGCTGAAAAGTTTATAGGCTGAAAAGTTCATATGATGGCGTCATATCTACTGTTGATAACTTCTTTCTACCAATTGAATCCAAGCACTGCAACACTCCTAAGAAGTGTGTGGATCACAAGCAAGACTATGCTAAAAATAAATCTCACTTAGTCACCTTCCATGAGAGTGTCTTTGTCAGACTATGAACTTTTCAGCCGAGCCTTGTATATATCTCATTGTTTTTCTGTTTCCATCTTTTCCCTAACTTATTCTTTTTTCCCAACAACTCTTTATATATGATCCATTGTTCTCTTTAATCAGTTAATACACATAGGATATATAAATAAAAGATTCAGTAATGGATGGACGTTTGTCTCGGCATCTGCATGAAAAAACTCCATCAATGCTGTCACAGGAGATGTAGGATCTCTCCTCAGTCATCGTGCCCTAAAATTACTTCATAGCATCGAGAAAATATAACTGAGAACGATGGTAGCTATATCTAACGGTAACCCCAGCACAACAATCATCTCCTGAAACAACCCCACCAATGCCAATGATGAAATAAATATCATGATGTTCTACAACGAGCTATCTTTTCTTGTCCGTAGTATTCCCAAACACAACGTACTAATTATCGGAGGACACATAAACGCTCAAACGGGCCAACATAAAACTAAAAAATTCAGCTTACACAACTTGTCACACAGAAATGGAGAAGATCTAATAGTCTTCACTCACGAAAACAGACTGATATGTTTTGATAATAAATTCCAGAAAAGGGAGGGAAAACTATGGTCTTACACCAACTCAAATAAGGCACTGATAGATTACATAGTCATTAATAAAAATGGGTTAATAGTACTCTGAACAGTAAGACATATTCCCCTTTTGAACGAGTATGTTCCGATCACAGAATTGTCACAGCAAAGATGTGCCTGAGCTTGCGCAGAAATAAGACACAAAAAAGTATTTTGTAATTTGCTTCAAGCATTGCACAAATTTAATACTATAAGACACAAAGAGCCAAAACCACTCACTATGACAGGTCCTCACTTAATGATAGAGATCATCATCATTATGTCGTGCTGGTTGCACGGATATCCCTGACCCTCTCTCGCCACTTTTCCCTAGCGTTCATCGCCTCTGGCAGGTCTTCTGGGCTACATCCCGTATGCTCACATAGTTGCTGAATGTATGTTCGTGCTGGTCGTCCTGCTTTTGCTCGGTCATATGTGGGGGTCCATAAGAGTACATCCCTTATGAGTTCGTCCCTGTTTCTCCAACCGTGTCCTGCATGTCTGGTTCGTCTAACTTGGATAGTTTTCGTGATAGGAGGCAGGTGGCCGTACAGTTGGTGTCTTGTGGGGTGTTGCCGCCAGGACTTGTTTAAGATTGCTCGCAGCATTCTTGTATAATTGCCGTCTAGCTTCTTCTCCAGCCGTTTTGTTAGAGTCCATGTAGTGCATCCATCTAGCAGTATCGATGCGACTGCTGCCTGGAAGAAACTGCGTTTCATTTTATCGGTTAGGTCTGATTTCCATATAATCGATAGCCTATGGATAACTGTCCATGCCTTCGTTAACCTCGTGTCGATGTCCTTTTCGGTTGATTCGACGCTGCTTCCTAGGTAAGTGAATTTGTCAACTAGTTTAAGAGGGGTTCCGTCTAGTGTGGAGATGTCACCTGTTTGATTATAGCACATTAGCTATAAATATACGGTAACTGTAAAAAAAACAAAAAAAAAAAACAAATTCGATACTCATCAGATCTCTGAAACACTTACTCTAAATGAGTAAATAAATATATATATATATATATATATATACCACTGGGTTGATGATCGTATTGCTGAAAAACTGCCAGTCACTAAATGTCATCATTGGTCTATTGGGTAGAGTGTTCGCCAATGTCCCGGGAGACCGGGGTTCAACACCAAATACTCAAAAAATGGTACTTGATATTTCCCTGCTAAACACTCAGTATTATAAGGTAGTAATCAAGGGTAAAGTGAAGTTGCACCATTCCCAACACCTCGGTGTAGTAGCCATTGAAAAAGGAGCCTTCGTTTCACCCTCGACTACGGTCGCCTAATTTTTTATTTTATGCATGGTTTATAATTTTAAAGACTGGGAAGATACAGTATCGAAAGACCGATTATATATATATATATATATACTGGGGTGAGGAACGACTTTTAAAACCAATTTCTCACCTCAAAAACGAGGAGTTATTCATCGTTACCATCGTTCATTAAACGCATTCTATAAAAAACACTTTCCTATGGCTAAAAATTAAAGGTTACTCAAATATACACACACACACACACACACACACACACACACATATATATATATATATATATATTAAGTTGTTCGGAAAATCCAAACCGATTTCAGTATAAACTGTTTAAATTTTGTTCTAGCATATTATTTTCATAGCAGTTTTATAAAAAATTCATATTCCTGATTATAAAAGTATCCTCTGTTAAATTTCTAATTTGAATTTGAAGGTTATATGCCCCTAATCATAAACATGAAAAAAGAAGTTGTCTTATTTTTGGATCATGTGTTCAAGCTAAGTCATAACTTTGATTCATGACAATGGCCGACCACAGGATGACAATGCTCGGCCACATGTTGCCAAGGTGACACTGAAGAAGCTCACTGACTTGGGATAGGAGACCTACCACATTCATCATAATCTCCTGATCTCTCATCCATCAACTAAAAATTCCGTTTCAAAGGAGAAATAGAAAATGCATTTAAAGATTTCTTGGCATTAAAATCTTTAGAGTTTAATCGTACAGACATAAATAACCTTATTAATCGATGGCAGAAATGCATCGATTTTCAGGGATCAGATTTTGACTGAACAAAACAATGTTTCAATTCATTCAGACATAAAATATTATCTAAAGTAGGACACTATTTTCCAAACAACCTTATATATATATATATATATATATATATAGTTTGGTATAGTCATAAATAAAAAGTGCTCAATATCGGAAATAGAGCATATATATAAGGTAAAATAGCTTAGACACAGCGTTAACGACGCTTGGTGACTCTCAGTTTCTCTAACTAGAATCAGTTGGACACTGTCTCGGAGGAAAGCAGCGCCATGACGCAACACTGCTTGGAATTCGCGACGGAAGCTCCAATAAGAAGATCTAAGAGTGTTTGGGCGTCAATCTGAGGACAGGTTCGTTTTCATATTGATGAAAAACAAACACCCAATCCACATCACCATGTTTGGGTTGGTCACTATCGATGGTAATATTATGCCAACATTAAATGGTTGGCACTCAACACAAAGATCTACGTAATGTGCTTGAAGGCCTGCATCTAGCCAAACCACACCAACAGGAAAAGCCGGTCTTGAAGATTTCTGCGACCATATCACCTCTAACATCTGGCTGCATAACTCCCCAGATTGCTATACCCTTGATTTTTTGTATGAGGCACGGTTGAGCGAGAAACCAACAAAGCTCCGTGTCACATCAAAGAGATACTGAAGGTAAGGATAACAGCAGCATTTATCAATTTAGAAGTGGAAATCGTCTGAAAGTCTTGGAGAAGATTCCCAAGTTGTTTGGAGGCCGTGATTGAAGCAAATGGCGATTTTTTGATTAAATGTAACCTTGGGTATTTCAATATATCTTTATGTACTTTCGGTAGATGTCAGAGTTATTTTCTTTTTTGCATATTTTAGACAACAGTTTACCCACTGTACTATATAAATATATATATATATATATTACAAAAATTTTCATTACGTAAATATTTGCGTATGAATGTATGTAAGTATTACACAGTAAAATCAATACATTATCGCGAGAATTTTATTAGAACAATGCAATTAAAATTCTCTGGGTGAATAAAATAACTTACTAAGGAATGATAAGTTTGCAACTTCTCTCTACCATCACTTTTTAATCCTTATAATTCAAAATATGACGGAAATTTCAATGAAATGCTAACTCTTCTTTATGGCCCGGTCGGCTGGGGCTGTAGCATACACCGGCTGCGTCTCAGCAGAGAGGTAATTCCACTCTTCACAATAAGTGTCCATGGACGTTTGTCTCAACGGCTTTACGAGTCGTCTCGTATATATATATATATATATATATATATATATATATATATAGTAAAATAGACAAATCATTATAAAAAAATGTCAATCTTATGTCTTTAAGTTTTATGGGGGGGGCGGTTTATCAAAAAGTGTAATCATACGATAAAATGCGTGTGTGACCTTGACTTTCTTCTTCTTGGGCGGAGGTGTTGGGTATTGAAAGCAAATAACCAACTCACTCAGCTACAATTGCAATACTGATTTATGTTCAAGTGACAATGAAGTTGTTTCCCACAGATAACCAAAGGTGAGCAGCAGTGTGCCTGCGCAATACTTGTATAGGTAACCTCTTAGTAACAGCAGGTACGGTAAGCAACCGAAAACCTGTGTAGCATATTAAACAAAGCTTAGTAAATAACAATGACAATACAATTCTAGATTGTATGAAGATAAATAAGGTTTGTCTTATCTTAGTTGCATGGCTCAAAACTTTTATCGAAATTGATTTCTCATCAATTTCTCAAAAATATTCTCAATCTATTTTTTTTTACACCATAACTGGTTTTGTTCAGAATTTTATGCAAAATTATTTCTGTATCAGATAAAGTTCAAATACAAAAGTGTAAATTAACTTTGAATTAAAACTTGAAGACAAGAAATATTTGATTCCCGAAGAAATGTGTCATGGTGATGAAAGTATCGTATTGAAATATTCAAAAATTTAATTTTGGTTTCTGATGCTATTCGAGTAATTATTCAACAAAGTATCTTCGCTTTAAAATAATTTTTCGAGCAATTAAACTTAAAAAGAACTTTTTATGGTTAACACGCCGTTTTAGCTGTGACATTCTTTGGCCTTATAATCAAATTATCAGTAAATGGTTTCGGGGCGGAAACATCATTAGCGCTAATTCAGTATGATCCATACCGGTCGATATCCACAGATTTTGCTGGTTTTCTGTCCCATAATAAAAACGCGGGATCCATCCATAAACCCGAATTATGAGTTCCTTTAATCCTTTCCCATGTAATCGCACTGAGATTGAGTGGGTATTAGCCGGATCCGAGGAAATTCCAAGAATTTTGACAAGAAAGATTATCCATTATCTCATGTTCCTACTTTTCTCTGTAACCATCAACTTGAATTTACCAGTATCTTCAAATATCCATCTTTATCCCTTCCAATGTTTGTTGCAAGTCCATCTTCTATCGTTATCTATACAAACATCGACGAAATTTATATGCGTGAAAAAAAAATTCTTCATTTTATTGCATCCTCTTTTATCTTTCTTTTGCTCTATCTCTCCCCCATGAAGAGTCTTACTGTTTTATAATTTTCACATTTTTCCCATCCTATCTACTTTTCCGAATAGTCTCTTCATATCCCGTGAGCAAGTCCGACTATGCTTTTCTTTCCTTGCTCTCTCTCTCTCTCTCTCTCTCTCTCTCTCTCTCTCTCTTTCTCTTTCTCTCTCTCTCTCTGAGAATGTTTGAAATACTCCTTTATTGCCATTACTCTCAGATCAACTCTGCCCAAGAGGATAAGATTTTTAGGATCCCTCCTCTGAGTCAAATACGTATGTTTAAAAAGTGATTGCTATCAGATAAAAATATTCGATATGATAAAAGTGTATGTAAACAAATTATTATTTACTCATTAGAGTTTTTCATATCAGCGTCAGCTGATGGTCTTTCACTGGAGTTAGAGTGACAGCAAGTCTCCTCAAGTCTCCAGGACTCTTCTCAGTATTTTGTCCGTTCTCAATAATGCTGGAGTTTAGACGGTCTCCACTCGTCCACCAACCTCCAAGTCCTCCAGTCCCATTAATAATCCTTTAGTTACTGTACTAAAAGCACCAATTGGTATAATTGTCAGTTTTTTCAATTCTCTAGCAAGGTCGAGGTACTTGTCCTTCTTTTCATATTTTTTCAGTTTTATTCTGTGGTCAGCCGGGACAGAAAAGTCCACAATTTTGCAAATTCTCTTTTTTTGTTGTTGTTGTTGTTGTTGATAATTATAAGGTCTGATCTTCTGGCCGAGATTAGGTGATCCGTCTGTATGTCAAAGTCCCAAAGGAGTTTATGTGTGTCATTTTCTAGGACAGCTGCTGGGTTGTGCATATACCATTTGTTGGTAGGGTCAAATTTAATTTTCTTGCACATTTCCCAGTGGATCACCTTGCCCATCCAGTCGTGTCTAGTCTTATGCTCCTTCTGTGCTAATTTGCTGCATTCACTTATTATGTGATTGACGGTTTCATCTCTGTCGCCGTATAACCTACATTTGCTATTTTGTTGAGTCTCATCTATTCCCGTTTTGATATGATTGTTTCTTATGACGTTGTTTTGTGCTGCTATTAGGATAAATTCTGTTTCTCTCTCAAAGTTTCCTTTTTTTTAGCCATGTCCAGGTTTTCTATTGTTTATTAGTCGTTTAAAACGCCCATAGAATTGTTTTTCTTCCCATTTTTGTTTCCTAGTTATTGTCATTCTGTTGTCTATCGTGTTGTCAGTACTGTTTCTGATGGCTATAATCAGTCCTCGTTCGTGTTTTTCTATGTAGTCTTCGAGTCGTTTTATCGATGCGTCAACGCTGTCTTCGATGCTGGCAAGTCCTCTTCCTCCCTCTTTTCTTGATACATAGAGTCTCTCATCGTCGTCTCTGGGATGTAATGCCTTATGCATGGTCATTAGTTTTCTTGTTCTTTGGTCCATTTGTTTAAGTTCATCTCTGGTCCATTTCAGAAAGAGTCCAGAATATCTAACGAGGGGTATAGCCCAGGTATTCATTCTTTTAATAAGGTTTCTGCAAAAGAGTTTTGTCTCGGGTAGTTTTCTAGTTCCCCTGCAATATTCTTTTTGAATTTTGTCTTTCATTTCCGCTTGTTTGATGGTGTCAGCCTCCAAGATACCCAAGTATTTGTAGGTTTCGTTTTCTCTTGTCTTGGTTTGGTAGTTCCAATCCGTCAATTAGAAGTCGTTTGCCACTTTTCATTACAAGCATGGCACGTTTTTCTATGCCTAATTCCATTCCTATGTCCTGAATGTATATCCTAACTGCGTGTATTAGAGTTTCCAGTTCTTTTTCATTTTTTGAAAATAGTTTGATGTCATCCATGTACATTTGGTGGTTGATCTTTTCTTTCGATCTACTAAGTTTAGATCAGACTGTGCATTTTCTGATAATTTAGTTAAGTGACATCATGGCAATTATGAAAAATAATGGTGATAGTGCATCTCCTTGAAATATACCTCTTTGGATCTTTGTTTCAGCTAAGCTTCCTCCTCCTGCTGTCAATTCCACTCTCCAGGTTTTCATGGTTTTCTCGATGAAGTTTATGACTTCATGTGATATTTTGTACATTTTGAGGCAGTTTATTATCCAGCTTTGCGGGACCATATCATAAGCCTTTTCTTAGTCAATTCAGGCCATAGCTAGATTTTCCCGTCTGGTCTTGCCCTCGGTTAGGATGTGTTGATCTATGTAAAGTAACTCTGCTGTGCCTCTGGATCCTTTGCGGCATCCTTTTTGTTCCCCAGGAAACAATCTGAGGCTTGTTAGCGAGTATTGAATCTCTTACCTTATTTGTGCTGTAAATATTTTCCACATCATCGGTAGGCAAGTTATCGGTCTGTAATTGTTTGGAGCGGTTCCTTTGCTTGGGTCCTTTTGGATCAATGTGGTCCTTCCTTTGGTCATTCAGTCAGGTACTTGTGCTCCTTGTAAGCATCTGCTCGTTTCTAGTGCTAGTCTGTCGTGAATGGGGGTGAATTTCTTGAACCAGAAACCATGTATTCCATCATGGCCTGGCGTTTTCCAGTTTGATAGTTTTTTAGTGTCGTTTTCAGTAAATCGATATTATCATTATCATTAAATAGGAACAGGTACTTCAAAGCATATAATCGTGTATGAATTATTAGTGTTAGATAAAAATACTTGAAACTATATAACAGTGTAAACAAACGATTATTATAGCCAAATAAAAAGTATGATTAAAATGTCTGCAAGAAAACATTGACACATGAATCAAGTTTCGGCATCATCATCATCATGTTGCACTACTAGCACAGATATCCCTGAATCCCTCTCGCCATTCGTCCCAATCATCCATCACTTCCGGCAGGTCTTCTAGACTACATCCTGTGTCCGAATAGAGCTGTTGTAGATAAGTTATTAACCCATAATAGGTTCATATGCCGTTAAACAAATAAGCAAAAGAGAAATATATATATATATATATATATATATATATATAGAGAGAGAGAGAGAGTGAGAAAGTGAGGGAAAGAAAGCAAGAGTGAGAGATAGTGATTAAGAATGTAAATATTTCTATTATAGTATCTTTAAGATAAGATGATTTCAAAAGATCTACTCCTGTTTATCATCGTTGTCAACATATTCTTGTAATCTTTCATGGTCGATAAAAAAAATTATTATTATATCTTTATTAGATAAGCAGAATTTATGTTACGAAAATCACCTGTTTGCCCAGTTGGCTGGGGCTGTAAAATACACTGACTGCACCTCTGCAGAGGGGTAAGACCTCCCACCAACGAGGTTCCAGTAATGCTGGAGCTTAGGGAAATGCAGAGTACTCCGTCTTTGCCATCGCTCCCAGGTCCACTCTGGCCCGGATTGATAGCACCTGATATGGTCCTATCTATGGGGTAAATAGAACTAAACTGCGTACTTATGCTAAACTGAATTGTTGTAATTAGAACTGTTTGACTAAACCGAATAGCTTGAAATAGAAATGTTTCGCTTTTTTTTTTTTTTTTACAATTAAACTGTGTACTCATGCTAAACTGAATTGTTTGAAATAAAACTTATTATTTGTAGAAAAATGGATTTGGCATTAAATAACCTACAAAGGTTGATATCCCATAAAATCTAAACAACCAACCAACCAACCAAAATCACTGGTAGAAAATTCCAAGAATATATAGACAGAGATGGTGCACTATTAGAGACTTTTTGAAGCCATCAGATACTCCCATAGAAATGTTGACATTTTTTTCAATTACAGTATATATTCCTTTCACCAAGTTTTATTTTTATTTTTATCTATCTCTCTTTTCACTACCCTTTATTTCTTTATCAAAATCCTTCACTCTTAATAATATTATGTCGGTCCCAGAAAGGAAATCTGAGTGACATCAGAAACAGGGAAACATTGGAAACCGGATTCTTTTATAGCCATGCATTCTGCTCACATATATCAGATTTTTATTGAGTCCGTTCAGCTAGATCAAGATACTATTCTTTACATCACTAGATTGTCTGGAAATAGCATCCCAATCTTCATTATTTTCATCACAGTTCTCCGGCTTTCTTCAGGTATAATCCTCAAAGAATTCAGAACGGAATTTTTTTATTTCATCTAAACAGTCGGATAGACCCATGGTTCTTAAAGGGAAACTGGTCCTTAGAGGACTCCAAAACATATCAAAGTATATGGTGAGGGCGATTCAATAATGCTGCCAAGTATAAAAATTGTGAAGCGGTAAAGATTCTACTTTCATTTCTGGCTCAGTTAGTAGCGCTTAGAATACGCTGAGTGTATTTCCTTAGAGTAAGACTCCACCCACAAAAAGTGGAGTATTCTGGGTATGAAACCCAATTTTATCTGATGGTGAAACTCCAGTTCGAGCGATCAGGGAGGGAGGGGAATATCCCTTTCATTACCACTGCATATAATTCTTTACAAAGGATTACTATTAATTACACGAAACCAAATAAGCGGGTGCAAACAAATAATTACTTGAAACTATATAATTTTTATGAATTGTTAGTTTTAGGTAGGAATAGTTGAAATCATATAATATGCTAATTATCTGTAAATAGGAATACGAGATATCATATGACTGTGAATAAAAAAAATCTCTTCAGAAACAACGACACAAAATAGAAATAGAAATGTACAATGCTCGCAATTCCCTAACATTTATGCATGAAATAACCCCATACGGGTTGAAATGCCGTGAAAATCAATCAATCAATCATACTTCCGTCTCCAACAACTTATTTGAACGAAGAAGGATTTTCCAATTTAATGATAAAGAAGTAAAAATTAACGGCACAAAAGATTTTATGACGAATGAACCATGAGAATTCGGATGCCCCACGAATTAAAAAATAATAATTAACGTATAATGAACGAGATTCCCTAACCTCTAGGAACAAAATAACCCTTGACCGGTTATCTAAATTAATATTATTACCATTAAGAATAATAATGATTTTAAAAAAAGAATCTTACACAAACAAGCAAGCAAGTTTCATGTCTTTCCCAAGGGCATTAGCACGAAGTGAAATAGAAACCACCTTGTCCAGGATTTGAACTTGGGTCGCCTTTTCTATTTCTTATGTTGATAACCGTTACGCTAAGCGTGTCTCGTCAAGAGTGAGTAAAGTGGGAACATGACATAATGGATAATCTTTATCGTCTAAATTAGTAGAATGACTGAAAGTTAGTTTATACAAATACATTTCAACATTGAATAAGGTTTCTGAATGTCAGAGTAAGAAGCCTGGGGTCTAGGTTTAGTCCAAATTCAAATATATGGTTACAGGCCAAATGAGGCTCTTGTGGCGTAACGGTCGCAGAAAATGAACATGGTGACTGGAGTTCAAATACTGGACAGAGCTGCTTACATTTTACATAGTGCTAATACTTTTAGGAAAGGTATGAATCCAACTCTTGTTACGGGTAAATAGTGGGAAAGATTAGACTCTTTCGCCTTGGTATGGCATCCAGTCTAGGAGAAAAGCTCTGAATACAAACCTGTTAAACTTCGCTAAAAATTAACCTTGTGTCATATCCTGCTCTTCGGGGCGGAGGGTTTGGGTTAACTGAAGTAAATAGAACCGAAATGAACCAGAAAAACTAAAAAGTGTAATTTCAGAATCTTAAACCAGAACAATCGAAGCGCTCATTTCTATGCTTGGCTTGCTTACTGCATAGCATATTTACCAGTTTCTTGAATCTCCTTATTTTTTGATGTTATTTCTATATTTTATTTATTTACTTACTCCAGAAGGATCTGTGGGCTGCCTTTCCCCTCCATATGGGATCTGTCATTTCAAGTAAAAGTACACACACACACACACACACAAATGCAGCTGACAAAGTTTACTTTCATCGTACACCCTAGAGAGCGTGATGAGTGTGACCTTCACTGAGTGCCATTCGATTTTTCCAGTGTGTCGATTTGAGCTTTATACATGCACACACGGATTTTGAAATGCATACAACACAATCACGATGTGCTTTACGAACACAAACTCCACAAACACAATAGAGTGTACGATTATATATATATATACAACATCACAAATAGGTGTACGAGTAATTGCTTGGGGGCGGTGCAGGAGAAAATGCGTGTTCGTCTACATATAAACTAGTAATCTATTTGTATATTACAAAAATTCTCCATATATATATATATATATTGTATATTACAATATATGTATATATATATATATATATATATATATATATATATTACAAAAATTCCCAATATATATATATATATATATATATATATATATATATATATATTGGGCTTAATGAGGAGATAACTCTTCACCTCCTCTTCTATCCCCTCCCACCTTCTTTCCTGTGTCTATTCTGATTTATTTTATCCATAAGATCTAAAGAAGTCCTGTTAATTTTTTTTCGTGTTTTTGGATTTTTCAAAAATGCATAACAGGTTGGAAATAAATTTATAATCCTAATTTGACCGCCGGTTTGTTGATTTTTCTTAATGAAATTATTGCTCTGTAATGTCTGTTACATTGAGCTCTTTACCAGGAAAATTTAAAAGTTCACTCTTGAATAGTTTTCTTGTCATGATGGAATTACTCCCAACTCCGGTTTAACTGGACCAAATAATACTATATATATATATATATATATATATATATATATATATATATATATCCTATTTACCAACCCCTCCGCTCGGGCAGGATATGACACAAGGTCAATTTTTAAGCGGAGTTTAACAGGTTTGAATTCAGAGTTTTCCTTCACCAAGGCTGAAGAACCTAGTCTGCCCTACTAATTACCCATAGCTGAAGGGAGAATAATTGGATTCATACCTTTCCCAAGGGTATTAGTGCTATATGAAATGTAATCAGGCTCGTCCAGGATTTGAACTCATGTCGTCGTGTCCACATCCTGCGACGATAACCATTACACCACGGGCACCTCCAAAATATATATATATACACGGAAAATGTCTATTATGTTCAACGAAATTTGTACTAATATATATATATATATATATATATATATATATATATATATATATATATATATATATATATATATATATATATATATATATATATATATATATATATATATATATATACCACTCAAAAGTATTTGGACACTCACAAAATCTTTTATTTCTTATTGTAGTGGTTACCTTATTTCATTAAAAAGCTTTTAAGTGTTTTTTTAATGAAACAAGTTAATCACCACAATGTTTTTATTTATTAAACTAAATACAAGTCTTCCTCACTAACTTAGATCTTATTATAACCGGATAACTTAAATAAAAATTGATTTGAAGGTATTTTTCTTCTTTAGTACTGAGCATAAATAAAAGTTACATTATACCAACATTTGAACTCACATTTAGACTATATTGTGTTGAATTACTGCTTGCTAGATACTACGTGTTTTACTTATGCAGAGGATATTTTCATGTGAGTCACAAGCTTATATGATAGAACACTGACAGCTCCAAACATCACATCACAACTGAACCAATGTAGTGAAAAAAATGTATCAACATCCACTGTAAATCTGGCCTATATGGTAGAATTACTATCAAGAAACCACTGTTGAGGAAGTAAAACAATGTCATAAGGCTCCAGGGGGTCAAGGCGCACAAAGACTGGGCAGTAGAGCAGTGGAATAAAGTCCTTTGGACTGACGAATCAAAGTTTGAAATCTTTGGGTCAAATAGGAAGGTCTATGTGCGGCGAAGAATTGGTAAAAGAGCTGCAACACCTTGTACCACAACAACCATAAAGCATGGAGGAGGCTCTGTTACGGTGTGCGTAGCTTTTGCCAATTGCAATGTAAGGGATTTGCATTTGGTGAAGGGCAAATTGAATCAGACTGGCTATCACAGTATACTGCAGCATCACGCAAGCCCATCTGGAACGTCGCTTGTGGGTCAAGTATATGTATTCATGTAAGATAATGACTCAAAACATACGAGTAAAGTCAGCCAGAAGTACATTAAAAGCAAAGAGGACAGCATTTCCTTCAACTGATGTCTTGACAAGCGCAATCAGCAGACTTAAATCCCATTGAACTGGTGTAGGATTTACTTAACGAAAAGTCAGAGCTAAACAACCTTGAAGTGCGGCTCACTTCTGGCAACTCCTGCAGGAAAGCTGAGCAGAACTATCTTTAGTCTATCTCCAGTCTTTGGTGGAAAGAATGCCGAGAATCTGTGAAGTAGTGATAGCGGCCACGGGAGGGGGTCATTTTGATGAATCAAAAGTTCTTCATGTATTTTTTGGTTTTATTTTATATTTAATGTGGCTCAGGAAGACTTGTATTTAATATAATAAAAAACATTGTGGTGCTTAACTTGTTTCATTAAAAATAACACTTTTAAGATGAGAAATAAAAATATTTGATGGCGGCCAAATACTTTTGACTGGCAATGTATGTATATGTGTGTGTGTATATGTGTGCGCACGTGCGCGCATGTGTATGTGTGTGCGTGTGCGTATGTTTTTTTTAGTGTGTGTGTGTGTGTGTGTGTGTGTGTGTGTGTGTGTGTGTGTGTGTGTGTGTGCACGCACTTAAAATTCTCTGGTAGATATGTTTTATTGAATATGACAGAAAAGGATTGTTTATTTATTTTTTAATTTTTTGTTTCATCTTTTTTATAAGCTTTTTTTTTTTGTTGGCCCATAAGAAAGTGTTCAGGCTACACATTGAAAGAAAATAGGATGTTTTATGTAGCTTTTTGAAACGTTTGCTGTATCTTACTCGCTGCCAAGAAAAAAATTAATAAAAAAATGTAATCAACAATCTCTGTCATATTCTATTAAAACACATATCCACCCACTTCCTCAACCACAATCATTCCCACATACATAATCGTAAGCCAGAAAAAAAGATCACATCGTGAAATGGGGTTCATATTCAAATAAAATACTCTTGAGGAATAAAACAATTTGCTGTCCAATTTGCAAATGAAAGGTAATTTTGAGAGGTCTATCCTCCCAGAACGTCATTTTTCAATAATAAAAAAAGTAAGTATAAAATGTTAATTAGAATCCTACACTCATTCCAAAATAGAAATATCAATATTAGGATCGACACCGTTAATTAAAAAATGCTAAAAGGAATACATCAATCCTTCCTAAAGAGAAGCACCAATATCACCATGGACAGCAATTAACTATAAAATGCTAATCCCCCACTCCTTCCTAAACAGAAGCATCAATATCATCATGGGTGGCTGTTACCTTTGAAACGTCAATAAGAATACTTTATTCTTTCTTAAATAGAAGCATCAGTATCATCATGGACTACTGTTAAATATGGCTTGTTTTCTATTTCCTTTATTTAATTGAATATTAACCTTTGCGGCTTCTTTAATACCAAAGGCGTCCTTATAGAAGACCAGTAGTGGTATTATTTAACCCACAGCTGGAAGGTTAAGAGGGTCCATACGTTTCCCTAGAGGTATTCATCTGAGAGTGAACATAATAGATAGATAGGAATTCGAACTTGCTGACTGGAGTCTACTGTACAGTAAGTTAATCATTACACGACGGGGAACCCACTCATGTTAGCTTTGAAATGTTAATAAGAATCCATCACTCCTTCTTAAATAGATGCATTAAGATCATCATGGACGACTTTTACCGGTGAAATGATAATTAGAATCTTTCACTCCTTCCCAAATTGAAACGTCAATATCATTATGAATTGTTGTTACGTATCAAATGTTTATAAGAATCCATCACTCCTTCTTAAATAGATGTATCAATATCATCATGGATAACTGTTATCAGTGAATCCTTCAATGAATCCTTCACTCCTTTCTAAAGAGAAGCACTAATATAATCATGGAGCATTAATTAAAAATCTCACACTCATTCTTAAATAGGAGTATCAACATCATCATGGACAGCTGTTAACTATCAAGTGCTAATTAAAATCCATCATAATCGACCGCTTTTACACCGGAAACAAATAGTTTTGTTTTTATAGTCTTTACATCAGAATTTTGCCTTCAGGCAGACTTGAGTCAGTTTACTCACACATGTGCATACAAATACGGAAGCCCTTTACGAGACGGCGATCGCAGTTGCAAATGGAATCGGTAACTTTGAGTTCAAATCCTACACGAGTCTGTTTGCATCCATCTTCACGATAATACCTTGGAGAAATGCTTGAATCCATCTGTTATCTGCCCTGCTATGGGTAAATTATAAGACATACTCTTTAGCTTTGGTCAGGCAACCAGTCTAGGAGAAGGAAAACTCTGAATTCGAACCAGCTTTACATCGCTAGAAAATTGACTGTGTAGCCTCCAACCTGTGGTGGGTGGTGCGGTCAATACACAAACTCACAGGCTAAATCGTACAAGAGCAGAAAAAAAAGTGCTGATCTTGCAGTCTATGATTAACATGTTTGATCCCTAATGAATGCTCAAAAACTTATCTTTTACCAGACTTAGTTTGTATCAATTTCTACATATCTAGCACCACCACCACCACCAGCTCTACGTTTGTTTTCTTTTGTTTTATGTTATTCACATGTCAGTAACAGTCTGACAGGTAAGAGAGTAGAGTAAATGAAAGAGAATAAAGCCACACTGCGCTAATACCTCACCTGGAAACGACGAGGAACGACACCTGCGCACAGGTGAACAACAAACAGACCACTTAAACAACCTCCCTCTGCGAAATCGACCTACCCACCCTTCCCTATACTAACCAAAGAAAAGTACTAAACACCGACCCTTCTGCCTACTTTCACTAACCCCACACCCCAGAAAAATATTTACTGCCGAAAGTAATTAGTCAACTTTTTATCTGCGAAGCTAATCCGATGCCGCACCGTCACCTCTTAACCCATCAACTGGGTTGTAATCTACTTGAGGTAACGTGCTGGACTGTGGGGTCGGGATAGCGGACAAGTTAAAGGAGGAAGATAGACAACTTGGGTTTATGAGGAGTTTTGAGAAGAAGAAGAAGAAGAAGAAGAAGAAGCGTGAGTAAAGCCGTGAAAATGAAGGAAAAGAAGGGATATATTAAAAAGAAGAAAAAGAAGCAAAGAAAGTGAAGGAGAAAGAGGAAGAACGCTGGAAGAGAGAAAGAAAGCTGGAGAGAAAAAAGAGAAGAAAAGATGAAGAATAAGAAATATGAAAAGAAAAAAGAAAATAGGAACGAGAAAGTGAAGATTGGGAAGCACAGTAGAAAGAAAGAAAGAAAGAAAGAAAGAAAGAAAGTTTTTATGATTTGCAACTTGCCAAATTTAGAACAATCCAGACCTAATAAGAGGCAACATTTATCCAATCTTGGAGCCTCTTCTTTTATTTCAAACAGATATTTTAGCACAATAAATTGATGATAGAATTTACTATTTTTCATTAAGTCTGCTTTCTTTGTTTAAGAGCATATCAATCTTCAAGGCATCCTTGTAGAAGAACAACAGTGATACTATTTCACCCTAAACATTGCCCAAGAGTATTAGTTCAAAATTGAACGTATTACTGCAACTGGAGTTTAGAAGAGTCCAACACTTTAACCATTACGCCACCGAATCTCAACCTACTGACAGTTAGATTTATGTAATTAGTGCAACGATATATATACATATATATTGTATACTTAGGCAGCAAATCATTATCTAAACAGGTTTGGTCGAATACCACGGATTGTTTCTTTTTAAAATTTTTCAAGTGAAGACGTTTAAGTCTTCTCACTAGTCTTCTTACTTCTGGGTTTAGTTGGTACAGGAAAAAACCTATATTAGCCCAAGCGCTTTCGACCATTTCGCTGGTCATCTTCAGGGGTCGTGTTAGATCGTTTGTTGAAGTGAGTTTTATATCTGTTTGGAATGGATTTTTATCATTATTATCATTATTATTATATATATGAATTATTGATGGTGTTGGTTCACTCTGTTAGGATGGGTGGTTAGTTATTGAATACGTTTAATATGTTTATACTTGTGGTAAATGCTATTTCACTTATGGTGTTTTTTTTTTAGTTTTTTTTTTTTTTCATAGTTAGTGCTTTGAGGATGGATTTGTTAACGGTTTTTATTGTTGTTTTTATATATGATTTTTGTATTGTAAATTAGGATCTTTCTTATGTCTGGGGACTTGAGTTAGTCAGGGTCTTTGTTATGCTTTGTTATTATATGTTGTTTTATGGCACTTATGTCGGTAAGGTGGTAGGTAAGGCGACGAGAGAGTGTGGTTGTTGTATGGCCAATGTAGGTATTAAGTGTTATGTTATTTTCCGAGAAATATTCTCGAAATGGACAAATGTAAATTTGTATTCTCTGTTGTTGAGAAGGGCCCGGTCATAGTGTTTGGTGGTGGCTGTTCGTGTGGCGGTTGAGAAACAGATTCGAGACACTACAAGAGAAGACGGAAAAAGGTACCCCAAATGATGAATATGAGAATTTCGTCAACGCACACCTCGAGGCGGCCTCGAAGTGTATTCCAACAAAACCTAGAACTAAATATAGAGTCCCATGGGAAACGTTAGCGGTGAGAGAAAAACACGCACACGTGAAAACAGCCTCCAAAAGCTATCGAAAGAACCCAACAAACACAAATGCCCGAAAACTAAAAACGGCTCAATATCAATTAGCAGGAATATATATATAAAGGAACAGACAGAATACATACAAAAGCAGATAGATAAGATTAGAGACTCAGTAGAAGATAGGCAATCTAGGATAGCCTGGCAAACAATAAACGAAGTGAGTTGAAGGAAGAGCACAGCCAAAGCAAAATTGAAAGCTGCAAGCCAACAAGAAAGAATAAAACTGACGAAACAGCATTTCGAAAACCTACTAGGAAACCCACCGAAAGTTACGCATGAACCAATCACCAGAATAATTAGTAAGCAATTGGACATTAAACTAGGACCGTTCACTCAAGAAGAACTCAACTCGGTTCTTAGAAAAATTAAAAATAGGAAAGCTGCAGGGCTGGACAAGATTCCCCCAGAAGTATGGAAGACCAGACAATTCGACGACATACTGCTCCGACACTGCAACGCAGTCTATAATCAAAATTCGATAGACAGATGGATGAAGGGATGCATCCTCCTCTTCACTAAAAAGGGTGACTCAGATTAGCCAAGAACTACCGAGGCATAACATTTACATCCATAGCAGCCAAAATCTACAATGCCCTACTACGAAACCGCATAGAACCCAAAATCGACAACATTCTTAGGAAAAACCAAAATGGCTTCCGGAGAAATAGATCCACGACCTCACAAATATTGACCATCCGTAGAATCCTTGAAGGCGTACGGGCAAAAACCTACAGACGACATTACTATTTGTCGACTTTACCAAGGCCTTCAATTCCATTCACAGAGGAAAGATGGAACAAATCCTACTAGCATACGGCCAACCAAAAGAAACCGTAGCAGCAATAACGATTCTCTATAGAAACACCAAAGTGAAAGTACGATCACCAGATGGAGACACAGAATACTTCGACATAGTATCAGGAGTACTACAAGGAGGAAAGCTTGCTCCATACCTCTTTATCATCTGTCTAGATTACGTCCTTAGAACATCGTTTGATAAAATCAGAGAAAATGACTTCGAGCTGACAAAGAAAAGAAGCAGAAGGTACCCCGCAAAAACAATTACCGACGCCGACTACGCCAATGACATAGCGATACTGGCAAATACACCCAACCAAGCCGAAACACTACTGCATAGTTTGGAACGAACCGCCGCAGGCATTGGCCTCCGTGTCAATGCACACAAAACGGAATATATGTGTTATAATCAAACAGGCGACATCTCCACACTAGACGGAACCTCTCTGAAACTAGTTGACAAATTCACCTACCTAGGAAGCAGCGTCTCATCAACCGAAAAGGACATCGACACGCGGCTAACAAAAGCATGGACAACTATCGATAGACAATCGATCATATGGAAATCAGACCTGACCGATAAAATGAAACGCAGTTTCTTCCAGGCTGGGGTCACATCGATACTGCTGTATGGATCCACTACTTGGACGCTAACTAAACGGCTGGTGAAGAAGCTAGACAGCAATTACACAAGAATGTTGCAAGCAATATTGAACAAGTTCTCGCGGCAACACCCTACAAGGCACCAACTATACGGCCACCTGCCTCCCACCACGAAAACTATCCAGGTTAGACGAACCAGACATGCAGGACACTGCTGGAGAAGCAGGGACGAGCTCATAAGCGTATAGTCCTATGGACCCCCACATATGGCCCAGCAAAAGCAGGACGACCAGCACGAATATACATTCAGCAGCTATGTGAGGATACGGGATGCAGCCCTGAAGACCTGCCAGAGGCGATGAACGATAGGGAGAAGTGGCGAGAGAGGGTCAGGGATATCCGTGCTAGCGGCATGACATGATGATGATGATGATGATGAAATTTGTATACGACATTAGTTTGAGTTTAGGGTTTTTTGTGGGAGTTTGTGTTATTCTTAACGATAAGGTTGGATGTTTTAAATTTAGTGTAATAGATAATGAATTTTATTTGTTTTTGTGGTTCAGTGGGTTCAGTTCGTTTGTGTATAATGTTGGTTATTACTTGCTTGAAGATAACCAACAAAATGATCGAAAGTGCTTGACTAATATAGGGTTCATTCTTTACCAAATTAACCCAGAAGTAAGAAAACTAGTGAGAAGACTGGAGCGTCTTCATTTGAATATTCTAAAAAAGAAACAATTCACGGTATTCAACCAACTATATATATATATATATATATATATATATATATATATATATAATGGACTCAGCGACCCGAGTCCTATTTCTGAACAAAATTATTTGCGTTTCCATCAGCCTAATGCTTTTGTAAAATGGAAGAATCCAACACAAATGTGGGTCAATAATACAGTAGACTGGGTTCTTCAACCTTGTAGGGACACCGGTTTAAGAGAAGAACACTTGAATTCAGTCTTTCAGCCACCGATTTGACAGCCCGAAACATTGTAGTAAAAGCAAAAAGTGAACAAAAAATAGAAGGTCTCCAATTTCATCTTCATAGAAGAAGCGATATATATATATATATATATATATAGAGAGAGAGAGAGAAGATGATAGACAAATCAAATTGAAATATATAATTGTCGCCAATAGAATGAATTTATCATTGCATAAAAACGAAATGAGTTATGAAAAGAGTAATATATACATAGACACACAGACACACGAATATATATATACATATATATATATATATATATATATAAAGAGAGACAGACGGACACAGAAAGACATAGACATATTAATTGAGAGACAGATGGGGAGAAAGACAGACAGACAGACAGAGTGAGTGAGTGAGTGAGATGAAAAATTAGAACAACAGAAATATTCATTAGTATTTTTTTTTCAGCTAGTTTCAAACTTAAGTTAGAAGGAAAGATTTTATGAAGAAAAGGTTTTTTAAATAGTTTTTTTTAAAAAGAATTAGATACTTATAAATCTTTCTTCTTCCAGACCTAACCGATAAAATGAAACGCAGTTTCTTCCAGGCAGCGGTCACATCGATACTGCTATATGGCTGCACTACATGGACGCTAACAAAACGGCTGGAGAAGAAGCTAGACGGCAATTACACAAGAATGCTACGTGCAATCTTAAAGAAGTCCTGGCGGCACCACACCCCACAAGACACCAACTGTACGGCCACCTGCCCCCTATCACGAAAACTATTCAAGTTAGACGAACTAGACATGCAGGACACTGCTGGAGAAGCAGGGACGAACTCATAAGAGATGTACTCTTATGGACCCCCACACATGGCCGTGCAAAAGCAGGACGACCAGCACGAACATACATTCAGCAGCTATGTGAGGATACGGGATGTTGTCCTGAAGACCTACCTAGGGCGATGAACGATAGAGAGGAGTGGCGAGAGAGGGTCAGGGATATCCGTGCTACCAGCGCGAGATGATGATGATGATGATAAATCTTTAAAAACAATAAACTTTTCTTTATAATTTTTTTTCTCCTGAAGATGACCCAAAAGGGTCGAACCTTGTTAAAAACAATTAAAAAAGGAATAGCCATAAGGAAACATTTCTATTTATCACATAACATCTACCTATCTATTAATCTATTTATTCATTTACTTATGAAAACAAGACAAGGAAAAAGAACAAATTGCTTCCTGGAAACAACTCTCGACTTTGTTCTTTCAAACAGTCAAAACCGAACAAACCGAATGGAAATAGAAAAAGCGACAAATTTACCAAAAACGAGTTACTCATACACATATACGTTATATATATATATATATATATATATATATATATATATATATATATATATATATAAGAAAAACAAAAACCGGTCAAATTAGGATTATAAATTTATTTCCATCTTGTTATGGGTATTGATATGAATCAATAACACCAAAAATAACAGGACTTTTTCAGATCTAATGGATAAAATAATATATATATATATATATATATATATAATCTGTATTCATCTGAAGACGTAAGCACGGCAAGTAACAAGGAACTGACACAACGCTCGCATCCCTCTTAAAAGATCAAAGTGCTCATATCCTTGACAGAATTGCAAGGGAGTGACAATTTTAACGTTGACAGAGCACACAGTTTCTACGCTCAGATCTAGAGTAAAAGTGCCGAAATATATATAAAGGATTTGTCATTTTTATATATATATATATATATATATATATATATATATATATATATATATATATTTCTTTAAGAAAAGCAAAAATCGGTAACATTAGGATTATAAATTTATTTCCATCCTGCTATGGGTATTGATATGAATCAATAACACAAAAAATAACAGGACTTCTTCAGATCTAATGGATAAAATAATATATAGATAGATAGATAGATGTGTGTGTGTGTGTGTATGTGTGTGTGTGTGTGTGTGTGTGTGTGTGTGTGTGTGTGTGTGTGTGTGTGTGTTTATTCATAAGTAAATAATGGAAATGAATCCGACAGTATGAAGAAAATAAAGATAACAAAGTAATCTAAAAGTGATGAGTTTATTATAATGAAATGTCAACGTTAAATCGTTTCGGTTTTAATAAACATTCACCAGGATTTTAAGATAGTGAAAAAAGTGTTGCAAGATCAACGATGGATGTTTCAATAAAATAGAATAACAGAAAAAATATTCTTACAAAGAAAGATCATATAACCGTTCAATCATTCAGTCAGGGTTCTTTTTCGAAAAACTATCACGTGATTGGCTCAGGCAATAAATGTTTAAACGTGTAGAATTTCTAGAAGATGCAACGGATTAAACGATGATAAAAGCAAAAATTTTTAAAAGAAAAGGAAAAAGAATAAGGAAAAGAAAGAAAAGAAAAGAAAAGAAAGAAAGAAAAGAAAAGAAAAAGAAGAAAAGATAGATGAGAAAAAAGAGAGAGGAAAGGAAAGCAAAGAAAACAAACAAACATACACACTATATGTCAATAAATAGGGATAAATCTTATTAATATCGACCGTATGTAAATTGTTGTATCTATTTATAAACTAATAAGTTCTATGCCCTGGCTAAAGAAAATTAAAAAAAAATTCATGGAGAGATGTTTAGTGAAAGTTTTAAATAAATAATGTAGCTATCACAAATAAATATATACCTTAGAAAGGGGATAGACTGAAAAAACCGCTGGTAAGATTATATGTATAAATAAAGTAATCACAAGAAATATGTTAGAGGATAAAATCTGGAATATGTTTAGTTTAGTGGGGGGAGGGAAGTATAAATATACAAGGATCATTAAATAAGTTTCCAGACTTTTTTCATATGGGCACTTTTATTGATAGTACACTCATGAAACTCTAGTCCTCTTCGAAGTAATCTCCTCCGGCTGCAATGAACTTGTTGTACCTTTCCAACAAATTCTGGAAGACCCCATCGAAGTCCTCTTATGTGAGCGTGTCAATGACCTTCGTCACAGCCTCTTTCATCTCATCAATTGTCTCAGAACGGGAATAACCAAAAGTCACAGGGAGAAAGCTCAGGACTATAGGGAGGCTGAGGAACTGTCTTGATGCCCATCTTGGTCAAATAGTCTGTGACAAGGATGGAGTTGTGGACTTGTGCATTGTCCAGGTAGAAATGTCACTGACCCGATTTGAAGAGTGCTGGCCTCTTCCGACGGAATCTCATCCCGAACTCCCTTAAAACCTCAACATCGTAAGCCTAACCCTAAACCTAACCCTTTGGTCAATCAAGCCTGGTGTATTGACTTCCTTACTCCTCCCACACCTCCCATCATCCCTCACAGACTCCTGCCTTCCTTGAATCTCTTATGCCACTCAAAAACTGATGTTCGATTCATGCAAGATGGTCGAAAAGCAGTCTTAAGAATTCCATAGGGTTCTGTAGCATTTTTTCCAAGTTTAAAACAGAATTTCATTGCATACCGTTCTTCTAAAGTGTTCTCACGACCAGATTGCATTTGAACCTAAAATCATAAAAATTGGTCAGTCATCTCATAAGATGAATAGCAATAGCATACTGAATTTTCAAGAGTCTACGACAATTTTGAATGCCTGTACAAAAAAAGTCTGGAAACTTATTAAATACACCACGTATATGGAAAGATATTTTATTAAAACATCCATCTTTGTTCTTTCATCACTTTCACCATCTTAAAGTCTTGATGAAAGTTTTACTAAAACGGAAGCGTTTCTACTATGACTTTCCATTACAATAAATTCATCCCTTTTTGATAACTTTGTTTTTCGATTTCCTTCACATATATATATATATATATATATATATATATATATATATATATATATATATATATACTAAATGTTACAAAATACTTTTTTAACAAATAAAACTAAAAGCGTAAAAATTTCTAATAATTATTCGGAAATACAAAGTATACGATTTGGTGTTTCTAAGGGTTCAATACTGGGACTTTCGTTGTTTTTAAAATTCATAAATGATTGACTTAATGATACAAAATCAGAAATAAAAATTTGTTGATTATGTAAATTACTTGTTAGACCACACAGATGGATACAAATAGGTTTTTTTGGGTAGTGGGGGGGGTTAAAATTGGGAAGATGTTTGGAAATTAGGATTTAATATAGAAACATGTAAAGTACTACAAATTGGATCTCAAAACATCAAATATGAATTAAGCAACAAGAAATAAAAAAAAGAAATAAATGAAGAATGCGATCGAGGAGTTGACTTTGATGATACATTTATTACAACCAATTATATTTTGTCTGTTGTATAGAGGGTAAATGGAATGATTTGTGTGGATGGCGTTAAATTTTATTTCATGGGAGGCAAATTTTATTTTTAAAATATATAAAACCATACAAAGAACTCATATTGAATATTGTACTCAGGTCTTGTCTGTAGTGTCATGACATGAAAATTGGAGTGTAATACTGAGATTGGATGGGATACAAAGAAGAGGGAGAAAACTAATAAAAAGAATAAAAGATTAAAGTTACAGGGAGAGATTAGAGAAATTCGAATTAACTTCTTTACTGAAGAATAGGAATTGATCTAGTTGAAACTTTCAAAATAATCGAATTTCTAATTATGATTGACATATTTTCAACATTTCTCTTTTAATAAGGAAAAAGAAAGAAAACAAAAGGAACGAAAAAGAAGAAAAGAGAGAAAAGAAGAAGAAGAAAGAGACGAATAGAAAAAAAGAAGAAAGAGAAAGAGAAAAAGAAAAAAAAGGAGGATAAGTTGAAAGTAGAAAAAATGAAAGACAAATTTTAAGAGGAAAAAACGTTCAGTGGAAGAAATGAAAATAGGAAAGGAAAGCAAAACAAGAAAAATAGCTCAAGAAAGAAAGAAAGAAAGAAAGAAAGAAAGAAAGAAAGAAAGAAAGAAAGAAAGAAAGAATAATTGTGAAAGAAAGAAAGAAAGAAAGAAAGAATAATTGTGAAAGAAAGAAAGAAAGAAAGAAAGAAAGAAAGAAAGAAAGAAAGAAAGAATAATTGTGAAAGAAAGAAAGAAAGAAAGAATAATTGTGAAAGAAAGAAAGAAAGAAAGAAAGAAAGAATAATTGTGAAAGAAAGAAAGAAAGAAAGAAAGAAAGAAAGAAAGAAAGATTGTGAAAGAAAGAAAGAAAGAAAGAAAGAAAGAAAGAAAGAAAGAAAGAAAGAAAGAAAGAATAATTGTGAAAGAAAGAAAGAAAGAAAGAAAGAAAGAAAGAAAGAAAGAAAGAAAGAAAGAATAATTGTGAAAGAAAGAAAGAAAGAAAGAAAGAAAGAATTATTGTGAAAGAAAGAAAGAAAGAAAGAAAGAATAATTGTGAAAGAAAGAAAGAAAGAAAGAATAATTGTGAAAGAAAGAAAGAAAGAAAGAAAGAATAATTGTGAAAGAAAGAAAGAAAGAAAGAAAGAATAATTGTGAAAGAAAGAAAGAAAGAAAGAAAGAATAATTGTGAAAGAAAGAAAGAAAGAAAGAATTATTGTGAAAGAAAGAAAGAAAGAAAGAAAGAAAGAAAGAAAGAAAGAAAGAAAGAAAGAATAATTGTGAAAGAAAGAAAGAAAGAAAGAATAATTGTGAAAGAAAGAAAGAAAGAAAGAATTATTGTGAAAGAAAGAAAGAAAGAAAGAAAGAAAGAAAGAATAATTATGATAGAAAGAAAGAAAGATATCTTTGCTTCTGAAATTGCGGTGCATCTACTAGCGTTTTTTTAACATTGTTTTTCCAATCACTTGACCTTGAGCCATACTAAGCCAAACTTGTTTTTCCTTCACTTGGCCTTGGGCCATACTTAGCTAAACTTGTTTTCCTAATCCCTTGACCTTGAGCCATACTAAGCCAAACTTATTAGACAACAAGATTAAAAGAACATAGACGAATATGGGAAGAAAAAGAAGAAAGTGAGCAAAGAGCAAATTATTTGTGAACTAAAAACCGTCGCAAATGATTCATTTACATAAGATCAAAATGAACGCCTGTTTCTAAATTTCTTAGCGAAGGCGGCATAAAAATGTTTGCAGCAAACGAGTGATGACAAATCAGCACTCATCTATCACTTGATCATCTTCTTCCATTTGTTTCTCTTCGCGTCATTTTTTATGGTTTCTGCGTGCCTTTTCTTGCTATTTTGACTTCTGACTTGCCAAAAAGAATGAAGATCAACTACATGCCTCTGGCCAACCACACAGAAAAAGAAAATAGAAAAAAATCACTGAGGACGTTTTCAAGTCCATCGTAGTTTTGTTGAATAGCCAGAAAACGTTACCAGGTGAAAAAAAAATTAAAGATATCTATTTAATTATTTCCAGTGTAAACTGAGCTCCCAAGCCTTGGTGGGAAACTAATCAACGAGAAAGGCTACTATAAATTTATAACCAGCAGATATCTTCATATTCACTCTAATAACTCCAGAAATAATTATGGTCCCTGAATTAATCCTTGCTTATTTCTGGAATAAAAACTATCAGTGACCCGAGGAGTGTTATATAATGAGCATATATCAAAACGTAATGAAGCCATCAATCGGTTTTGTAACTTTAGGTTTACGACGGAAAGCATACCACCATCTCCTGTTTGCCATGTCAATCAGTAAACAGGGATGTTTCTAGTTGAAACAGATTTCAAATCTAATTTTCTATTAAATGTAAATAGATTGTTTGGAAGTGGTTCACAACGTCTGCTCAAGTTTTGTCCCGGTTATTATTTATGTCCATATATATAAAGGTTAGAGACTAAACCCATATCAAGGGTAGTAGAAGACCGGAATAGAAATTGCTGTATATCCGGATAGGGACGGTCAAAACACCGAGGTAGATCAGACGGATGATCGAAGAATATTGAAGATATCCGAAGAAATCCCAAATTCAAAGAATAACTATCTCAAGTGCCTCAAAATTATTCCTTTTTAACCTTTGAAAGGAACCCGAAGGGAAATAAACAATAAAGGGTTCTGCGTTATTGATACTCTTCCAAATATTGTTGTTTGTTTGCTTCTCTCAGAAAAGGGGTCCGTCATACGATCTCCATGATAATCAGTGTCTCTTATTTAAGAAATTTGTTCTAGTACCGTGCAATTCTGAATCAGTTATGATTACGCAATAAGAAGGGAGACTTGCTGAATAAGCAACTGCCTGCTTTATTTACAACTTTATCCAAGTCGATATCCAGATCCAAGCGCTCATCTATAGTTTCGCGAGACTGATACAAGCTATCTGATTTAATACGATGATTCGGTCCCCCTGCGAAAAAGTCTTTCTCGATAGCAATACCGAAAGCGGCAGATTTGTTGTAGAAATTCCATACACATTTCGAAGTAATATCCCCATGTGAAAAAGGTAAAAGAATATTGGCTAAATTATACTTTTAAAAAGAAAGATGCAGATATTATTCTCGATATTGCTTCGACGAATAAAGAAAATTTCATTAAAGAACTTCAGCAAACAGTCGTCATGGAATCGGCAACCCAAATTCCAATCCTGGACGAGTTTGTTTGTATTTCACTTCGTGCTAATGCCCTTGAGAAAAGCGTGAATCCATTTGTTTTAATCCCAGCTATAGGTAAATAGTAGGGCCGAATTTTTCTTTAGCCTAGAATAATCAAACAGTCTAAAAGGAAAAATGTTCATTCAAACCGGCTTTAAAATTGACCTTATGTCACATCCTGCCCGTGGCTCAAGGGGATGGGTAAATACATACTAAGCTTTAGAATAGCACAAACCTGAAATTATTGAGACTACAGAGAGAATCGAACTCACTGACAAGGTAGAAATTAAGGCAGTATTGAAAAAAAATTTTAAAAAACAATAAAGGTGCAGGCCTTAACGCAACACGCCATAAAGTTTGAATGACAATAAATGTCATGACATACCTATCCGCTTATGCAACGCAGTCTATAAACAAAACATAATAGAGAAACGAAGGAAAAGTTGTATCCTTACTCTCCCTAAGAAAGGCGACCTCGGAATTAATAAAAACTACAAAAGTAGAACTATTATTGCTATAGCTGCTAAGCCTTATAATGACCTCAATTGTATCCGACCAGAAATCGAGAAAACTCTTAGAAAAAATCAGAACAGCTTTCGAAGAAATCGCTCCACAACCTCAAAGAGTATCCAATGAATCATCGAAGGAATACGAGGCACCACCATTGCTTGTAAATTTCTACAAGGCAGTTGATTCCACAGAGTAAAGATGGAGCACATATTCCCTGCATATGTTTTCTCCAAAGAAACTGTTAACACTATAATGATGCTTAACAAAAACACAAAAGCAGATGGAAGCAATGACTTTTTTTCGGCGTTATGGCTGGAGTCTTGCAAGGAGTTATATTAGCACCATATTTGATTATCATATGCCTAAACTTGGTGGATCAAATAAAAGAAAATTTCACATCAATAAAAGGCAAGAAGTAGACGATACCCACCAAAAATTATGACAGGCACAGGTTATACTGATGACATAACACTTCACGCAAATACATCAGCTCAAACAGAAACCCTGGTACATAACCTAAGAGCAAATAGCAGCAAAAGGCATTGGCGTCTATGGGAATGCGAATTAACGTATATATGTTTTAAACAAAAAGGGGCCATCTCCAGTCTAAGTGACAAGACTCTAAAGTTCACATACCTCAGCAGCAGCATCTCATCTACTGAAAGTGATGTCAATATACGCTTAGCGGAAGAATGGAAGGCTATTGACAGGTTATAAACTATATGTAAATCTGATCAACTGGATGAAAAAAAAATGTGTTTCTTTCAAGTTGTAGCTGTGTCTATATTACTATATGGATGCACCACATGAATACAAACAAAATACATTGAGAAAAAGTCAGATAGGAACGACACAGGATTACTATGTACTATCTTCAATAAATCCTGGAAGCAGCACCCCACAAAACAGCAGCATCGCACAAACTATCCAAGTTAGACGAGCAAAATATGTGGGGCACTTTTAGAAAAGCAAAGACGAACTCATAAATAACATTTTCTTATGAACTGCTGCATGTGGACGTGCTAGTGCTTGCCGGCCTGCAAATACTTACATTAGCTCTGAACTGCTGCATGTGGATGTGCCAGTGCTTGCCGGCCAGCAAATACTTACATTAGCTCTGAGCAGATAGAAGACCTGCCAGGAGCGATGGATGATAGAGGTGGGTGGCGAATTTTCTGGAAATTTCGTACTGTCAGCGTGACTTGATAAATATAAAGCATATTTCTTTAAAACTCACGGTCATAGATAAGGTTCATTTGAACAATTTCTGCTTATTGACTGGAAGGGGCCGTAAAATACGTCCACTGCAAATCCACCGAGGGGTAAGATCCCCCCACGACGAACATCTGCATCTGACATTGAGATTGCAGTTTCGGAGATCTGGGGAATGTGGATTACATGTTTATTGCCATTACTCCTAATCCCATCCTGACTCGATGAGGCTGTTAGGGTCACATCTATCGGTTGACTAGAACTGTTTAAAAATGATTCATATTGATGTCAGTATTTGGCGCAATATAACTTTAAATTATTTGCATTGAGAACAGTTAATTGAAGTTAAATGTATTTACCCTGCTCCTCTGCACAAGCAAGATGTGGCACAAGGGCAGATTTTAAGCAGAGTTTTACCGGTTTGATTTCAGTTTTGCTTCTCCAAGACTGGTTGCCATACCATAGCCTGCCCTACTATTTACCAATATCTGAAGAGAGAATAATTAAATGCATACTCTTCCCAAGGATATTAGCGCAATGTAAAATGCAAACAGCTTCATCTAGTATTTGAACTCGGGTTGCCGTGTCCATTTCCAATGATCATAACTGTTACACTAAGAGCACTTGAAGATATAAATGCTTATTAAGGATTAATATTATAAGTTACTTAAAACCATATAACTGTGAGCAAATAAATGACTATCATGAAACAGATATAATTACTTGAAACTAAATAATTATTAGGATTAGATTGGATTACTTGAAATCATACATCTGAGGGTAAATTATTTGTATTAGATCGGAATACTTGAAACCATATAACTGTACGTAAAAAAACTTTAAAGAAACAACTACACAAAAATGTAAATATAGATATAACCTCTAGGCATAAATTAACCCATGACGAGTTGATATGTCAATAAAATCAATCAATCAATCTTTTTTCTTTTCTTTTTTCTTTCTTTCTTTTCCTTTTAGTTTCTTTTTATCTTGTTCAATCCTTCTTGTTTCCTTTTCCTCTTCCATCTTATTTCACCACCTATTTCTGTTGGATTGTTTCAATGGTTAACTGTTAACTGACAGAGAGAGAGAGAGAGAGAGAGAGAGAGAGAGAGAGAGAGATACACCAAAAAGCACGATCCTGATTTGTAAAGATCTTTGAGCAATAAAGAGGCGACACCAATCTTCTCTCCAATCTTTTACAATTTTGACTTTTTAGCAGAGACATTTTAGTTTTTAGTGCGGTTTGAACACTCTTACAGTTTTTCAGCATTTATTCATAAATGTACGGTTTTTTTTTAAGTTGCACCTTTAAAGTACATGCCTTTTGGAGAGGATATTCATTAAATGATTCATACAGTCGGTGTTCGTATTTGAAACCTTAACACCAAATTCGAACCCATACCCAAAAGCTATTACCACCATCAACATTACCTTTACCAATATTAGAAACAGTATTTTTTTTTTCTTTTTTTGGAATCTTCGAGTAGTTATACAGAGAAAATCTCCTTCATGCAATCTAAGATAATGGAAGTGTTACTCTTCAAATAAAATGTGACAGATTATACTGGGTTACATGATATTAGTAGGAAAGAAAGATCTCTGATCCTTGATCTCTAATCTCATTCAAATTATCTAACCCTAACCCTAACCCTAATTATCTAAGCTTTGTCAGAAATAAAATCGGTGATTCAAGTACAAATTCTGTTAAGAAACTTGAGAAAAATGATGAATCAATTTTGTTTTCCCAATAGGCAGACTGGATTCTTTCATCTAGGTGAGGCAACCACTCTAGGGGAAGAAAAATTCTGAATTCAAATCAACTTTCATCGGCTTAAAAGTTGACCTTGTGCCACATCCTACCCTTGGTGGAGGGATTGGTTGGTTGGGTTTGGTTTTATGCCATATCAACCCTTGTAAGTTATTTAAAGTCAAATGCTGTTTACACATATACATCAAACATATATATGATTTGTAAACACATTTCATAGATAACATTCTTAAACGAGCCTGATTTTTTTTTCACACTGTTAAATGGTTTCCAGTATTGCTATATTACAGTTTCAATTTAACATCAGTCATTTGTTTGCTCACAGTTTGTTCTATTTGACCCATAGATTGGACCCTATTAGGGCAGAATGGACCTGTTAGCAATGGTAATTACGAGGTACTTCCCATTCCCTAAATCTCCAAGGTTGGAGTCTCGCCATTAGATTGTTTACTGTAATTCAGGACACTCTTTAGGGAAGTTTTACCACTCTGCAGAGATGCAGTTGGTGTATTCTACAGCCCCAACTGGCTGGGCTGGAGGACTTCGGTAAATATATACTGTTATGTCGTTGACACGTTAGTAGGAGGTTTGAATTCTAAGTTTTCTTTCTCTTAGACTGGTTCACCAATGTACGACTCTATGCACACAACGACCTGTCCGAAGATGTAATGCAAATCAATTAAAATATCAAAAGTTCTGAACGAATATCTATAAAATTCAAAGTCATCTATTTCCACCCTTACTAAAATATTTAGCTAAATATTCTGTCATTTTTTATGTTTCGTCTTTGAGATACTTGGAATTTACAAAAATGGACAGACTGAAGTTACTATATACATTAAACAATTAGCTTAAGACCTTTGAAATTTAATAAAAACTTTTTTTTTCTTTTTCCCCATAACATATGTGGTGTATTCAATAAGTTTCCAGACTTTTTTTGTACAGGCATATAAAGTTGTCGTAGACTCTTGAACATTCAGTATGTTATTGCTATACCTCTTATGAGATGACTGACCAATTTTTATGATTTCAGCTTTAAATGAACACCTACAGCAGGAACTGGAACACACCCTACTAAAGTCTAATTATCACAGCTGGTGAATTTCAAAAATGCAATCTAGACGTGAGGACACTTTAGAAGAACGATATGCAATAAAATTCTGTTTTAAACTTGAAAAAAATGCCGCAGAAATCTATGGAATGCTTTAGACTGTATTTAGAGCATCTTGCATGAATCTAGCATCAGTTTTTGAGGGGCATAAGAGATTCAAGGAAGGCGGGGAGTTTGTGAGGGATGATGAGAGGTGTGGGTGGAGTAAGGAAATCATTAGACCAGAGTTGATTGGCCAAAGGGTTAGGGTTACTATGCTGAGGTTTTAAGGGAGTTCAGGAAGAGATTCCGTAGGAAGAGGCCAACACTCTTCAAATCGGGTCAGTGGCATTTCCACCAGGACAAAGCACCAGTCCACAACTCCATCCTTGTCACAGACTATTTGACCAAGATGGGCATCAACACAGTTCCTCACCGTCCCTATAGTCCAGAGCTTGCTCCCTGTGACTTTTGGTTATTCCCTAAGCTCACAGACTGTCGTTAAGAGACAATTGAGGAGGACTTCCATGGGGCCTCCAGAAGTTGTTGGAACGGTACAACAAGTGCATTACAGCCGGAGGAGATTACTTCGAAGAGAACTAGAGTTTCTTGTGTGTACTATCAATAAAAGTGCCCATACGAAAAAATGTCTGGAAACTTATTTAATGATCCTCGTATGTTGAAACATGGGATAATGGAAGGATCTAACAACGGCTGAAAAACAGAAAATAGCAAATTTATTGAGTGAGGAAATGTCCACTTGGTAGATATCAAAGGATCTTTGCAGAAATCATCTAACAATTGAGAATGCTGGAGAAAATATAAGTGGGGACGTCACCGTGGTGTAATTGTTGAGGTTAAAACTCCAGTCGCGCTATTACGTTCACTTTCGGACAAATAATTATGGGAAAGGTATAATTCCTCTTATCCCTCCAGCTATGGATCCCGGCTGTTTTTCTACAAGGATTGCTTTGAAATTAAAATAACTCACGAAGAATGATTTGCCATAAAATATATGAGTGAAAATATAACGAGGCTGAAAATATAACGAGGCTAAAAATATAACGAGGCTTAAAACTCGTCGCAAAGAAAATGCTTTAAGAACTTGCTCCCTCGAGACTTTTTGTCTCGAGTGCAAGTTCTTTGTCCCGAGTAAGCAAGTAAACTAAAGCGAATTATAACGAAACAACCACTTTTAACTAGTGCTTAGATCTTTGTCTCGAGTGCAAGTTCTTTGTCTCGGGGAAGCAAGTAAACTAAAGCGAATTATAACGAAACAACCACTTTTAACTAGTGCTTAGATCTTTGTCTCGAGTGCAAGTTCTTTGTCTCGGGGAAGCAAGTAAACTGAAGCGAATTAAAACGAAACAACCACTTTTAACTAGTGCTTAGATCTTTGTCTCGAGTGCAAGTTTTTTGTCTCGAGTAAGCAAGTAAACTAAAGCGAATTATAACGAAACAACCACTTTTAACTAGTGCTTAGATCTTTGTCTCGAGTGCAAGTTCTTTGTCTCGGGGAAGCAAGTAAACTGAAGCGAATTAAAACGAAACAACCACTTTTAACTAGGGCTTAGATCTTTGAAAAATCCGGATTTGAAGGAGTCAAGAACAAAAAGTGAAGAATACTTTATGAACTCGGATCTATAAAAAAAATTTCCTTGGTTACTTCCTCTCTCTAAAGCAAATATTTCAAAATGTCAAAATGGAGTCTGCAAATGAAATACACGAAAATTGACTTTTCTAAAGAATCTCGAGTGGCATTTTATGGACCTGATAGATGGGCCAAAGAATGGATTTTATTCAATTCAAACATGCATGTGGTTAAAAGAAAGCGACAAGGAGGTGGGAGTGTGATGATAGGGACTGGAGTAGTCGACCAAACCATTATTGAAACATTCAAAGTCGATGAAGAAGTTAACTTATCAGTGTTAACAACTGCAATTTTATGGAGAAGAGTTTCTTTACATGTTACAAGTCCCAGTTTCGCAGTTTCAAAGTGAAAAGTGTATATATCCATTACAACGCTCCTTCTCAGGTATCGAAGCTTACCCGTGAAATTTTGAGCGTAAAAGATTTATAGAAGAGAAGACAATGGAATGGCCACCATCAAGTTCTGATCTGAATCCGATCAAAAATCTATTGTCAATTATGAAGATGAAATTATATAAAGGTGTCAAACACTTCATCCACAAAGCAGACATATGGGAAGCAATTAAAACAACCATGTCAGAAATTGAACCAACATAATTTTAAAAGATCAACAAAACCCAATGGATAATAGATTACTGTCTGTTACTGAAAAGAAGGGTCATTATATTAAAATCGAAACGGTACAAAGACTTATCCTGTGTATTGACTATTTGTCTTATTATAGGTGTTGATTAATTTTAGATGATTTTATAACCTTTTTATTGAATTAAAAGGGGATTATTTGGTTTTGCCTAATAACTTTTTTAGAATATATCAAATAACATCAATAAACATTGATACTACCCAAAACATTTTAACTCGAGCTTTGTTTTGACATCCATATTGATTGTTTGAATTTTGACAATTTTTCTTCGAGCCAAATTTGAATTATTGAAGTTCATGTGATTTGTATAATAACTTCAAACAGGATGTAATTTCCTTGCCAGGTTGCTGGACCTTTTATTTTGGGAACTATGCATATATTGATCTGTCTTTGTGTTAATTTACTGTAAACCAGCAATATTACAAGTACGTTTATTCTTGAAGAAAGTGAAATGCATATTCAAGAAGTTGCAATTTTATTTTCTATCAGTGTACTTTTCACTTTTATTTTCTGTCAGTGTACTTTTCAATTTTATTTTCTGTCAGTGTACTTTTCAATTTTATTTTCTGTCAGTGTACTTTTCAATTTTATTTTCTATCAGTGTACTTTTCACTTTTATTTTCTGTCGGTGTACTTTTCACTTTTATTTTCTGTCAGTGTACTTTTCAATTTTATTTTCTATCAGTGTACTTTTCACTTTTATTTTCTGTCAGTGTACTTTTCAATTTTATTTTCTGTCAGTGTACTTTTCAATTTTATTTTCTGTCAGTGTACTTTTCAATTTTATTTTCTATCAGTGTACTTTTCACTTTTATTTTCTATCAGTGTACTTTTCAATTTTATTTTCTATCAGTGTACTTTTCAATTTTATTTTCTGTCAGTGTACTTTTCAATTTTATTTTCTGTCAGTGTATGATTCAAAACGAACCACGGTTTAAAGTTTTGTTTTCCAAGAAAAATGACTGGTGTCTAGCCGTTTTCATTTCTCTGTCTGTCTGTCTGTCTGTCTCTGTCTCTGTCTCTCTGTCTCTCTCTTTCTCTTTCTCTCTCTCTCTCTCTCTCTTACACACACACACACACACACACACACTCACGCACATACACACACACATATACTCAAAGGTATTTAAAATGCTATTAAACCTGTAAGTAAAATACTTATCATTTAGATAATTGATCATTTGAGACCTTATAAATAAACTTAGTAAACTTGCCAACGATATTCAGCCTACAACCTTTTCTCTTTCTCTCTAACATAAATTAGATTAACGAACTTTGAACGGATGATCCTATCTTCTGTTTTCTCCCAATCTACACCGGGTAGCCTTGCTGATATTAATAAATATTTTGAGATTTAAGACATATGTTTGAAACAAGTTTGATTATGCAGTTGTTGAAAATATTGGGGTTTTTTTTAATTATTTTATTTTATTTTATTTTTTTTTTTTTTTGTTTGGTTAGTTTTTTCATCATCTCGTCTTTTGAAAAAAATGTACTTGACTCATAAAAAAGGTTCTAAAATTGATGTTTGATCATGAGTCTATTTCAATAAATCAATATTGTCTGGGTGGGTTGGTGTTTGTTTCACTGTTTTCTTTTGTTTATTTTGTATTTGTTGGATTTTTTGTTTGTTTGTTTTTGTTTTTTCTTCAAAGAATGGGGTTGGGTCGGGGGTTAGTTTTTCTACTTTTAGTGGTGATATTTTCTGTTTCAAGTTTTTGGGATTCGCATTTGTTGTTGTTATCGTTTTAAATTACCTCATCAAAGGATGTCTGCGACTCGGTTGGGGCCCCTTAGCTTGGGAACAGGAGCACCTGTCTGTAATGAGAGGGAATTAATTTAAGCTTTTATGTTTGAATGACTCATCAAAAGTTAAATTGTAAATCGTTTGTCAATCAGAAAAAGGAGAAAGAATGCGACAGAGATAGATAGAGATAGATAGATAGATAGATAGATAGATAAAGAGAGAGAGAGAGAGAGGTGCGTGTGAGAGAAAGAGAGAGAGTTGGGTAAACTGAGTAAGTGAAAAATGTAGGATAAATGTGAGTGAAAGAGAAATACTGTACCGGATCAAAGGTCATTATATATATATATATATATATATATATATATATGTTTGTTTGTGCGCGCTATGAGTTCAATCCTTACTGAATGTCTACTAAAAACATCTCACTTATCTATCTATCTAAACTAATACAGAATACAAAAAAAAAAAAGCAACACGCTCGAAAGGTCGATTGGTACAGTATGAGACGTGTGACGTAATAGTTATCGTCTAAGGAAGTGGACACGGTAACCCGAGTTAAAATTTTGGACGATGCTGTTTGCCTTTCACTTTGAGCTAATACTCTTGAACAATATCTCTCTTCTCCCTCCAGTTGTTCGTAAATAGTAGGGCAGTAGTGCACAGGTTGTTGTCCTGAAGACCTACCTAGGGCGATGAACGATAGGGAGGAGTGGCGAGAGAGGGTCAGGGATATCCGTGCTGCCAGCACGATATGATGATGATGATGATGAGTGCTCAAGCATTGGTACAGTAACCAGCATGGGAGAATGAAAACTCTAAATTGAAACCAGCAATACTCCGCTAAAAGTTAACCTTTTGTAGCATCTTACTGATGACCGAAGAATTGGCTATATACAAAAAATATCCGCATGAGATTTGAGTACTGTTGATACATCCCTTATTTTGGAACCTGGGAAATATCTGTCTGTTTCTCTGTCAGAGACTATTCATATCCATCTATCAATTTATATCAGCCTATTCCTATTAATCTATCGATCAGTTTATTTCAGTCTATTTATATCTATCTCACACTATTCATATCTATCTATCAATTTATATCAGCCTATTCCTATTAATCTATCGATCAGTTTATTTCAGTCTATTTATATCTATCTCACACTATTCATATCTATCTATCAATCTATCAATCCCAATCTGCACATCTACTTATATATCTAGCCATCTCAGCAGATCTATCTATCTATCTATCTATCTATCACATTCTGATCACCTATCAATCTATCTCTCTACCTTAGTCTTTTTTGTCTATCTCAGTGGATTAATTTATAAATATTCATCCAAAAACCTTGGGAGCTCACTCCTGCCTTTCACTCTCACTGTTCTGATATAATGATGTGTAATCCGACATTATATAGAGAAAAATTGATTGAAGGAGAGATTTATTGAGAAGCAAAGACGGTACTATAGCGTTTAGGTTCTAATCAACAATCTTCAGGTATGTGAAGAAGGATATTAGTGATGTTAAATCAACGATGAATGTTTAAAAATACAAAATACAAAAGCCTAGGGAAAATTTATGTAACAAGAAAAATTTGGCCGTTTAGTTAGTGAATCAACGTTTGTTTTTTGTTTTTGCTTTTTTTTCAAATTACGTCATTTCTCGATAAATAAACGGGACATAAATTCTATACAATATTCCTAATAAGTCAAATGACGTAATTAAAAAAACGCTGATTCACTAATTAATATCGTCCCGCACAGCCTTGATGGTCTTTCATTAGAACCGAAACGCTTTAGTGTCGAATTTGCTTCTCAATAAATCTCTCCTTCTACTTGGATTACCTTGTTATCAATTTCTCTCTCTCTCTCTATATATATATATATATATATATTGAAACATTTTCAAAAATAAGAACGCTGAATATGCTGTTATGAATCATTCTTTTTATACACACTTCCTTTCTCCCATTGTTTTATCTAACATCCATCACTATTTTAACTCCTTTTTTCATAAATTTAAAGTCCTCAAGAAGGTTATTACAACTGAAACGTCAACGTCGACTTTCATAATAAATTCATCGAATTTTGAATAATTTTTAAAAAACTTTTCTTCATTATGTCGAATTTATTTCCTTATTTACTTCCCTATATATAGATATATATAGGGATTATATATATATATATATATATATATATATATATATATGTGTGTGTGTGTGTGTGTGTGTGTGTGTGTGTGTGTGTGTGTGTGTGTATTTTTTTCTAAATTTCTTGTTTTTTAACAAATATATATATATATATATATACCGAGACAAAGTCTCTGTCTGACGAATACGTAAAACATGAAACCCAGGGTCACAGACACTACCATATATATATAATATTTTTGCTAATGAAAGAAGAACAAGAACAAGAACAAGAACAAGAACAAGAAGAAGAAGATCTGCAGAGACGAAAACTTGTCACAGACAATGCATTAATGTGGCCTGAAAATATTCAGACACAAATCCTGGAAGTAAAAAGAATACCAATCTTACTAAAACAGTGACTATTATATAAATCAAAGACAACGCCATCATCAAACTTCCTGATGAAAGGGAAAACACGAGAAACTCGTGTAAAAGAAAACTGAATAACTTAAAAAATAAATCTTACTAATTATTATATACGTGTGAATGTTCAACGCGAAAGAAATACAGTCAATGGCTGTGATCCAGTTAAAAGAAAGTATTTTCTAGCAAAAACCTATCCTGTCCAACAGTGTTATTCTGTCTCATGTATCTTTCAAGTTTTCGTCGCAATAGAAAGTATTAGTTTTACAGAACCCCCCGTCTCTCTCTCTCTCTCTCTCTCTCTCTCTCTCTCTCTCTCTCTCTCTCTCTGTACATATATACATGGAAAATCAACAGATTTCTATTCTAAAAAATATCGGCTCGAGAAGCTGTAATTTTTGCATCTATTGACCAATCAGCGTACACAGGCTCGTTTTAAAATTTATTTGAGATTCGCAAACAACAATATTTGACTTGCGAATAATTTGAGGGATTTAAAGCCCAAAATGATCTAAGAAATCTTTTCTCTCCTAGATTGTTTAATATACTTTTTAATTGGTTCGAATGATTGATCAATTATTCACATTTTATCGAATTTCTAACCTACCTTAATCTCATAAATTTAGGGATAAAATGAATTCCTCTTTAGTTGGATTATAGATTTATTCTCTAACCTACTCATGCTTTTGATTTTATTTCTTTTGATTGAAAATCTAACCATCTCTTCCTTCAAGTGCATTTAGTTTCAAAATCGCTTAATTATTCTAAATTGAACGAAAATATTGTTCACATGCTGAAGAAAATTCAAACAGCATCTGCGTACGTATTAACGCATAAAAATAATTTCTTTCTCACATCGTAACATACTCACACAAAAATCTTTTACACTCACGAAATATATCAACTAGAGTTAGACAATTGCAAACAGCTACGTTTCATGCATGAATTTAGTTTCTTTTCATGAAAATTTTGACTAATATTATCTTTTCTTAAGAGAAAAGACTGTAACTTCTGTTTTTTTTCATATACTTTTCTCTCAATTTAAAGAAACAAATTTGTTTAATTTGTAGATCAGTTTTCTTGTCAATTATTTACTCAATTAGTTATGGCTTATATATATATATATATATATATATATATATACAGATGTATAATGAAAATAACTCCTACATGGCCAAGAGCGAGTCTACCTAGGTTTCACCAAACGGCTCTGAATTGCTTTGACCTGAAGCAATCCAGAAGAGCCGTTTGGCGAAACCTTGGTAGACTCGCTCTTGGCCATGTAGGAATTATTTTCATTATATTAGCTCTATCTTACGTATTGAGCGCTTTGTTACGTTTTAGCTTAGGTAATTCTGTCGGTGTTTTTTTTTTTTTTTTTTTCTTTTGACCAGACATACATGCTTTTTGTTAACTTGTGATGATGTTTTTATATCGTGATATTGCTCTGCCTTTCGTGCATTGAGTACTATAAAGATTTTACGGATGAAAAACGCTTTTAGCACTAAATTTTATAATTACATATATAGATATTGACGTGTGATGCTGAAAATTTCTCAACTTAACTCAACATTGTTGCTTAAATTTATTTAAACCTTCAAAAACAAATTCAATAAAAAAGGTAATTTCCATCTTGGTTTTACCAAGAACTTTTCGGTACTCCTTCCGACTACATTACTCATTACACTTGATCCATCTTAGAGGCAAATTGTTAGAATATCATTAAACTTACTTTAACACCCCCCCCCCTCGACCCGTGAATGGTAAAACCGTCTTCTATTCATTCCACAGATTTCTTTTCGGTAAAATATTTAAGAAAAAACACACAATAAAACACCACAACAAAAACAATGCAAGGGAAGTGAAATTGACTTCGAAAGTAGAAAGAAATCGATAAATCTTTCTTAAGCGAAATTCCGAAGCTTCAGATTTCAGCATTTTCTTCTCGAATTAGACAACTTGATGGATTTCATGGGTAATGCATAAGGCAAAGACAGCAACGAAAAAAAAAAAAAAACAATCAGACACACAGACATTTTGAATCTACGCAGTCGGATAAATAAATACTGGACGCCTTCTAGAAAAAAAACAAACGAAATGGTGGTATATAAACGCTAAAAACAATCGTATAACTCATTTACCCAAACGAAAATACATCCACTTATATATATATATATAGTAGTATATATATATATGTAGTACTTGATGTGTAGATCTTTACTTTCAATAACAGCTGGACATCTTTTGCTACATAAGGGAATTAATGTCTAGCATTCATCAACGGATATTTTCTTCCATTCTCTTTTCAAATTAGTCCATAGTTCTTCAACGTTTCTTGGATTCTTTTCCTTAGCTCTTTCATTTAGTAACTTCCAAACATTCTCAATAGGATTCATGTCTGGGCTTTGCGCAGGCCACTCCATAACAGTAACATACTCCTCAGAAAAAATGTCTTAATGCCTTGTGTTACACAGTGAAGTCTGTTATCTTGCATAAATACAGCTGGTTGATTAATTGCACTTCTCAAATTAGGTACATGTTTCTTCAATATCTAATTGTATACAGTTGCATTAATTTTATAAATTGGAATCAATCGACGTAATAGAAGCAAAAGTATGAAACGCCTTACAGAAATAAGTGAAAATTGTTCAATGCTGATATGGAATAAAAGAAACGTCACGTGGAACATTTCAAAATAAACACGTCATAGTATCACCTGCTTGTGAATGCGTAACAACATTCTAATAACGCGGGCAGATTTGAAAATTTACATTTCGCCGTTAGACGTTGATTTGATAGGATGCTTTAATGGGGCCTCATGTCAGTGAGGGGTGGGGGGCGATGTGCTAATAAAACCGTAGAGAGGAAGGCCCCGAAACGGTGCACATTCTCTCCTGATGACCCTTAAACAAACATGGACTTAGACTGCTCGGTGGAAATGAGAATGACAAAAAGAGCTTTTTCTATCCTCTCACTTTTCGGTGAGTTTCTGTTATTTGAGAAGTAACTTCCTTATATATACGTGGTGTATTCAAAAGTGTCCATACTTTTTTGTTCAGGCATTTAAAATTGTCGTAGACTCTTGAACATTCAGTATGTTATTGCTATACATCTTATGAGATGACTGACTAATTTTATGATTTCAGCTTCAAATGAACACCTACAGCAGCAATTGGAATACACCCTACTAAGCCTGATTGTCACAGTTGGGGAATTTCAAAAATGCAATCTGGACGTCAGGAAACTTTAGAAGAACGATATGCAATAAAATTCTGTTTTAAACTTGGAAAAAATACCACAGAAACATATGGGATGCTTCAGACTACTTTTCGACCATCTTGCATGAATCGAGCATCAGTTTCTGAGTGGTATAAGAGATTCAAGGAAGGCAGGGAGTCTGTGAGGGATGGTGAAAGGTGTGGGAGGAGTAAGGAAATCAACACACCAGAGTTGATTGACTAAAGGATTGGGGTTAGGGTTACTATGTTGAGGTTTTAAGGGAGTTCGGAAAGAGATTCCTAGGGAAGAAGCCAGCACTCTTCAAATCGGGTCAATGGCATTTCCACCAGGACAAAGCACCAGTCCACAACTCCATCCTTGTCACTGACTATTTGACCAAGATGGGCATCAACACAGTTCCTCAGCCTCCTTATAGTCCAGAGCTTGTTCCCTGTGACTTTTGGTTATTCCCTAATCTCAGAGGCTGTCGTTATGAGACAATTGAGGAGATGAAAGAGGCCGTGACGAAGGTCATTGACACGATCACACAAGAGGACTTCCATGGGGCGTTCCAGAAGTTGTTGGAAAGGTACAACAAGTGCATTGCAGCCGGAGGAGATTATTTGGAAGGGAACTAGAGTTTCATGTGTGTACTATCAATAAAAGTGCCATACGAAAAAAGTCTGGAAACCTATTTAATGGTCTTCGTATATATATATATATGATGCTAATAAAAACAAGATTGGGGCCAACAAAGCATTTATTCGGTTTTGGGGTCAGGCATAATTTCGGTGCTAAAGTATAATTACCACTAACACAACCTCCTCAGTAGTATCCGACAATATCAGCAGACTTTGTTGGTTTTCATTCTCATCTTGTCAATTCTCGATCAAAATTGTCTCTTCATATTTGTTATATTCACAACTTTCCTGTAACGAGGCTTTTATTATTTTATAGAAAATTCGAGTTAACTGGACATTGGCATAATAGTTAGAGTGTTCGCCAATGGCCCGGGAGACCTCAGTTCAATCACAGGTCGAGTCATACCAAAGACTCAATAAATGGTACTTGATGCTACCTTAACACTCGGCATTATGAGATAAGGATCAAGGATAAAGTGGAGCAATCCAGGGAAAGGAGTAGCGTCCTCTCCTATACCTAAGAGTAAGTAGCTATCAAAAAGGGAACCTTCAGGTCACCCTCGACTAAAGGGAGACAACTTTACTTACATAGAACGATAATAGAATTTCCCAGAAATTCCCATGCAAAATCAGTTTATAAAATCCCAATAATTAATTAATTCAATGATGCTAATTTAAATTATATGACGAGATGATGACGTAAAATTCATTCGAATGTCGAAACAATATTATATATATATTTACTCAACCCCTCCGCACGAGGGGAATGTAAGACAAGATGAATTTTTAAACAGAATTTAACAGTTTTGCTTCTCCTATTCTGGTTGCCTAATCAAGGCTAAAGAACTTAGTCGTATCTACTATCGACCCATAGCTGGAGGAAGAATAATTGGATTCATACCTTTCCCAAGGGTATTAGTGCTATGTGATATGCAATCAGCCTCGTTTAGAATATGAATTCGTGTGACCATGTCCATTTTCTACAACGAAACTATTGCACCACGGGTATATATATATATATATATATGTATGTATGTATGTATATATGTGTGTGTGTGTGTGTGTGTGTGTGTGTGCGTGTGTGTATGTATGTATGTATGTATTTATCGTTAACCATCATACACGTAAGGCTATCTTAACGTAACTTAGAACAAGGCCACAAATTTGAGGTACCTGACTTAGATTGAACTCACTATTCTGTAATAACTGGTCTGTGAGATTAGATTTTAACTATTATACAACGAAAAGATTCCCATTCTCCTTGGTTGTATAGTATGCAACATTTTTGGTCAAAATCTATGAGAGTCGGGACTATCTACGTTCACATGGTCAAAGTCCTGGTTCACTTGACCACTGTCTTGCTGTTGTCGACCCCACTTCTTTGAAGTAATAAGGGAAGGGTTGGCGTAGAGTTAATAAGCTTGGTTGCAAGCTTACCAAATCCCATCATGAAGATGGGAAAGTCTGCATGTTCAAGGATAATGGTAAGTGAGTTTGTCTTGATGTTTGATAAATTGTTTAATAAATATGATCCTCACTAAATCCTCTACAATTGTTGGCCTTATGCACATCTTACTTAAGTTTGGTAAATTATTATATTCACAAACCTTTGCTAGATTCAGTATAAGAAAAAAAAAAAAAAAAGAAAAGAGATTGTGTTGAGCTAGTGAAAGTTGGGGGAGCTTTCTTCTCTTGAAATATTGAACTTTACATTGTCTCGAATATTAACCACCTGCGCTGGTGTGAAATGCACAAATCCTAAGTAGAGTTTTTACATCGAGCCATCTACAAAGCTCGGTCCAATCAACCAGGATACCTATTGATCTCTCAACCTCTTTTGCTAAAGCAATCAACTTCTCCTATCTTGTTTAACCTTGTATGTATTTACCCAACCCCTCTTCACGAGCCGGATGTGGAACAAGTTCAATTTTTTAAACTGAGTTTTACATGTGTGAATTCAAAGTTTTCCTTTTCCTTGGCTAGTAGCCATACCTAGGTTAAAGAGCCCATTCTTCCTTACTATTTACTCCATGTTGTAAGGAGAATAGTTGGATTCATACCCTCTCTAAGGGTATTAGCCCAATATAAAATGCTATCAACCTCGTCCAGGATTTGAACTCGGATCACCGATTCCATTTTTAACAATTATAAACGTTACACAAGGAGGTGCCCGTGGTGTAATGGTTATCGTCGCAGGAAATGGACACGGCGACACGAGTTCAAATCCTGGACATGAGTAATTGCATTTCTCATAACACTAATACCCTTGGGAAAGGTATGAATCCGATTATTCTCCCTCCAGCTATGGGTAAATAGTAGGGCAGACTAGGTTCTTCAGCCTTGGTGAGGCGACTAGTCAAGGAGAAGGAAAACTCTGAATTCAAACCTGTTAAACTCCGCTTAAAAAATTGACCTTGTGTCATATCATGCCCGAACGGAGGGGTTGGTAAATATGATAAAAGTTACACAACGAATTCCTCCTGGTTTTGCCTTGTAGAATACCATTTTCTGCTTCTCAAAAACTATGAATGGTTGTAGCAATACGGTTAGCCGCAGAAATTAATCCATACGATCATTGCCCATTTTCATCTATTGTTTTAGAAAATGTTAAAGAAACTTTTACGTGGGTGAACTTCTCAGCGGATACTGAATTTACTAAGGCCGCAGTATTAGTTGCCATTGATTTGCCAGCTTCTAAAATCTGATCTTCAAAAAGAAGTGACATCGACTTTTTGCTGGCTTGTCTTGGCTTGAGCTATGATAATTTCCAAGCAGAAGCAGCTGTCGCAACAGCTTCCATAGAACTTGCTACTCTACGCTGTTGATTTTCATCAATGACGATAGAATGATTATCATCCACCCACTTATTTCATTTAATGATTAATACTGTAAATTACCTATGCCACACACGGAATGAATGTGACTTCAGGGCAATTTTAAGGCGGAGTATCTACCACGCACGAGTGAATGGGCGAAGGTATTGCCAAAAATACCTTCCTTTTTTTCTTGCATGGAGGTATATCAGTTATCAGGCAATAAGGTCCCTTTTTAGATGAGAAGGTCCAGTGCTACCTGGTGGGAACTACCACTTTAAGCAAGGTTCACGTATTACGTAAGAAACCAAACCCAGTCGGTAATAACCACTGTGCAGGTCAGCAAAGAATATATAGATTCTGGTTACTGTTGTTCAGATGATGTTTCCATCGCTACACTCTTCAGCTTTCTCCAGGGGTAATATACCCTGCAAGCAAAAGCAATGGCGATTTTTCGGAATAAAATAACCTAATTCTGTTTTACTTGATGTGAGGACTTTTGAAGAGCATAGTTGACATGTTTATCACCATCATCATGGTGTGTTGATTCTCTCTCTCTCTCTCTCTCTATATATATATATATATATCTGTGCCATTCGATTATCGCCTTTAGCAAGTCCTCTAGCCTCCGCCCAGAGCAAATAAATGTAGGTTTTTGCTGATCCGTTTATACTAGTGTGTCCATATGGAGTATTCAAAAGGAAAACTTTGCTTATAAGTTCCTTCTTATGGCATGTTTAAGTACTTCTTTATACAAGAAATGCTCATAGCGTAACAATTATCGTTGTTGGAAATGGACGCCACACCGAGTTCAAATCCTAAATTAGGCTGCTTGCATTTCACGTCATGATCATGCATTGGGAAAGGCATATTTCCGTATTTTCTTTCCATTCCCCCACCTGCTACTGTTAAGCAGTCGGGCAACTGATCAAAAACTCTAGTTTCAAACCGGCTGTATTCCGCTTAAAAACTGACCTTGTATCACATCTTACGCGCTATTGAAGGGGTTGGGCCAATACTTCTTTATTGAAGTACAAACAAGTAGAAGGGATAGGAATCACTATATTACAGGCTATGTTCGGGAACTATGGGTTTAGCCATTTCTTTACTTGAAGAAATAAACGAAGGACTAAATTTGCCTAATTAAACCCTTTATGACATTTCTATAAAGTCGTATTTGTATTAGTTGTAAGGATTTTCTAAATTTCCGTTGCTGCTACTGCTGCATTTTAAAGCAAAAAAAAAAAAAAATGACGGTTTCCAAAAACGTTTCTTTGAAACTTTTAAATCATCGTAGGTTGTTGGAATCATCCTCATTATCAAGTTGTGCTTCCAGCACAGATCCCTTTCTCTCTCTCTCTCTCTCTCTCTCTCTCTCTCTCTCTCTCTCTCTGGTATCACTCTCTCTCTCTCTCTCACTCACTTCTTTCTCTCTCTCTATCTATCTCTCTCTGTTTTCACTCTCTCTCTCTCTGCTTTTACTCTTTCTGCTTTCACACACACACTCTCTCTCTCTCTCTCTCTCTCTCTCTCTCTCTCTCTCTCTCTCTGCTTTCATTCTAGGTAAGTAGTCTAAATACAGTACCTACTATCTGCACGAAGCAGATGAATATAATTCCTTTTTTATTTTGTTGTTGGTCTTCCAATGTGTTGATGAACGTCACTTATGAGTTTGTCTTCTTCCGCAGTTGCCAAAATGTCTTCTTATTTCGATGCTTTGCTGTTTTGTAGAGTGATACTTCCAAGATTTCTTCAAAACTCCGCAACTTTGTTTAGTTATTATATTGCTTTTTCTCCGTGCATTTAGTCAAAATGTTGCATTTATACAGTAGTACTAATACGGCTTTAGATTAAATGAATTCTTGTTTTATTTTATCACCGAGATCAGACTTTTAGATGCACGATAACCTATCAATAGCAGTCTATGCTAAACTTATGTATAAGCTGACATCACTTTCAGTCGATGAGATATTTCTACCGAGATTTTTGAACTGATCTACCAGTTTTAGAGGCTTGTCATCATTTAATAGGGGATGTCGTTATAACTTAACTCTCAATACTTTGGGGCCAAACCGCATATGTCCAAAAATACTGAGAAAGAAATTTTACATTTGACTAATGTATTTTATATTTTCTAATCTAATCGATGCTTTTCTCATGCGTTGATTGACCTCTTATTCAATAGATGAGATGCTGCTACCGAGTTATATGAATTCCTACTGTTGCATTTTCCAGCAAAAAAATGTCAGTTTAAAAAAAAAACATTACTTTAAGACCTTTAAATCGCCATAAAGTTTTAAAATAACCAGTGAAAATGATCACGTATTTGAATAAGATTTAGTTTGGTTGTTTTTTTTTTATGGCTCATCAACCCTTATTGCTTATCAACCCTTATGAGTAGCGTTCACCAGTGGTGTGGGAGACTGGTGTTCAATCCCAGGTCGAGTCATACCAAACACTCAAAAAATGATACCTGATGCCTCCTTGCTTAACACTCAGCATTATAAGGTACGGATCAAAGATAAAGTGGAGCAATCCAGGGAATGGAATAGCGCCCTCCCTCCCCTACACTACGGTGTTGTAGCTCATGAAAAGGGAGCTTTCGGGTCGCCCTCAACTCCAATCGCCAACTTCACTTACTTATATATATATATATATGTGTGTGTGTGTGTGTGTGTGTGTGTGTGTGTGTGTGATTTGTAAGTAAATGGTTTGTATATAACATTTCTAAACGCACCAGAGTCAAATGGTTTTAAGAATTTGCTGTTTAACACTAATATTTCGATTTGATATTAATCTTTTGCTTTCACCGCGTTAAATAATTTCAAGTAATAATTCTATTTAATATTAATTACAATCCCTAGTAGAATATTGAATAGTTCTATTAGAGCCATAGATCGGACCCTAACAGGTACTACCACTCCCGGTCAGAGTTTAATCTCAAAATAACGGTAATGAAGGATTACTTCATAATCCTCAAACTTCAAGAGTGATGCCATCAGATGCAGTTTAATGTCATAATCGGGACAATGTTATAATTATAAAAAGAACAGTATTTGATAAATATAAAAAAATTCATCGTGAAGCTGCTCATTACTGGACATCTGATATTGCTTTCCTCTACAAGTTTCATAGACCAAAACTTGAATGAAAAATATGGTTAAAGTGATCTAATTCTAATGTCAGAATAACACACAAAACTTTTTAAAGAAAAATTCCTCAACGGGTGAAAAAAAAAAAACAATTAACAGAACGTAGTAAGAAATTTGATTTGATTTTTACACCGAATTGTCATCTGGAATTCGATTATAGCCAGCACCTCACACCCCCACCCACCCCCAGTCGGTGGGGCTTACAATACCTTTGACTGCATTGTCTGCTAAGAAGCAAGAAAGGTGTGTTGGATATGACACTAAACTGCATCTGATAGTGAAGTCCCAGTTCAGGATATCTGGGCAATATGCAGTACTCCTTCATGGCTATTACTCCCAGGTTCACTCTGACTTGGAGTGGTAGCGCCTGTTACAGTCTTATCTATGAGTTAAATAGGTCTGTTTGAAAAATTATTTGTATTAGATAGGAATTCTTAGTAATATATCAATGTGTGTAAATTATCTGTATTAAGAATAGTTACTTAAAACTATGCTTGTTAACTAAGGATTGTTATTAGTTACTTGAAACTGTATAACTGTGTGCAAACAAATGACTGTCATTAAATAGAAATAATTACTTGAAACCAAATAATTATCAGAATTAGATATGCTTGAAAACATACAACTGTGTACAAATTATTTGTATTTGATAGAAATACTTGATATCATGTGTGTGCAAAAAGAAAAGAACTCTCAAGAGACAACTTTACAAAAATTGTAAATAAAGATGTACAGTAAACGCGATTCCCTAACCTCTCGGTATAAAATAACCCTAGACGGGTTGATATGCCGTTACAATCAATCAATCAATCAATCAATCAATTATATAGCCGCATACAACAACAAAACGTCAAATGGAAATGTTGATCAGTGTTGAAAAGTAATCGTACAATGATTGTTTTTTCAATACTTCAATGCAGACTTATCCATCATTATTGACGGTGGGCGGAAGCGAGAATTGATACTACCTAAGTTTCAAGGAGAGAGAGCCTTCACATCAAGCAGAACTTGTCCATTTCGTCCAAAAGAGGTCAAAGCTGTTTATGACTCGCTACCAGAGGAACCCATGAAAGGGAATACCAATGAGACTAAGCAATTTTTTCACTCAACAAGGTTCTGGATTTCTGCAAGGTACCCTACACTAAACCGATCTTGCTTCATATTTCGCTCTCGTGAAATGCTAAATAAATACATATACTTCAATAAAGACTGCTAGCACCGGGCGCAGATATGCAAGGATTGTTCAAAAAGTTCTAAGCCTCACTCTGAAAGACGAGCCATAGCTGAACATTTTTGTAGTGGCAACACTTTACTACTTCTAAACACCAAGAAAAACTAATTTCTGTCTTAATTTCTATGCGGATGAGGCTCATAAAAAGGTGAGAGGTGCGCGACAAATCAAAATTCTGGCTGAGACTTTTTGAACCACCCTCCTAAAATTATTTCGTCTACACAAGCGCATTGCTTTAAATCCTTGACAAGATTGTTTGCGTTTCACTTTCGAGAAAATACATCTCTTCCCCCCTACCTATAAGTAAATAGTAGGCAACCAGTCTAGGAGAAGGAAAAAACCATCACATGAAATTCAGATTTTATAAACTAATAATCCGATTGAGGTAAAATTTTGACATGTGTCACCTAAGTTTAGTACTTTATAAAAATCATTTGAATTTTTTATTGGTGGCGTCACTTATATGTCAGGCCCTTGAGTGATATATATATATATATATATATATATATATATATATATATATGAGTAAGTAAAGTTGGCGACCATAGTCGAGGGTGACCCGAAGGCTCCCTTTTCGATAGCTACAACAACAAGGTGTAGGGGAGGGCGCTACTCCTTCCCAGGATATATATACATATATATACACACATATATACACATGAACACACTCACGTATATATATACGTCTTCATTTTATTATATAGTGGACTGATTTTTCTGTTTGTTTCTTTATCAGTTCATAACTTTTGTTTTCATTATATATATATATATATATATATATATATATATATGTTGGTTAGTTGTTTTATGGCATATCAACCCTTTTAGGTTATTTAATGCCAAATCCTGTTGATAGTTATATATATAGATAGATATTATTCAATCCAGTAAATCTAGAGTAGGGAATAATTCCAATCAGGATCGATAAAATATTCAAAAATAGAATATTGAATTTAAATAATCCTGGTAAACTAGCTCAATGTAAATAAAATCCACAGAGAAAATAATTTTCTCTTAAAAAAAAACAACACTCGGTCACCTTAAGATAATAAATTTATTTCCATCCTGTTAAAAGCATTGATCTCATATCACATCCTGTCCGTGGTGTATGGGTTGGATGAATACACACGCAAATGCGTTATTGAGGGTTATCTAGTGAGATTCGAACTCTCGGTAACAGGTCTGCAATACATGTTTGTTAATCATCGCTCTACAGTAAGCGACCATGTATTTTATTCTAAATCTAATCAAAGTTTTTTTACCTTTTGCCAAGACAAGTTCAAAAACCTTTATAATCTACGAAATCAAAACAGTCGTTTTTGGTTTGTTTTGGATTTTTTGTTTGTTTTTCCTGATGTCTTCAAGACCCTCAAGGCACTCATTTTTTTTTCTTTCAAAAGTCGCGGGTGTGAGCTTTCATTAAATCAATTATTAAGTGTATTTGGTATTTTTGCCAAACAAGAAATTACGCGGCAGAAATATTTATTTAAAATATTTACATCAGACAGTTTATATAATTGTGCTTCGTTTTGATTTTTACGCTGAAAAAAAATTATTTTGAAAGCAAATAAATTATTCGTGTTTGTTCTTTTTTTTATCTCATTTATTTTTCGTGTTGTTTTATTAAATTTTCTTCTTTTTTTTTTCTTCTTCATCATCTCTAACGTTTAATTCATTTTGGTAGTTCTTTTATTCTCTTTCTTTCCTTGTTATTTCTTTTTTTTCTTCTGTCTTTCTTTTCTTTCTCGTCTCTTTTCTTAATAATTCGTTTTTCGGCCTCTTTTTATCTTTCATTCTTTTCTTTTTTCATTCAGTTATCATTTCTTTCTTTCTTTCTTTCTTTCTTTCTTTCTTTCTTTCTTTCTTTCTTTCTTTCTTTCTTTCCTTACCCCTGCGCCCTGAATATACTTTTGTTTTCAGATCTAAATTTCTTCTTTTTTTCCCCTTCTTTCTTTCAATCTCTTTCAATTACTGAAATATTTTTGTATTTGTCTTTCTTCTTTTTTTTTTTGTTGTTTTTTTTTTTTTCTTCTTTTTTTCAGTGTTTCAGATCAAACATCTTTTTTGATCATTAAAATAAAAATAAAAAAGGCTTACAAAAAAAAGCCCGCTTCATCTCCCATCTACTTTCTTCTTCTTCTTTACTACCACTACTACCACTACTACTCCTGCTGCTGCTGCTGCTGCTGCTACCATCTTTCTCCTCGCTTTTTTACTTCCTCTAGTTATTTTTCGTTTCTCCTTTCTTCTTTTACACTCATCTAAATGTTTTTCCTATTTTCGTTCTTTCTCTCCTCTTTTCTTTTCATTCATCATCTTAATTTTTCTCTTCTTCCTTTTCTTCTTCTTATTATTACAAAATTTTTCCTAAACTTTTTTCTTTTTTATAAGGTGCAAAGTGAAAAATCTTTCTTTTCGTTCATTTCGTTTACCACCTCCACACACATACACCCTTTTCTCTTTTTCCTGTTTCTAATCAACGATTTTTCTTCCGAGCAAAAATATTTGTAAAAATAACCAACAGACGCGGCCGCCATAAAATTATCTTCTGATTTCAACCAAAAAAATATCTTCCAAGATGTCAGGTTTTCGAAAGACAACCCTCAATAAAAACCTGAAATTGTGGATACAAGAAAAAAAATACTACTCTCCAACCAAATTTAGCGCGTGCCTGCGAAAAAAGAGAAAGGTGTGTGTGTGTGTGTGTTTGTGTGTGTGTTTGTGTGCACTTCGTGTATCTGCTGTCTGGATCACCATTGTTTAATCGTGTAATGTAAAGATAGACTGATAGACCTTTACTAGTGACTTCGAATCTCATTTTAGGCCTTCTGTTACAATTAAGCAAATTTTCATCATGCCAAATAGTTATCTTAGATTAGCTAAATCCAATGAAGAAGAGAAATTAACGCAATTTTAGATGTTTTTAAATTGTGAAATTAGCTTCTTAATTATATTTCCTTTTTTTCTCTAATTTCAAAGATGATTAACTTAGTAAAACAGTTAACATTAGTTAGCTAATTAGTTAATGAATTAGTTAAGATTAGTGCTGAAAAGTGGGTAGCAAAAAGAAATGCCCAAACCTCTTTTGTACGAGGTTCAAATACTGTTGGCACTAAAATCAAATTATATTGTTTATCCCCGATCTCAACCACACAGCTAAATGATTTTAACCATTGCTATGTCATTATAATAATTCAGTTTAGCATTATTTGTTTGCACACAGTTAAATTGTTTCAAATATAGTACATATTTGACCCAGAGATGGGACTCTAACTAGTACCACCACTTCGGTTCAGAGTGGACCTGGGAGTAATGGCAATGAAGCGGTATTCCACATTGCCCAAAGGTCCATAACATGAGCCATCAGATGCAGTTTACTGTTATGTCGAGGAACTCATTATGCAAAGATGCCGCCGACCAACTAGCTACCTCTCTCAAAAACAATCAGAATTTACTGTGTCAATCAGTGCATAATCATTAGAGGGAATCAAAGTTTTTGATTGATTTATTCAACACGCACGCACGCACGTGTATATATGCATGAATGTAAGAAAAGTTGCTTGAATTCAAAAGCAGTAATATCCCAACTTTATGACTTAAATAGGACAAATATTTATTGTCACCGATTTCTTGGACATTGTCACTTAAGTCTTGCAAAGAAATATAGCACCAATCTGCCTAGATTACGTACAACGAACGTCAATCGATCAAATAAAAGAAAATGAATTCCCACAAAAAAAGACAAGAAGCAGACGATATCCCGCAGAAACCATGACAGACGTAGACTACGGAGATGATCTAGCGCTTCTCCTGAATACACCGGCCCAATCCAAATCCCTACTGCATATAATGAAACAATCACTTGGAGGCATTGGCCTCTACGAGAAAACAAATTATACGGAGTTCATGTGTTTTAAACCAGAAGTGGTAAGCTTCTAAAGTTAGTAAACCAGTTCGAAAACCTCAGCAGCAATATCTCATCGACTGAAAGCAATGTGAACATTCGTACATGGAAGGTTTGGACTGTTATTGACTGGTTATCGATCATATGTAAATCTGATCTCTCTGATAAAATAAAACGATTTCTTCTAAGCTGGTGTTGTGTCAGTACTCCTGATGGATGCATCTACAAGACTCTAACGAAACGTAAGGAGAAAAATCTAGATGGGATCTACCCAAGAATGTTGTGTGCTGTTTTGAACAAATCCTGGAAGCAACACCCCACAAAACAGTAGATGTACGACCACTTACCTTCCATCTCACATATATCCAAGTAAGACGAGCAAGACATGTTGGCTACTGTTGGTGAAGTAAGGATGAAATAGGCGACACTTTCCTATGGACTCCCTGACATTGACGAGCCAGGGTTGACCGACTAGCAAAGTCTCTCATTCCTCAGCTCTGTATGGACACTGGATGCAGTTTAGAGGACCTGCCAGGAACGATGGACGATAGTGACAAATGGCAATAAAGTCAAAGAACTCCACGGTATCAACATAATTTGAGAGTAATGATGGTTAGAGTGTTCGTGAATGGCCCGGGGGACCGGGGTTCAATCCCAAAGACTCAAAAAATGGTACTTAGTCCCTCCTTGCTTAACACCCAACATTATAAGGTACATATCAAGGGTAAAGTGAAGCAATAAAGGGAAATGAGTAGCACCCTCTCTTACACCTCTGTGTAGCAGCTATTAAAAAGGGAATCTTCGGGTCGCCTACGACTACGGTCGCCAAATTTACTTATATATGGAAGTAAATAATGGAAAAGAATCCCACAGTATAGAGAAAAAATAAACAAGCAGAGTAGTCCAAAAGTAACAGATTTATTAAACAGGAAAGTCGACGTTATTACGTTTCGGTATTAATATACCATCATCAGGACTTTAAAAAGTGATATCAAGAGTTGGGGGAATAACGTTATTTTTTATACACTGCTGTATGTGGCTTATGAAAACTAATAAAAAAAGATTAATTAATAAAAATAAATAAGAATAAAATGTTTAAAGTATGAAATAGAGCTGAAAAGGAAATGGAATATGAAGGCAACAGTGATACCAATTATAGTAGGCGCACTAGGAACAATCCCAAAGGGCTTTGAGAGGAGATTCGATGAAGGATCAAGGATAACCAAACCTCAGCATTATTGAGATCGGCAAGAATAATGACAACAGCCATGAAGACCAAAAGACATTTGCTGTCACTTAGCCTCTTTTGAAAGACCACTAACGTCAGCAGTTGTAAAAAAAAAAAGTCGCAGGGAATGAAATAGTGACAATAAATTGAAATGCTGCAAAATATATGAAAAATAAATCTACTAGAGCTCTGTAAATCACCAGGCAGGATAAACTAAACCACCTTTCTTAGTACACCTTACAATCTTGATTACTCTTCGTATCATTCCCACACAAAAGCATATAAAGAGATACCCACCACGTGGGAACTATTTGGCTTGAGGATTGCATATTCAAGAAACTTGCCACGCGTCGTTGACTCTGTATCTATCTTAGCTCTATTATCGATAATGATCACTTTTTATCAATAATATAGCAAACTACATCATTGATTATATATATATATATATATATATATATATATGAGGGAGGTCTTATTGGTTGAGGCTGTATAATACTGTAAGTTCCCCCGTCCTAATACATGTCCTGAACATGACACTAAACTGTATCTGATGGTGAAGTTCCTGTCCTAGTGCTTTGGGGGATGTGATGTACATCCTAATTGCCATTATTCTCAGATCCACTCTGCTTCAGAGTGATAGCATCTGCCAGGGTTCAAATGCTCATTTATATATATATATATATATATGGCGGCGATCAGGCTGGCTTTGGTATTGTGGGAGGTCATGTTGGTGATGTTCTCGACGTATGACCAAACGAAGTAGTCCAGCGGGTTCAGGTCGAGGGAGGAGGGGACCAGTGAGAGAAGGGTACAAAGTCGTAGCACTCCTTCTGAAGCCAAGCCTGGGTCTCTTTGGACTTGTGGGCCGGCGCAGAGTCCTGCTGCCACACCCAGGGTCTGCCACCGGCCACCTGATTGCACCAGGGGATGACCACACTCTTCAGCACATCCAGGTACACTTTGGTGTTGACTTTCAAGCCGACTTCGAAGATGTGAGGTGGCATGATGTGGCCCTCACTTGAAACCAAAGACCATAACCGTAGCCGGAAACTTTGTTTTCATTAGCCTGGGCACGTCCCTGTTATTCGTGGCAATCCAGATTTGCATTTTGAGGGTGCTGGCAATGGTCCTGTAGTCATAACTTGGATCGGTAGAGAGCATGAGTTGTACATCGGCACATCTCCGATCTCGCTCGTTGAACATTGTGTCACTTTCAGACATGGTAGAAGGCTCCTATCGCTCTTGGGATTTGTACACAACTGGCCAACTAGTAGAGGGTCTGCAACAAAAAAAGAAAACCGTTTTTTATTAAACGGAAATGGAATCATGTCTTTTCTAGGGCGACAATTTTATCGTTCCACCCTGTATATATATGTGTGTGTGTGTGTGTGTGTGTGTGTGTGTGCGTGGAAAATCACCAGATTTCCACACTAAAAAGATTGTTCCAAAAATCGGCTTGATAAGCTGAGACTTTTGTATTTGTACTTTTGCATTTATTGACCAATCGGCGCTTTTGCACTTGTTTTAAAATTTCTTGACGATTCGCAAACGACAATCTTAAACTTGCCGCGAAAAATTGAAGGGATCGAAGCCTAAAACAATTCAAAAAATCTTTTCCCTACTTGATTGTTTGAAATACATCTTTAACAAATTAGAATGATAGATAAATCATCAACTTTTAATTTGATTTCAAGCCTACCGAAATATTTTAGATAAACGGTGAAATTTTTGTAAGTTTATAGATTTATTCTGTTACACACTCAAACTTTCGTATTGATTCTTTTTGAGTGAAAAATCTAACATTCTATTCCTTCAAGGGCGCATTTAATTTCAACATCGCTTAACTATTCTAAATTGAATTAAATATTGTTTACATAGATTTGCTTGTGTTACCATTTAAGTTTTCGCTTTCTGATCAAAAATATTTTCGCTGCACTGCTTACATTTTAGCACATGAATATACGTTCTGTCTTACATAGGGAAACACTTGAACAAAGATCTTTTACACACGATATTAAGTAGAGTTAGACAATCGCAAACTGCTACATTTCATGCCTGAACTTTACTTTCTTGTAATGTAAATATTTGAAAATATTTACGTTATGACTAACATCTTTATCTTACAAGAAAAGACTTTATAACTTCGGTTTTTTCAACAAACTTTTCTCTCAATTTAAAAAAATTAGATTTATTTCATTTGTAGATCAGTGTTTTATTCAGTCATTGACAAATTTATCCTCACTATATATACATATATAAGTGTGTGAGGGCGCGCGCAAATGGAGAAATCCTTTTGAAAACGTATTTCTTGAAGTTACTTATAAGTTTTATTTATTTGAAAAAAAAAGGAGACACCTTTTTTCAAATACAGAAAACTTTTCGTAATGAAACCGATATGAGGAGGTAAGATAACAATTTATGTATGTATATATATATATATAAATATATATATATATATATATATATATGTGTGTGTGTGTGTGTGTGTGTGTGTGTGTGTGTGTGTGTGTGTGTGTGTGTTAATGATGTCGTCGAAAACAGCCTGAGGACGCTCAACATAGACAGAGGAGACTAGGTGTAGATGATCAAATTGAAAGAAACTGTTTGAAAACGGACAATCAAACATTCCACTGTGAAACGAGCACTTCAGAAGCGGGTTTGATCTCAGTCCCTGCCACTTTGCAATGTAAGTATGTTTGTAATATTTGCAGCAGGATATATCTTTCTAAAGCCGGACTTGCTAGTCGTCTGCGACCTAATGACAGCAAACTGTTGAGTTGAAGTCTCGTTTTAGAGAAATACTTCGGCAGCAGCCGACAGGTACGTATGACAAAATAAAAAGGTTTGATGTAATATGAAGATGCACGGAGGCAATTTCATTGGAAAACTAGTTACTTCTTTTGTCCCATATGCAATGGTATGCAAAGCAAGATGAGTCACACGCGCTCCCATCGGTTCAGTGAATCGAGAAGATGGCCTTCTTCTGCAAAGAAGTTGCAATATATATATATATATATATAATCAATTATAAAATATGGAAGACAGGGTAAAAACGCATGACTCATACGTGAAGATTACCCTTTCCACAGAAAATCAGAGCCGTAAAACTCGGAGTTTTTACTCTACGTTTTTTATAATTTATAATACATTTTGGTGCTGATTTTCCTGTTTATGTTGTGAGTACAGTAAAGATTTTGTGATTTGAAATGCTTTTAGCACCAAATTATATATATATATATATATATATATATACGTTGTGTGTGTGTGTGTGTGTGTGTGTGTGTGTGTGTGTGTGTGTGTGTTAAAAGAGGAAACATTTCTTTCTTGTAAACATTCCATAGTGCAAAACAATTGTATGAATTTAAACTGTTTATAACATTCTGATATAAATCATTTTCGATTTTTATATCTAGCTTTAAATTCCGAGAATAATAGTATATATATATATACTTTAAGAAAAACAACAGACCGGTCACATTAGGATTGTAAATTTATTTCCATCCTGTTACGCCGCGTTTTTGAAAATTTCAAAAACACGAAAAAAATTTAACAGGACTTCTTCAGATCCTATGGATAAAAAAACTAGAACAGACACAGAAAAAGGTGGGAGGGGATAGAAGAGGGATGAAGAGTTATCTCCTCATTTAGCCCACTTCCGTTTTTATTTTAATTTCGGTTAAAAATGTAGTAAATTTATTTAAAAAAATTTTTTTTTTTATTTTAATTTTTAAATCCTAATTACATTTTGACTTAAATTACAGATTTAATATTAAATTACATCTAAACTTTATTCAATAACTTTACGTAATGATACAGTAATAATTAAATTAAATAAAACAAAGATTTAATTTATTTTAAATTATTTTAAAATTTCAAAACTATTTAGAACCTATTAATCAGTTACACTTTTTATGAGTAGTACGTATATACGAAATGCTTTTTCACAATTTTCTATCTAACATTTTATTTTATTAATTCATTTACATTAATTCTCAGTTTAACTCTATGCTTTATTTTTTTTTAAATTTCTAAGTTAATTATCTATAGTTTAAATTCAGCCCTATGTCTACATCTAGCGATTAATTCACTTCTCTTATTTAATACTTTTTTTGGCTCTGGAAAAAGCAAAATGTGCATTTTTTCTTCTAAACCCAGATTGCATCTACTGTCGAAAGACTTTGGAGTATTAGATCTTTTTAATATGGACCATTGAATGTCAGGGGTTAAATCTTTATTTTCAAACCCCAAAAATGCTTAGATAGGGCAGTTTGATTTTTTAGATGCTCATGAGAGAAAGAAAATTTATGGTTGCCATACCTAATCTTCCATTTCGTGGACGAAATTCCAATGTAAGATTTTCTATCATTTATATCCTCTTTTGGATAAATAATTGCTTGATATACTACATTATCTAAATTACACAAACCATTCATAGGACAATCACTTCGAGATTTACAATAACATTCTATTTTTTTACTATGGATCCCCACACATGGCCGCGCAAAAGCAGGACGACCAGCACGAACATACATTCAGCAGCTATGTGAGGATACAGGTTGTTGTCCTGAAGACCTGCCTAGGGCGATGAACGATAGGGAGGAGTGGCGAGAGAGGGTCAGGGATATCCGTGCTGCCAGCACGATATGATGATGATGATGATGATTATTTGCTCGGTTCTGAAAATCCTTAATTATCTCATATTATGATTATTTATTATTTGAGAAATATTTTTAGTGCTGGAATAACTAATTTTCAAAGTTTTTCTATTAAATATTTTATGTAATACATTATCTTGTTTAAAGTGCTTATCTATCAGTTTCAAAAAATATTTACCAACATTTATATTAGCTAGTTTACAAAAAGGGGGGTTAAACCATATAATTTTTCTTTTCTTATTTTTATTTTTATGATCATACTTATTATTTTCTTTATTAATATCATTTGTTATATTTTCTTCTAAATACCTAAACTCTTCCTTAAAACCACTATTTTTAAGGGCATCGATATACATCTTACTACTCTCTTTGAAGATTTTTTCATTTGCTGATAGTTTACATATTTTTAAATTTACTGCTTTTGAGACTTGTTTAATTATGTTTTTAGGGTGATTAGAATTAATATTAGAATTTTTTGAGTATTATCATATTTTCTCTACACTTGCTGGGATTGAGAACGGTTTTATTTCTGTTTTAGTTTTAAATGAATGCAAGATATATCATGCGCTATTACGTTCACTTTCGGGCAAATCCCCTTAGGAAAGGTATGAACCCCCTAATCCTCCAAGCAATGGGTTAAATAGTACCACGACTGTTCTTTTAGGAGAATGGCTTTGGCATTAAATAACCTACAAAGATTGATATGCCATTAAACAAAGAAACCAAACCAAACCAAGATAAATAATCAAATTTGCATACACACACACACACACACACACACACACACACACACACATATATATATGTATATATATATATATATATATATATATATATATATATATAATTTGAATAGCGTAGATACAGAGCCAACTGTGCCTGGTGACCAAGTTCTTTCATCGCCAAAAACTGGCAGTCTTTTAGTACTGTGGCCATTAAGTTAACCCCATCCTAAAGTTGATCTATATATGAACACTCTTTATTAAAAAATATAAAAACTACATTATATATATATATATATATACTTAGCCGATCTGAAATACATAGGGTATTATAGAGCATCTAATGAGGTTCGAACGTGTGCAACAGTGTACTAGTCTAACTTCCTTACCACTGCTCTACGGCAGTCCCCCCATAAATATATGTTTATTTAATATACATCCACTCAGCACCCAACCCTCCAGCCATTCCCCCCGCTGTCTCTCTGTCTCTCTCTCTCTCTCTTTCTCTCCACACAGATACACACTTCCAACGCACCCTTGTACAGACACGTACATTTATATAGATACACACACATACACATAAGTATATATATATATATATATGTGTGTGTGTGTGTATGTGTGTGTGTGTGTGTGTGTGTGTGTGTGTGTGTGTGTGTGTGTGTGTGTGTGTTTTCTACTGTTTTTCAGCCGTCTCACGTTTAGTGGCAATTTTTAAAACTGTTAATTTTCCCGGCTATAAATCACCGAGCAACATAAACAAGTGAAATGCTATCGCCGTTACTAATTCACTCAGATCGCCAAGGAGGGGGGTGTTGTTGGCCGAGGAGATGTCGCAGTCAGTGTGGAATTGTAAAACGCTAAAGACAAGAAAGCAAATCAGTCTACAACTTCCACCATACATCCTCCACCACATCCTCTTTTACTTACCGTCCCGTTTTTGACATTGTGGAGTGACATTCAATTTGAAATCGACATCTGATTCGAATCACCCCAATTCTAAATCTGGCCCTACCAATTAAATGGTAATAAGGTACCAAGTGATCTCATATTGACTCTCTTTTGGATTTATCCATATTTGGAGGAGGCGGCAAAACATTACAGATTAAAACTTATACAAAACCGTGAATTGAATGAAGTACCTCTTCGTTGTTATTACTTTCACGTCCAATTTGACCAAAAGTGGTAATACCTATAAAGTTTCCATTTATGGATCAAATAGATTTATTGAAAAATTATTTGTATTAGATAGGAATACTTGATACCATATAAGGTTAAATTATTTGTATTAAGAACAATTACTTGAAGCTATGATCGTTTACCATAACCCTTTCAAAAATCAACAAAATAAATTAATTAGTTCTTCAACATAAATCAAGAGATCGACTTTTACACGAGTATATTCGGTATTTACTGAGCCTAAAACGTTAAAGAAGAAGTGAGATTAACAAATCCATTGTGACAATTTTTCAATAGGAAAACATCTCTGTCAGGATAATCAGTATTTGAAACTGAAATATTCTACCTAAATCTGGCCCTACCAATTAAATGGTAATAAGGTACCAAGTGATCTCATATTGACTCTCTTTTGGATTTGTCCATATTTGGAGACATCCGATAACGCCGGGAAATACGCAACTACTTCACCTACCAAATTAATCCTCAATATTGAACACTTTATAAGTAATGCTTATTACGATATTTAAACCACTTAAATATTGTGCATTTTACAATTATAGAAATTGTCCTTAACCAAATAAATTCTCTTGCTCTGCATATGCCATGGAAAGACCACGAGTCACAGAAACAGCCGAACAACATTTCTCATTTATTGCGAAGATCGGCATTGCCAAATAATTTTGTTGCTCTAAATATACCATAAAAGAGTTTAGAGAGTGTAAAGACGATCTCTAAGATTATAAAAACAGACATAAAATTAATGTGTTTTATATATGGAAATTTTGGTTCTTAGATGGAAATATAGACAAGCAAGAAATAAGTGTTGGTTTGGTTCGCTTCATTAACAAACACTCAAGGAAAATTATCTCAGTTTTCTTCCTTTCTTTTTTCGTTCGTTTGTTCCTTTCTTTTTTACTCCATTCACCTTCTTTATTTTCTCCCTCCCTTCTTTTTCTTTATTTCTTTTTCCTTTCTTCTTTCATTTCCCTTCTCTTCCTTCGTTCTTTTTTCTTTCTTTCCTTTTTTCCTTCTTTCCTTCCTTTTTTCCTTTCTTTTTTTTTTTTTTCCTCCGATCATTCCTCCCTTCTTTTCTTCCAATTTCCCTACTTTCTTTCTTTTCTTTTCTTTTCTTTTCTTTTCTTTTCTTTTTCTTTCTTTTCCCGCTACTTCTTTAACTCCTTTCTTTTTTCTTCCTTCCCTTTTTCTTCCTTTCTTTTCTCACATTTCTTTCTTCTCTTCTTTTTCCTTTCCTTCTTTCATTTCTTCCCTCTTTCCTTCTTTCTTTCCGTCCACCTTTCTCTTCTTCTTATTCCTTTTCCCGCTTCCTTCATTCTTCCTCCTTTTCTTCTTCCCTTCATTTTTTGCTCCTTTGCTTCCTGCTTTTCCTTTTCCCTTCCTTCTTTTTTTCTTTCATTCCTCTTTTTTTTCTCTCTCTCTCTCCCCTTTCTTCCTTTTTTTCTTCCTTCCTTTCATGTACGAGGCAGATCCAGAATATTCTCTGTTTTTTACATAACAATCTCTCCCTAAAGTTGTTCTTCGATTACAGCATAAACGTCCGACACTTTGTTTGAGGAACTCTCTATTTAGTTTATCTTCTTTTATATTTGATATTTGGCTGGGGTAGAGCTAACGATCTTCCCCTTGTAGCACCCGGGACAAACAACGTCGAAGGCCTGGCCACACTATACTGAGTTTCGCTTTGGTGTTTACCTTGTGACAGACAGACAAGAAGAAAGGCGTGGCCTTCATTTGACGCAGGTTTCTCGAGTTCCTGCTCGGCTGTCCCAACCTGGGCTGACATAAACGAACCTTTGTTTTATTCATAAAAGAAAGCGAGATTATTTATACAGATCGCCGAACACACATTCAACGGCATTTACGAGTGCAGTCTTCTCTTGTAACTGTCGACACTGATTTTTTCAGCTTTTATCAAACTGTATTACATATATATATATATATATATGTTTGTGTGTGTTTGTGTGAGGATAGATAGATAGATAGATAGATAGATAGATCCCAGTCTCCTGGGGCTATAGAATACGCCGATTGCATTTCTGCAGAAGAGTGTTGTGGATATAATACTAAACTGCATCTGATGGTGAGGCTCCAGGCCTGGAGATTTACAGAATGTGGGGTGCTCCTTCATTGCCATGACTCTCCGATTCCCTCTGACACGGGGTCGTAGTACCTGTTAGGGTCCCATCTATGGAGGTTCAAATAGATCTGTTTAACTATTTACTTGACTTGAAACTATTTATGTTGAATAGAAATACTAGTGTTAGATAACCGGCTCATTGGCCTTGTGGGTAGAGTGTTCGCCAATGGTCCGGGAGACCTGGGTTCAATCCCAGGTCGCATCATACCAAAGACTTTAAAAATGGTACTTGATACCTCCTTGTTTAATACTCAGCAATATAAAGTACGTATCAAGGGTAAAGTGGAGCAATCTTGGGAAAGGAGTAAGGCCCTCCCCTACACCTCGGTGTAGAAGTTATCGAAAAGGGAGCTTTGTGGTCGCTCCCCCTCGAATAATGGGAGACAACAACAACAACAGTGAGCAAATAAATGAGCACTGACTCGCTTATGTTACTTACAAACGATTCATTTATAAATCGTTTATCTTTAATGTACTTATGTATCAGCAAGATTTGACATTAAATAACCTAATTTGCCATAAAAAGGACTAACCAACCAACAACAGAGATCGATGAAACATTTTGAATTTATTTTACTAAACTACTGCACTAAACTACTGCACTAAACTACTGCACACCAGCTTGGTAAAAAAAAAAGTCTGATTCTCTTTTCTTACATTTATGTCCTTAAATCTCTCTTCCTCATCCTCACCCACTCTCTTTCTCTCTTCATTTACATCTAGCCACTGACCACTGTAATGACGGTTTATATTGAATTTCATTACGATAAACCTGGAGCTACATATTCTTTCTAGTGAAAATTTAAAATGTAAGTCGATATTATATTATATAAAATCTTCTACGTTTAGATTTGGAAAGTCTAATTCTTTTCCAAATAAGCCTTCATATTTTGGCTTTTACATCTGATCAAAGATTGGCGAAAGATGCCTGTTTCAAATACTGAACTACCTCAACCAACAGTAATGTGTGTGTGTGTGTGTGTGTGTGTGTGTGTGTGTGTGTGTGTGTGTGTGTGTGTGTGTGTTCCAATTTACTAGTAGTTTTGCTTTCTGTGGTTTCAGTTACCCGCTGTCAAAACCCCAGAAATAAATAATTTATAAGTTTTACTTAATAATAGTCCCAAAGCGTTAGCGTCATTATGATGGCAATTCGGAGATGCCAAAACTGAGGTCGTAAAGTATTTTCTTTTAATTGAAAAGGTGAAAGATCACAAATTAATAAGGAAAGCAAACCGAGGCTGCTAAGATCTACGGTAAGAACGACTGTTTGCATCGCTACATTACTTTTATGGCAAAATATTATTATAATTGTCCTATTTTATTAGAAATAATTGTTTTTTTTTCTATAAATTAAACTTTATTAAAGCTGTGTATTTACCCAACCCCTCCGACACGAGCACGATGTAACACAATGTTATTTTCTAAGAAGAGTAAAGCTGGTTTGTATTCAGAATTTTTCTTCTCCTAGACTGGTTGCCTAACCAAGGCTAAAGAACTCAGTCTACGCTGGGGATGGATTCCTGCTTTTTTCCTGGAACATTGGCGCCAAGTGAAACAAAAAAAAAAATTGTCCTGGATTTGAACTCAGATCATCGAGTCTACTTCATATGACAATAACCGTTACGCTAAGCGCGAATTTTTATCATCTGTATATTAAGACAAAAAAACAGATTGGGTTCTTTACATTCCGTGGTTCCGGTTGTGGTTTCTTTGTTTAATGGCATATCAACCTTTGTAGTTTATTCAATGCCAAAACCATCCTTGTAGATGACCAGTAGTGGTACTAATCAACACAGCTGCGAAGGATAAGGAGGTTAATGCCTTTCCCAAGGGTATTAGTCCGAAAGTGGACATAATAGCGCGACTAGAGGTCGAACTCACTACGATGTCACCGTCTAACACGTTAGCCTCAATGCAAAGTGTCCCCCAAACCATGGTTTTAGATATTAACACGATTTATTGAACATGTAGGAATTCCCACAGTATCTATCATGTATCTCAACTCATACAAAACGTAAATAAGGAATATACAGGTTAAATTCAAAAGCAATCACTCTCCCATCAATAAAGAATGATCAATAGCCAATCGTTTATACTTTTAGCACAACTTATTTGTATATTTTTTCTTCTACATCTCTTTCGCTATTGAACATCAAGCATGTTTTCTATTCCTCTCACCCCCCCCCTCTCTGGTACTCGAAACATAGCCAGATAGCAGATACCCGTTCATGTTGATCGCACGATCAGTCGATTTCACTCCTTCGGTCCGACCCCCAACTCTGTCCCGTTTCTTCACCCAGGCGCATTGTTTGCGCAAGCATTCAGATCTTGCTTACACAGGTGTCAACGTTCCACTCCCATCAACCTCCGCCCTCATCAAACAAGCGGCAATCCCCACACCAACCCTTCACCTCTGACCCATACCTTATATTTTCACTGACCCATATTTCCAGGTATGATAACATAAGTTCATTAGCCACACAATGGAGGCTGCGAAGAATAAAACGGATTTCAGCTGATGGTTATAATGTGAGCTTTTCAGGGTAAGCTTTTGGGTTCGGTTCTGAATTAGAGTATAGACCTAACCTCATCTACCAAACATTGGCGATGAACCATATAATATGATGTGTATGTCCTAGTGAGTAGAGTGTTCGCCAATGGTCTGGGAGACTTGGGTTCAATCCCAGGTCGCGTCATACAAAAGACTTTAAAAATGGTACTTGATACTTCCTTGCTTAACACTCAGCAATATGAGGTACATATCAAGGGTAAAGTGGAACAATCCAGGGAAATGAGTAGCGCTCTCCCCGACAACTCGGTGTAGTAGCTATTGAAAAGGGAGCATTCTAGTCACCCTCGACTACGGTCACCAACAACAACAGCATTTAGCACTATTGTTTTGGGGATTTAAAATACACCAACTGCATCTACTGCCGAGAAGACCCTTCTCCCTGCCAGAAAAAGTATGTCCTGAGTATGATACTAGGCGACATCCTGCAGTGAGTCTCCAGTTCTGTAGCTTTGAGGAAAATGTAGTTATTTCTTCATAACCATTACTCACAAGTCCACTTTGACAAGGAGTGGTTGTATCTGTTCAGGCCCTATCTATTAGTCAAAAAAGTCTGTAATATTGAAGTGTTTGTCAGTTTGAAATGATTTCTAAGATACTTACAATTTGTTCTTTGTATAATCGGAAAATATAATTGTTCAACTAATTTCAGGATGAAATAGCCGAACAAAGGTTAACATGTAAAACCCACCAACCGGCCAAAGAACCAATCAACCATCAGAAACCAACCAAAGAACCAGCCCATTGACCAATCAACGAAAGAACCAACCAACTAACCAACTAGCCAGCCAGCCAGCCAACCAAAGAACTAGCCAACAAACCAATCAACCAAAGAACCAACCAACCAACCAGCTAGCCAGCCAAAGAACTAGCCAACAAACCAATCAACCAAAGAACTAACCAACCAGCCAGCAAACCAGCCAAAGAACCAACAAACCAACCAATCAACCATAGAACCAAACAACCAGCCAACCAAACAACCAGCCAACCAAACAGCCAAAGATTCAACCAACCAGCCAGCCAGCCAACCAGCCAAAGAATCAACCAACCAACCAACCAACCAGCCAGCCAGGCAGCCAAAGGACTAGCCAACAAACCAGTCAACCAAAGAACTATCCAACCAACCAGCCAACCAGCCAAAGAACCAACCAGTCAGCCAGCCAGCCAGCCAAAGAACTAGCCAACAAACCAATCAACCAAAGAACCAACTAACCAGCCAGCCAACCAGCCAAAGAACCAACTTACCAATGAATCAACCAGCCAGCTAATCAACCCAGGGTATTCTGATGCAAAGTCAGTGCCCAGAGCGCCGTAACGTCTAATAGCTCCTCGGATGGTCTTCTTTTTCTTCGTTCTCTGCTCGTCTCTCCTGGCGTCAAAATCTTCCCTGGTTTATATGATTTCCCGGATGCCCTTGCAATCTTCGTGGTCACACCTTCTACCTATGCATTATGCGTGGACACGCCCCCTGTTTAACATGCCACCCATGCAACTTTCGCTACACTTCCGCAAAAAAACTTTAGAAAACAGGTGTACATCCTGTTATGCCATGCACACAACTTATGGAGCATTTCTTCCAGGGCATCGACCTGTTTACTTTTGGAAACTGGTGTACATCCTGTTATGCCACCCACACAATTTATGCAGTATGTCAAAGAGATCTTTCCGATCAATATTTAACATTGCTAAGTAATACTAATAATTCAATTTCACATCAGTCATTTGTTTACACACTATTAAATGGTTTCAGGTAATGTAAAGGATTAAATATTGCTGTTTAATCCATAGATAGGGCTCTAACAGGTACTACCACTCCGGGTCATAGTGGACCTGGGAACAATGGCAATCGAGTGGGTGCTTCACATTCCCCAAAGCTCTAAGACTGGAACATCACCATCAGATGCAGTTTAGTGTCATATCCAGGACACTCGTTGGGGTGGGGGTCCCACTCCTCTGCAATAATCCTGACGGCGTATTTAACAGCCTTAGCCAACTGAGCTACACTCATAAAAGAAAAAAATTTCGTCGAACTTTTTGAAAAGTCGAGTTTTCTTTTAATCACTTAGTAAAAAATGGTGGTTTGAAATAATTTTAGAATTGATATAAGTAGGAAATGAAACGCATTAATAGAAGTTTTCTTTGTTTTTTGTTTTTTTATAAGGGGGGGGGGGCTCGTTTGCTTCATTTCCCCAGTTGCAATTATTCCTATAGGTATTGTCCAATCTCTGTATCTACAGCAGGACAATGTTGAAAACTAAATAAAGTCAAGATTTGCAGATGAAAATTCGAGAACTTCTTAAAAATACCCACCCATAAAAAGTTAAACAATGTTTTCTGTGAGATGCAAAATTAACTTCACTCACCAAATGCTAATGTTGATTGACTGATTGAGTAATTGATTTTAAGGGCATCTTGACCCGTCTAGGCTTATTTTATACCGAGTGGTTAGTGAATCGTGTACATTGTTACATTTTTGTAGTTGTTAAGTTTTTGCATATATCAAATAATATCAAGTATTTCTAAACAAATAATTTGTATACAGTTGCATAGTTTCAAGTATTCCTATATAATACTAATATCTTATACAAAATTATATCGTTTTAAGTAACTATTTCTATTTAGAAATAATCATTTGTTTGCAAAGTTATATACTTTCAAATAACAAATAATAATAATCCTTAGTAAACAATTATCCTCATCATCATGATGTCGTGTCGCGAGCACGGATATCCCTGACCCTCTCTCGCCACTTCTCCCTATCGTTCATTGCCTCTGGCAGGTCTTCAGGGCTACATCCCGTATTCTCACATACCTGCTGTGTGTATGTTCGAGCTGGTCGTCCTGCTTTTGTCGGCCATATGTGGGGGTCCATAGGAGTACATCACTTATGAGCTCGTCCCTGCTTCTCCAGCAGTGCAGGACACTGCTGGAGAAACAATTATTACTTCAAGTAACTATTCTTAATGATATTTACCAACCCCTCCGCTCAGGCAGGATATGACACAAGGTCAATTTTTAAACGGAGTTTAACAGGTTTGAAATAAGAGTTTTCCCTCTCTTAGACCAGCTGCCTCATCAAGGCTGAAGAACCTAGTCTGCCCTACTATTTACCCATAGCTGGAGGGAGTAACTATTCTTAATACAAATAATTAAGATACTACCAGTCTAGGGCTGAGTAGACCTGGGAGTAATTGCAAGGAAGAGGTTCTCCACACTCCTCAAAGCTCCAGAAATGGAGTTTTACCATCAGATGCAGTTTAATGTTATACTCAGGACACCCACTTTTTGGCCAAGTGTGACCTCTCTGCAGTACTTAGGGAAGGTTGTGTTTTTTTTTATTTTGTTTGATAGTTTGTTTCGTTTTGGCACGGGATTTTTTTTTTTTTTTTTTTCGGGTGTATATTTTTGTCTGCCTCGTTCTTGTGATTATGCATATTTGTTGTTTTTTTTATCCAATAATGTTTTGTCTGCATCTGTAATTTCTTTTGGTCATTTTTCTTTTATTCTCAAAGTCACCCCAATAGATAAATGGTTATAAAAGCACAAATAAAAGGTTAGGATGTCACAAAAAAGTATTACAAAGGGACAACAAAATAAAAAATTAAAACTGGATAAAATACTAATTAACACCCAGCATTTCAAAAGGTGGAACGAAAACATATATGAGGTAGTTTGATCAATGATGCAGATGTTTTAGGAAAGAGGTGATGGAAAGGATCACATATTTCTCGTGTAGAGAAGAATCTTTTACAAGGCATCCTTTCTCCGATTATTCTTCCATGTTTAGAATGACTGCAATGTCCTTCGATTTTTGTCTTTTTTTTTTCTTCTTAAAGTGTTCAAAGAATGCAAACATGAACGTGATAAACGCGATTCTCTAACCTCAAGGCATAAAATAACCCTAGACGGGTTGACATGCCGTTAAAATCAATCACTCTGTCATTCAAAAGATTATTGTCTTATCATTCGCCTATTATCTTCCCGAAAATTGAATACGAAAAATCTGATTGAAGGATGATTTTTTTATGACTTTAAAGTGTTAATTATCATTTCATATTCCCACTGAAGAAATATAGAACACTTTGTTTTTTTAACTTAATGTGTGTGTGTGTGTGTGTGTGTGTGTGTGTGTGTGTGTGTGTGTGTTTCTTTCTTTCGAATTTTTTTACAATGTGTAGTTTTTCTTGATTCGTAAGTGTCAGGATTTCAACAAAAATCTTTCCTTCTAAATTTCTAACATTCGTTTTCTGTTAACTCAGAAATAAGCAGCTTATATTTTGTTTTATTATCTTTTTCCTATGAGTTTTCCCACGGTTTCCCAGAGTTTGAGTGGCAGCAAGTCTCCTCAGATATCCAGGACTCCTCTCAGTATTCTAGCTGATTTTAAGTGTCTTGTGATCTGGATGGTTTCATTTCTTTCTCTGATCTCCAATTTTCCTCGTTCCTTTCCAGACCTTTGTGGACTGTCCCAACGGCTTCAACAATCATATCATGTTACACAGCTTTTGCAGCTCTCTAGCAAGATCCAAGTATTTATTTTTCTTTTCCTCTCTCTTTTACTTTCGCTCTGTCATTCGTTGGAACGGCAAAATCCACTAAACGACAAGTTGGGGTTTTTTTATTAATTAAAACTAGGTTTGGTCTTCTGGTTGTGGTTTGATAATCCATTTGTATTTCAAAGTCTAAGAGAATTTTAAGCGTCTCATTTCAAAGGACAGATTCTAGTTTGTGCATATACCATTTGTTCACATGGTCAAATTTCAATTTCTTGCACAATTACCAATGTATCACCTTCCCCACCCAATCACATCTACTCTTGTATTCATTTTGTTTTAGTATGCATTCTCTGATTATTATTATTATTATTGAATCTTCATGATTCTTCATTATTATTATTTTACTCCTTGAGAGTTTTTCACAACAGCGTTAGCTGATGATCTTTCACTGGAGTTTGATTGACTGCAAATCTCCTCAAGTCTCCAGGACTCATCACAGTATTCTGGCCGATCTCAATAACGCAGTCGTTCCGACAGTCTCAACCCGTCACGTAATTTCCAAGTCCTCCAGTTCTTGTACAAATCCTTTGGTGACTGTACCAAGAGCAACAATTCCAATTGGCATAATCGTCACTTTCATGTTCCACAGTTTTTTCAATTCCCTAGCAAGGTCGGGGTATTTATCCCTCTTTTCGCATTCTTTCAATTTTACTCTGTGGTCCGCTGGGACAGGCAAGTCCACAATTCTGCTAGTTCTCTCTTTTTTATTGATTATTATAAGGTCTGGTCGTCTGGCCAAGATTAGGTGATCCGTTTGTAGCACAAAATCCCAGAAGAGTTTGTGTGTCTCCAGGACAGGTTCTGGGTTGTGCATTATTATTATTATTATTATTATTGTTGTTGTTGTTGTTGTTGTTGTTGTTGTTATCATTTCAGAGGGAAATAAGAAGGTGCTATCCTAACGTTATGGAAAGAATTAAAGTTAAATAAGCTTAGAGGAACTTCTTGTGGCGTTGTTGCTAAGGTGCTGGACTGCGACATCGTTGTAAACGAGTTCGAACTCCAAGCGCGCTATTAAATACATTCTCGGACTAATACTCTAATTATTATAGGACTAATGCCCTATTTTTATTTTCAGACTAATACCCTAATTATTATATACATTTTCGGACTAATACCCTTATTATTATATACATTTTCGGACTAATACCCTAATTTCCAAGCTATGAGTTAAATCGTATAACTACTGTTCTTCTAAAAGGATAGCTTTGACATTAAATAACTCACGAAAGTTGATATGCCATTAAGCAAAAAACAAAATTTTCTTCCTGTTATTTGATTAATTTATTTTTTAGAGGAGGACATTGTTGGATGCTGAATTATTAGATGTTGGGTCGTGATGAATAGAGAAAGGAGGGTGTCGAAATTAATTTTGATTAGATTTTCCTTCCTCCTACCTTTCTCTCTCTGCTGTTCCCTCTATTTCTTGTTTGCTTTTTCTTTCAGGAGCAGGAAGTGTTTGAGGAAAGAACACTATAAATCCTTTTTTATATTTGGATTAGAACGACGAGTACATAAACTTAATGAGGTGTGGGTCGCACATACACATGCACACACAATCGGACATGCATATACGCAGTGATGTGCCCATATGTACGAATAGTCATATGTATATGTACATAAAAGCCACAACCAACTGTCTGTCGGAGTTAAAATACGCTGACTGTATTTACTGCTCCCCAAAAGGGGATTCCTAGGTATTTATATTGAGGTTACAGATTTTAAGATATGGGAAATGTGGATTACCCATTTATTGCCATTACTCCCAGGTCTACTCTGAACCGATGGGATTAAAACCTGTTGGGGTTCCTTCAACGAGTCAAATCAATCTCTTTAAAAATCAATCATATTGGATAATTCAACTTAGGCAAAAAAATCGCTTTAAAAACAACAACACAAAAAATAAAATACAAACATAATGTACTCGGTTCCCTAACGTCTAGGCTTGAAATAACACTACACGGGTTGACATGCCGTTAAACTCAATCAATTAATGATTCAACCAAGTACAAGAGTTTTTTTAATTATTTTAATCTTTTTTTTTTTCTTGTTGGCAAAATTTTTTTTAAAGATACCAGCTTCAGTTGATATCATTTTTTAATAATTTAAATTGATAATGATGATGCTCCATCTAGAAAGGAGTGAAGGGGTCTAATTTGTATTTCATATTTACTCCTAAAGTATCGATAATCATTTTTTTTAAATGACGTTCAGCACAAACGCTGACACCCTCAAAAATTCTTTTTATCCACAGATTGGACTGGAAATGGTTTTATTCTCTAAGTTAATTCATTTTAACGGCATGATTCTTATATAAATCTCACTATTATTTACTTGTTTATTTATTTGTTCTTGGTAGGTTAGAGCTACACGAATATTTGACCTCGATACTTTTCCTTGATACTTTTGAGTCTGAACATGTTCGTTACATCCTCAGTGGGGTCTGTTTGTCCGCAGCCGAATTTGCTAGTCATATGAGATCTCATGAAAGCAGACAATCGCTGGCTGATTTTACACAGATCCTTCAGCTAAAACCCACAGGTAATTCGTGTCATTTTTGTGATTAAGTATGTGGATCTACAGCAGGTTTGAGAAGCCATAGGAGATTGCGCGAGGTTAATGCCAACGTCAAAGTAAGTTCTCTACCTTGTCAATTATGCCGCAAGGCTTGTAAGTATAAATTTGGCCAGAGGAGTCATATGTGCTCTCACATATGGGAATGAGGAGATAGTCTTCTTTTGTAAAATTACAGTCACTAGATAGATAGATAGATAGATAGATAGATAGAGAGAGAGAGAGAGAGAGAGAGAGAGAGATTCCTGTACTTAAATGACCTTTGTTAATAGATAGATAGAGAGATTACCTTATTTATTGAATGTTTATCAAAGATAGATAGATAGATAGATTCCCTTACTTGTTGAATGACCTTTGTTCATAGATAGATAGATAGATAGATTTCCGTATTTATTGAATGACCCCGTTACTAGATAGATATATAGCGAGATAGATTCCCTTATTTGTATAATGACTCTCGTTGATAGATAGATAGATAGATAGATAGATAGATAGATAGATAAAGAAGACATCTTTTAAGAAAGGCACACATCAAAGTTATTAACCCTTTTATGATTAATTCAAATTTAAATTTAAATTTCAGAACAACGATCAAACAATAAAGAATCTTATTTAACCTACGTTTATTTGAATTTCAATTGGATTAAAGCTTCTTTCTTTCTTTCTTTCTTTCTTTCTTTCTTTCTTTCTTTCTTTCTTTCTTTTAAAATCTGTGTATTGTTTAATAGTTTATGCATTTTATGCCAGTTTTGTATTTGAGTTTAGTTTGTTATTTTTTGCTTTTATTATAATGTACCACCCACCACTGCCTCTCCCAGTTCATCTTGTGGGGCTATCCACATAGTTACCTCCGCTACTCTTTTCTTTATCTCCGCTCTTCCTCAAATCATACCACCCCGACCTTATTTGCTCAGGAACCTCACCCAATCGACAAGATAAAACTGAATTTGCTTAATTAACTAATTGCTTTTAGTTCCATTGTGATTTAGCAAGAAAATAAATAAAAGAAAACAATAAAAAGTTTTTAAATGTTGCGTCGGAGGAAATAAGTCGGAAAAATACGATCCTTTGATGTTTGAGAGTCTTGAATGTGTATGTGTGCATGAGAGAGGGGGGGTGAGGGATAAAAAATAAGAGAGAGGAGGATGAAAGAAGAAAGGGAGAGAAAAATAAGACGAAGATGAAGAAAGAATTGAGAGAAAAGAAGAGATAAACAATGAGAGAGATAGGGTGATGATATAGATCCATAGAGACAGCACGTGAGAGAGAAAGAGAGAGAGAGAAAGAGAGAGAAGAAAGAAAAAAGAAGATAAAACGAAAGAGAGAGAGGGAAAGAATAATGAGAAAACATGAAGCAAAAAAAAGAAAGATAGAGATTATATATATGTACAAAAAGAAATGAATGAAAGAAAAATGAAAGAGAAAGTTTGAAAAAAAGAAAGAGAAAATTAAGATAAGCCAATAGAAGAGAATCAAATGGATAAAGACGCCGAAAGGAAAGTTTTTTTCTAAAAGCGTTTGAGAAAAAGACGCTGTTAAAAGGGAAAAATGAGATCCTGTTGAATAGTTTTAATAGAGAATCACCGACTTTTTCAAAGTAGAATCCACCAACATAAAAAGTGGAAAGTAATTATTTAAAATGATTCATAATTAACGTTTATTTAATTAATATTAAATACGATTGATATTATTTCAGTTTTATATGAATTGCATAATAAGTCTAGTGACGTCTGACACAAGGCCACACGTATAAAGCACTAAGTGAACGTATTGTTTTCCATAGTAACTATCTGCAATTCTAGTTTAATATCCATTAATTCTAATATTAAACAATATATTATCAATTTTACCTTAGTCTTGATCAAGGCTTCGCTTATTGAGTATTTATGTTTGTTATCAAAATCTTTTCCAGGGCCCCCATGGCGTAGTGGCAAAAGTTCTGAACTGTGACATCGTATTAAGTGAGTTCGAACACCACTCATGCGACTACGTTCACTTCCCTTGAAAACGGCATGAACACCGATATCCCCACCCTCAGCTATGGATTAAATGGCAACACTACTGTCCTTCTACAAGGGTAACTTTGACATAAAATAATCCTTGAAGGTTGATATGCCATTACCCAATGAAACCAAACCAAACCAAAATATTTTTCTTGGATTTTTATGATATTATGTCAGGTAGCAACAAACTTATGTATGCCATAAAAAAGAACGATTCCCTTTTTGATTGATTGATTTTTAACGCTTTGTCAACTGTCTTGGGTTATTTTATGAGTAGAGATTTGGAATATTGACATTTTTAGCGTAATCGTTTCTTAAGAGGTTTTTTGTTGTTTTGTTTTTTCACACGGTTCCATCGAATACAAATAATTTCTGAATCCATAGATGGGACCCAAACAGGCACTATCACTCTGGGTCAATATGTACCTGGGAATAATGGCAATGAAGAAGTACTCAACACTCCCTAGATCTCCAGAACTGAAGCCTCACCATCAGATACAATTTAGTGTTACACACAGGACACCTATTTTGATGGGGGGAGTCTTAACACTCTGTATTATTCTTTCACCGTATTCTAAGCCTTATCGAAAAGATATAAACTCAATGAAAACTGAATTTTTTTTTCTATTATAATCTGCAGTACTAGTTTGGAATCCATTAATTCGACTATCAGACAGAATACATTATTAAACTTATTTTAGTTTGGCTGAAGGTTACAAGTATTCGGCGCTCATTTAGTTATCAAAATTATTTCCATTGATTTCTTATATCACCTAGTAGATTAATTGGATGTACAATCATAAAAGAACGATTCCACTTTTGATGCCGTAAAATCTTCAATCAAATACTTCAAAAAAATTGGGACAAATGACCCAGAAGCATCGGATTAAGCGAAATAAGTCTGAAGGTGATTGGTCTGAAGAATACGTGACATAAAGAAGAACTTTTCCTTCGAAATTCGAGACATTTTTCTGAATCCCATTTGCAATATGAGGACAAGTGTTGTTATGAAGAAGCAAAGGTTAATTCTGTTCCAATATGTTATTTAAACTCGCCAATTTCTCTCATTTCTGCAACACAAAAAGTTATAGAAATTCGTGACAAAGAATTCCATATGAATCCTACCAAACATAAGTGTAATTTTTTTTTGTAGATTCCATTTCGTTTTGACAGTGAAGGTTGTCTTAAATCAAGCTATGACTTTCTTTTTAAGGTTTGGTTTGGTTTGGCTTATTTGTTTAATGGCGTATCAACCTCTGTGTGTTATTTCATGACAAAGCCATCCCTGTAAAAAAACATTAATATTACTATGAAGTAAAATAGCAGTAAAAGTAAAGCAGTTCAAAGCTTTTTTCCAAGGACATAAGTTCGAAAGTGAACGTGAGTTTGTTTGGGTTTTATGGCATATCAACCATTGTAGGTTATTTAATGCCAAATCCTTTTTATACAGAGATTCACAAACAATTTGTGTAATTCAATTCTTATGAATATAGATTTGAAATTTGCATTCAGTTATATTCAGGTGTTGAATGTAATACATGGTGTGTTCCAAAAGTTTCGAGACTGAATCTATATTTACAATATAAAAATAAACAAAGAAGGAAAAATTAATTTTCTTCAAAGTAGTCCTTTGGACATTAGATATATCTCCCCACCCTCAGGTTGGCTGGAGCTGTGAAACACGTCAACTGCACTTCTGTTGAGAGGGTAAGACTCCTCCACTCAACGGGTGTCCAGGGTATAACACTAAACTGTATCTGAAGGTGAGGATCCAGTTCTGGAGCTTTGGAGAATTGCCCACTTTGACCCAAAGAGGGTATTACTCGTTAGGGTTTCATCTATGTTCATTCATTTAATAAGGATCATTATAATTATTATTTAAAAACATACGGCTGCGAGCAAAATAAGATAAAAGTCCTTGGTAAGCAAAGAAATTATTAATATTAAATATCATTATTTGTGTTAGATGGAAATAATTATTAATATTAAATATAGTTATTAGTGTTAGATGAAAATACTTGAAACTATTTGACTGTGTGCAAATAAAGAAGGTCTAACAATCGTTTAAAAATAAAGTTGCCAACAAACTATTCGCTTACAAATCAAATATGTATACAGGACTTGGATTGTTTGGTGTCATATCTTGGACACTCGTTGGGGGAGTCTTACACCTCAGCAGAGATGCAGTCGGTGTATTCTACAACCCCAGCCGACTGGGCAGACATAATTCTGTGTTTCGTACAAAAATCGTGACTCAAAAGGTATTTTAGCAACTGTCAAAAAAAAAGTATCGAACATTGACTCGTCAAGATGAAGTCTAGACATCGAGACATTTTAACCTTATTATATAAGTCAGTCAACCGTGCACACGTTATCACTAAAATTTGGAATCTCTCTCTCTCTCTCTCTCTCTCTCTCTCTCTCTCTCTCTCTCTCTCTCTCTCTCTCTCTCTGTTTATATATATATATATATATATATATATATATATATATATATATGTCACATGTTCCGCATGCGTCGACCAACCTATACCAAAAGTGAGTTTTAAAAATGTATAAGCAATATAGAGAAGCCGATAATAATAATAATAATAATAATAATAATAATAATAATAATAATAATAATAATAATAATACAAACGGATCATCTAATCCCGGCCATAAGACTAGACCTCATAATAATCAATAAAAAAAGAGAATCTACAAAAATTGTCGACTTTGCTGTCCCGGCGGACCACAGAATAAATCTGAAGGAAAGTGAAAAGAAGGATAAGTACCTCGACTTTGCTAGAGAATTGAAAAGGCTGTGGAACATGAAAATAACGATTGTACCAATTCTGATTGGTGCGTTAGGCACAATAACTAAAGGATTATTAAAAGGCCTGGAGGACTTGGAAGTTGGCGGATGGGTAGAGACTATCCAAACGACAGCATTATTGAGAACGGCCAGAATACTGAGAAGAGTCCCGCAGACTTGAGGAGATTTGCTGTCAATCAAACTCCAGTGAAAAACCATCAGCGTTAGCTGATGTGAAAAACTCTAATGAGTAAAATAATAATATTAGATAGATAGATAGATAGATAGATAGATAGATAGATAGATAGATAGATAGATATAAAAAGACTAAGATAGAGAGATAGATGAATTCCGTTACTTATGTTGGGAGGTAAATAGATTGAAAGATAGAGAGACAGATGGAGAGTTAGATAAAATCTCTTATTTACTGAATGACTCTCACAGATAGATAGATAGATAGATAGATAGATAGATAGATGTATTCACTTACATCGTGAATAACACTCGTTCAGAGATAGATCTATATATAGATTGATTAATTTCATTATTTATTGAATGACTCTCATAGATAGATAGATAGATAGATAGATAGATAGATAGATAGATAGATAGATAGATTCCCTAATTTTATTAATGACCCTCGTTGGTAGGTAAATAGATTGAACGATAGAGAGATAAATGAAGAGAGAGAGATATAAAATATCTTATTCATTGAATTACCCTCTCTGCTAGATAGATAGATAGATAGATAGATAGATACCTTTTTTGATTGAATGATACCAGTAGATAGATAAATAGATACATACATACATACATACATACCTTTTTTGACTGAATGATTCCCATAGATAGATAAATTGATAGATTCCCTTTCTGAATGACCCTCAGATAGATAGATAGATAGATAGATCTTCTTACTTGCTTAATAACTGTCGTTGGTAGGTGAATAGATAAAAAGATAGAGAGATTTTTTTTTATTGAATGACCCTCGCTGGTAGATAGATAGATACATACATACATACATACCTTTTTTGATTGAATGATACCAGTAGATAGATAAATAGATACATACATACATACATACCTTTTTTGATTGAATGATTCCCATAGATAGATAGATAGATAGATAGATAGATTCCCTTTCTCGTTGAATGAGCCTTGTTCATTGAAAGTTGGATACATATATATACAGATAGACGGATTGATAGATTGCCATATTTATTTAATGATTACCGTTCCTAGGTAAATCGATAGAGATACATTGCTTTATTTATATAATGACTCTCGCAGATAGATAGGCAGATAGATAGATAGATAGATGTATTCACTTACATCGTGAATAACACTGGTTCAGAGACAGATCTATATATAGATTGATTAATTTCATTATTTATTGAATGACTCTCATAGATAGATAGATAGATAGATAGATAGATAGATAGATATGCGTGTAAATTTGACTGGGGTTCATAAATGATGAAGAAAAATTCAACCTCTTGAATAAGTTGGAATAGTTTAAGTTGCGAGATTGCTAATTCATACACACAAATCCATCGGCGCGCGCGCGTGTGTGTGTGTGTGTGTGTGTGTGTGAATCCGCACCACAGGTTGACAGTGAAAGAGAGCAAAGAGAGAGAGAGAGAGAGAGAGAGAGAGAGAAGTGAGCTGGGCGTGCACACCCGTACAAACATCCAGGTGTACGTTCGGGCCCTGAGCGAGGAAGCTGACATAAAATGAATAAATAAACAAATGAATAAAAAAAAAGCACGTCATACACGTCAAGTCGCACTCACGCGCCTCGATGTTGTGGGGGGCATTCATTCGCGCGTCGTTGCACGCGTAGAAGCACGACGCCCACCCAACTCCACCGCTACCACCATTACCACCTCATCAAAAATCCGGCTGCAAAAACCCTACCCTTCACCCTCCCGTTGATGAGCTGGCTGAAAGATTCAACTTAAATGATCGTCGCTGTAAACAAAGTGGTGAACAGAAGGGAAATAACAAAAGTCAGGGAGGAGAAGAGCGTTCGATCAAAGTACCGACGACACCTGGTGGCGACGCGAAAACAACGAACGCAGCGGAACAAACAGTTTTGCTAATCCAACTCTTCAAATGACGTTCTCACCACGGCGATGACGATGACGACGACGACCACTATCACCACGACAGCAGAAGTTACAGAGGGTTTGGTTTGAAAGATTCTCTTCCATTTTTTTCTTTTTTCGCAGAAAGAAAGAAAGTGACAAAATGAGAGAAAATTTGAGTTTTCTTTTCTTTGTTTTATTGATTCAAAGAAATATAAAGGCCATAATTCTATTTCTGGTTTTTCTCCACTCCCGCGACCAAAAAATCTGAAAACGAATTCTTCAAATAATTGAAAATACAAGAAGCAAAGCAGAATATTCGTGTTTTTCTTCAAGCACGAATACTTATATATATTGCATCTCAGCATCAAAGAAATTTTAAAGACATATAAGATTCTACACCGAGTATATATATATATATATATATATATATATATATATATATATATATATATATAGGTAGTGTTAGGAAATACAGTGCCCAATTAGAAAATTGTTAGTGGGGCCCTCTACCCGACAAAATCTTTTTAAAATTAATGGTGTTTGTAACGCCCTTTTCTATAAAAAGTATCAGCATATTATTTAGTCTACCATGTGAAATTGTTGACTATAGTTGTATTATTATAATCAGTTTTAGTCTTAAAAAAACTTACTTCATTAGTCTTAAAAAAAACTTACTTCATTATTGCACGGGGCTCAGTTTGAACAAATCTATTTAATTGACTTAAAACCGGGCATATATATATATATATATATATATATATATATATATATATATATATATATATATGTATATATATATATATATATATATATATATAACTATTACGCTATCTCTCTATCTATCTCTTTCTCTCTATATATATATATAGAGAGAGAGAGGGAGAAAGATAGAAAGAGAGAGATAGAGAGATAGCGTAATATATATATATATATATATATATATATATATAACTATTACGCTATCTCTCTATCTTTCTCTCTCTCTTTCTCTCCCTCTCTCCCTCTCTCACTCTCTCTCTCTCTCTCTATATATATAAGCATAAAAACATATTCAAATACATGCATATATATGTGTGTGTGAGTGTGTTTGTATGTGTCTGGGTGTGTGTCTGAGTATGTGTTTCTCTATCTGTCTGTGTGTATCTATGTGTTAAGGTTTCTGTATTCGTGCCACTCTTTGTGTGTCTCTGTCTGTATATCTGTCCATATGTCTGTATGTGTTTTCAGGTAGCGTAACGGTTATCGTCAGTGAAATGGATTTGAGACTGTTTGAGTTCACTTCTCACAAATGAAGTTTTTCCAAAATAGATGAATCCCCCTCTATACCCACTGCTCCGCTCTAGTAAGGTGGACTGTCTGAATAAGCCTTGGTGGGAAACCAGCGTAGAAGATGGACAATTCTGGATCCAAACTCAATTCAAATTCTAAAACATTGGCCAGCCGGGTAGAATAAGAACAATTACTAATCATATCTCACAGACTTTGGAAGAAACCTTCAGTCCTCCAGTAGACTTACAATAAAACTAGTGGAATCAGATTACATGTATATATATATATGTGTGTGTGTGTGTGTGTTACAAACACACACATATATATATCACCGATATTGAACATTCTTTATTCATAAATAAATCAAACTATATTATCAATCTCCCCCCTCTCTCACTCTCTCTCTCTCTCTCTCTCTCTCTCTCTCTCTCTCTGCGTTTGTAATCTATTTGTCTGTCTCCCTTTATCTCTCTCTCTCTCTATATATATATATATATATATATGTGTGTGTGTGTGTATGTGTGTGTATGCGCGCGCACGCGCGCTTTTGCAATCTATTTATCGGTCTATCCCCCCCCTCTCTCTCTCTCTATATATATATATATATATATATGCCTAATTGATGCAACCTAAATGCTCAATTGATGTGACCTACATGCTTTAGGAAATTTGTCCATAAAACTTATTACTTATCATAATACCTACTTAATTCCGTGTTTTTTCAAGAGGAGAAGCTCTCCGTGGCGTAGTGGCGAACGTTCTAGACTGTGACATCGCTGTTAATGATTTCGAACTCTAGTCGTAATATTACGTTCATTTTCGAACTAGTACCATCGGAAAATGTATGAACTCCCCTTTTTTCTAGCTAGGGGGGCGTTAAATAGTACTAATACTTTTCTTCTACAAAAATGGCTTTGACATTAAGTCACCCACGAAGGTTGATAGACCATTAAACAAAGAAACCAAATCGTCTTTTTCAAAGCAGTTTCTTTAATATCTATACAGGGATTTCACAAAGAGAGTACTGCTACTCAAAGTATTAACAGCAAAACCCCATACTACACTCAAATTGCTAGTACAATTGAGTTATAACTAGTATATATATATATATATATATATTGTAAATAATGTTTGTAAAACTAAAGTTTATGTTTGGAGAAGAAATTACTTTTCCCGAATAGGACCGTCTCCTAAATAAGAAATCTGAGCTCATTAGCAAATGTAGACATGAAAATAAGCTCTTGCTGTGTCAATTAGCCTCCGACTCAGAAAAATAAATGTGGGTTTAAATAAATCATATAGGTGAATATTGATGTTTTTGGAAGCGCAGACTGTAACAATTAGAACCGCCCCCTTTTCAGTGAAGGGGTGGTGGTTGTAGTCGGTGCTTATAAATAAGGAAAAAAGCATAATCTTCTGAAGCATCTGACGATTGTCACACAACCGTAAAACTGCCAGTAACGCAAAAAGTTTGTGCTGACCGATCGGTTTTAGACTTATCTCAGAAGCAATTTTAAAAAGCTATTTTAAACTCAGTCAGGATATGTATCTGTTATGGGCATATCCCAGATATTGAACTCGCTTCCTACGATGTTGCAGTCAAGCACGTTTGCCACTTAAGCTACGGATATATATATATATCTTTGTAAATATTATTTATGGCGCTAGTGAAATTAAAACCACATCCTGCAACTAATGGTTTCATGTTTTCACGATCATCAGGTGATATCATATTCTGAAGAAGTAGCCATATTACAAGAGAGTTGGAGATGAAAAATAGAATATTAAATAGAATATGAAATAAGGACAATAAACTTAAAAAAGAAACGTAATGTGGGTGGGTGTCTGTGTATATGCGTGTGTCTCTGTGTTTCTACGACTGTGTGTCCATGTCTATGTGTTGTCAAGGAAATGCAAATATGCTAAAAAGCTTACAATTCCTTAACATTTCAAAAATAATAGTTTTATTATAGTATTGAGTGGTATTGAGTTATAGCTTTTGTAATAGCATAATAGAAGTCTATTTTCATGTCTCTGTATTTTCCTTTCGTAAATTTTATTTTTATATTCAATCGTATTTCGTTTCATCTGTCGGCTCCGCTAACTCTGGAAGACTCTAGATTGGTTAAAATCTGAATCACTAAATTTTGAATATCTTATAATTATTTTTAATTGATTTATTTTTAATCAAAATTGGCTTTGTCATTTCTAATGATTTGAGTCTTGACTGAGTTGTAAATAGCGTCGTAGAAATCTATTTTCGCAACTGCGCATAAGTGCAGGTACTTTACTTAAAAGTTTGCGTTAGTTAAAAAAATGTGACGACAGCCATTTTCTCCTCGAAATAAAGGATATATCGCTATCATAAAGTTTTATATGCTGGTGAAGTATTTCTTAATTTCCACGATATTGCTAGTATATTTTTGTTTTGGAGGTCTCATATATATTTAGAAAGGTTTATTCTGTGAGCGTAATTTCTATCGGTAATCGACAATTTATAGAAATAGTTCCTTTGTTTCCAAAGTCCTTCAATAGCACCAATTTAAAGTTTTCTTGATCGTCTGGAACTTTGACGTTAGCTCTGAAGATAACACTTGCTTGAAGATAACTTCATTAGATTTTCAATCCACTATTACGTCTAGTGCTTATCATATTGCTTGATGATTGTGAAAACATAAAACTATTATTGACAAAATGTGGTTTTAATTTCTATTTTATACTGCTTATTTATCCTCTATCCCAAATATCGAGTACATTCACTGTAAATACTGTAATCTTTAAACACGGTAATATTAGTGTTCGCCAATGGCCCAGGAGACTGGGGTTCATTTCCAGGTCGAGTCAAAAATGGTAATTGATACCTCCTTGCTTAACACTTAGCCTTATAAAGTACGTATCAAGGGTCAAGTGGAGTAATCTAGGGAAACGAGTAGCGCCCTTCCTGACACCTTGATGTAGTAGTTATCGAAAAGGGGGCTTGATTAACTTGATTTCAATATGTGGTTTTAATTCATATATATATATATATATATAATCAAGAAATAAAGGCTACCCTAACCATTATTAGTCTCCTGAAGGGACCATTGAGTCTGAAATACGTGTAAAGTATAATTGTACGAAATAAAACCTAAAGTACAACATTCAGATTCATTCGCGGACATATATATATAGTCACCATCCACCGACAGACTGTTTCGTTCTATCAGAACTCTTCAGTGTGGCTAGACACGCAGGACGCTCGGAACCGAAACCCGTCCAACTGTACGCTAGACTGTGATTCAGACCACTCGCCCACCAAGCGGACCACGTCGGCTAATGGAATTTTAAGGTATTTTATTTTAGCAACTGCAGCAGCAGCCTTTGTTTACATTTTTTATACCCTATCGGCTACCAGAGTGCTCAATTCTTTCGAAGAGCTTCGCATTACGCTAGCGGCGGCCGGCAATTCCTTCGCCAGAGAGCTCAACCCCCATGGGGGAGCATATAAGATTTTTCCTAAAATTAAATAATCTTCGTCTCTCTTAAAGATTTTCGATGGAGGGAGAGGGAATGATAGGTTTTCTTTTTCTAGACGTTTTATTCCCAAATCTTGGAGAATCAGTCCATGTACTCAGAATATAGATTGAACCAGAAACTTAAGAAAATCACTATCTTCATTTCAAATGGTTATTTAGAGATTACTGTTCTGAATAGCATTAACTAATTCTTCTTAATTTAATAATAAAAAAGTATTCGGCCGTCTGAAATGTCCTGGGTACATAAAACTTCCTTGAATTGGATCTAAAAGTCAATTGTTTGCCGATAAAATCTCTTTATCTGTGATTCGTTGCTTTAATTCTACTGCATTTCGTACTAAATTTACAACTAGAAATACATCTCCCTTCTATCATAAAGATGTTCTGCCTACCCTTCGACTTAATTTAGTCATTTACCGTTTTAAATGTCAGAACTATGCTGTAGATAGAACGATCCAAAGACTAGTGCTGAGAATTACTCCGTAAGTGCCAAGTTCCATCTGTAGACACATACAAATATATATCTATATCTATATATATATCTATATATATATATATATATGTGTGTGTGTGTGTGTGTGTGTTAAAAAAATGACAGTTGTGTTTGTGTTTTCGCGCTTAATAACAGTTTAAACAAAGAATCCATCGACATAAAACTTCTCACAGGATTAAAATAAAACGAAAGACATTCGTTGTGATTTACAGAAGAAAATATAATTGGATTTGCAAAAGAAATTAAGGATATATTCTGTGGGGTGTACAAATTCAAGTAATAAACTTTACTTTCTGTCAAGTAGGACATGTAAAATAACTTTAAACTTGGATGAATTTTAGTTTTATGAGAAATTTTGTTTTTCGTTAATATGAAGCAAGATTAGAGAAAAATCTGAAATAATTTTTCTTCGAGGAAACAATATAGAACCGGAAACTTTGGCCCGGGGTGGGGTATTTTCAGTGAACTTTCCGAATTCAATCCACCGCCACAAATTATTCATTTTAAAGAAATTCTTCGGGTTATTAGATAATGAACCATGCAGATTCAGATTATACCAAAAAAACTGTTAAAATCTTATAAACTTTTAAGAGGTCGGTTCAATTTGCCATGGGTTTTTACGAAATCATCTTTTCATCAGAAACTTTACTTTCCATTAAGTTAGAAACAGAGTTTTTAAATTTTCTTTTTAAAAAAGCCATTAGTTTAATTAAAGTACTTAAACAATTTGAATTAATTAAGGTATTTTAAAAACTTTCCTTTGAAAAATTATTAAATTAATTAAGGCATTTTTAATTTTAGATTTAATTTACAGTTTTACCCCGACTTAATATGAAATTGGATTCAAAAGATAATGTGTCCTTGGTATAACGCTAAACTGCATCAGATGGTGAGGCTCAACTTCTGAAGATATGAAGATCTGGAAAGTGTGGAGTACCCTTTCATTACCATTACACCCATTTCCACTCTGACCTAGAGTAGCAGTAACTATTTGGGTCCCATCTATGGATTAAATAGATCTATTCAAAAATCATTTGTATTCGACCGGGTTAAAAAAAAAATTAAGAAACAATTATACACAAAATATAAATATAAATGTAGAATGAATACGATTCCCTAACATCTAGACCTAAAATAACCCTAGACGCGGGGTTGCATCCTTTCAAAATCAATCAAGTAATATAAAATGGCTCAAGGGACGAACTCTGACTTTTGAGGAAAAAATATCCGCCTGTGAATTTTGATTTTACCGAAAAATTCTTTGTATCGTTATTAAGAATGATTCGAGATATTTCTGATTTAAAGTTTCACTCAGGAAACAATATAGAATCGAAGATATTTTCCTTAAAACATTCTAAATCCATCATTGGAAAGTCTTTATGTGTAAAACACATTTAAAAAATTGTTAAACTTAGACAAAATGTTGTTCATTAATAATTAAATAAAAACGAATTTATTTTATAACGCCAATGTAGTTCCCAATTTTAGAGGAGAATATGTTTTAGCTGTGATTAAAGCCATCCTCTAATTTATTTGATGATTTTTTCATTTATAAAATTTTATCCAAACACGGATTTTAATATCTTCGACACATGAGAGGACTCATCCTCTTTGCACCATTAGTATTGCAATATGAAACTTTTCCTTCCCAGCAACGCTGAGTATTCTTGCTAGTATGTACACACACACACACACACACACACACACACATATATATATATATATATATATATATATATATATATATATATATATATATATAACCAGAAAATAGTGGTTGTAGTATTGCTTGATGATGTACAGTTCAGCGAATGAATATCCTACGTCTCTAGTTCGTTTTTCATCGCTTCTCTTAAAGCATATCAATTATTTTAAAAATCCTTTTTAAAACTCATTTAAAATTTTTGAAAAATAAACTTTTAATAAAATCCTGAGGATGACCTGAGTTAGAAGCAAGTTGATAACAAGTCATTAATGTCGACTTAATCCATACAGTTTGAGAACACAGTTGTACCCATGTATTGCTCTTGCATGTATTGCCCTCGCATGTGCACCCGAAGAGCTTAAAGAATTTTTCAAAGATTTCAATGCAATAATATGTATTATTATAACTCCATTTTAGAGTTTTTCGCTCCAGTGTTAGATGATGGTTTTTCACTAGAATTTGAGTTATAGTAAATCTCCACAAGTCTCCAGGACACTTCTCAGTATTCTTGCCGATCTTAATAAAGCTATAGTTTGGATGGTCTCCACTCGTCCTCTTATTTCCCAAACCTCCAGTCTCTTTACCAATCCTATGGTGACTGTACCGAGCACATCGATTACAGTTGGTATCACCATCACTTTCACGATCCATAGTTATTTATTATATTTCTCTAGCAAGGTGTTGGTACTTATCTCTATTTTCGATTTTTTAAAATTTTGCTCTGTGGTCTGCTGGGATGGCAAAGTCCACAATTCGGCAGGTTCTCTTTTTTTATTGACTATCACTAGGTCTGGTCATCTGGCCGAGATTAATTGATCTGTTTGTATCTTAAAATTCCTAAGAAAGTTGTACGTTTCATTCTCTAGAAAGGATTCCGGGTTGTGCATATACCATTTGTTCGTATGGTCTGTTTTCAATTTCTTGCACAACTTCCCAGTTGATTACCTTCCACACCCAATCGTGTCTAGTCTTACACACTTTTTGCGCTAATTTGTTATATTCGCTTATTATGTGATTGATTGTTTCGTCTCTATCAACACATAACCTACATTTCCTATTTTATTGCTTCATGTCTATTTTTTCTTTAACATAGTTAGTCCTTATGGCATTGTTTTGTGCTTCTATAAGAAGGAATTCAATTTCCCTCTTAAGGTTTCCCTTTCTTAGCCATGTCTAGATCTTTTAGTGTGAGATTTCGCTTATTTGTCGTGAAAAATAATTAGAGATACTCGGGTTAAAACCATAAACGTATCAGTAGCGAATCGACGAGGATTTCTGATTGGCTGATTGGAACTCAAATGAAAACGTCATAAGACAGTGGATGTGGATAAGAAACATGAAAAGGGTTAGTTGGCAGCGGGACGCGACGATGTAAAGACGACGGTTGGATCCCAGACACAACGATGTAAAGACAGCTGAAAGTTGCAGACCCCATTTTGAGGTGAGATCCGAAAAGGGGTCTCACACCCAGACTCCAGCTTGTGAGGACGGACTCCGCGAGGAAGCACGTGTTAGAACCCCAATAGAAAATGTAAAAGAAAATGTTTTGCTGTCTTTCTCGTCACGACATTTTGTTTCTTTTTTTCTAGCTAACGCGGTGTAGTAACGAATGAACTTTTGTATTGGCGAACCAAGACGGAATTTTTGTGAGTTCGTCTTTTTTTCCCAGTGTGGAGGTTATCACGAGGTCCAACTGACCGCTACACGCATTAAACCGTGAGACACGTGGTTGTACAAATGTCTATATATAGTAATAATAGTACAAATGTCTATTGAGACCCTGTCAGCAAAACTTCTATTTGAACACCGTAGCTTTGCAGACTTGTATTTGTGCCGTGTAATGTTACAACAGTCCATTTGTTGTGTAACGGTACAGTCGCTTGAATTATCTATACAGTTGTTTTTCTTCACATTTTTGTTTTCTAATTATTATTGTTTGTTGATTCTTGTGCTGTTTGTGTTTTTCTAGTCACCGTTATTAGTCTTTCTTTGCTCTTTTTTTATGTAGTCCTCGTGTCGTTGTATTGATGCATCAATGCAATCTTCAATCCTGGCGAGTCCTCTCACTCCTTCTTTTCTTGACATATCTAGTCTACGTCATCTCTCAGATGTGAGGCTTTATGCATAGTCACTAGTTTTCTTGTTCTCTGGTTCATTTGTTAAAGTTCTTCCCTTGTCCACTTCAAGAATGGTCCCGAGTAACTTACAAAAAGGAACAGCCCAGATATCTATCCCTCTGATGAGACTTCTGCTAAATAGCTTGATTTTGAGAAGTTTTCTCGTTCTTCTGAGATAAACTTTTTAAATTCTTTTTCTTTTTATCTCTACTTGTTTGATGGCGCTCGCTTCCAATATTCCCAAGTACTTGTAAGTTTCCTTATTATTTTTTTCTCTTTTGAGAGTTTTTCACACCAGTTCTAGACGATGGTTTCTCACTGGAGTTTTAATGACAGCAAGTTTTTCAAGTTTCCAGGACTCTTCTTAGTATTCTGATTGATTTCAACAATGCTGTAGTTTGGATGGTCTCCACTCGTCCTCTAATTTTCAAGCCCTCCAGTCCCTGTAGCAATCTTTTGATGACTGTACTGAGCCCACCAATCACAATAGGTATCACTGGCACTTTCATATTTCTTAGTTTTTACTATTCTCTAGCATGGTCTAGGTACATATCTCTCTTTTCGTTTTCTTTCAGTTTTACACTGTAGTCCGCCGGAACAGCAAAGTCTACTATCAGGCAGGTTCTCTTTTTTTGTTGACAATCACTAGATATTATTATTATTATTATTATTATTATTATTATTATTATTATTATATACTCCTTACAAGTTATTTTTTTACACCAACGTTAGCTGATTGGCTTTCACAGAAGTCTGGGTAGCGCCAAATCTCCTCAGGTCTTCAGGACTCTTCTGAATATTCTGGCCGATCTCAACAATGCTGTTATATAGAAGGTCTTGGTTCTTCTCTAGATTTCCAACTATTCCAAACCTTTGGGAAACACGTTCCAAGTGCATCAATTACAATTGGTATCATTGTCACTCACATGTTCAACAGTTTTTTTTTTCTTCTTTTTAGTTGTCCATAAAGTATTTGTCTATTTTTTCATTTTCTTTTATTGCTGCTGGAATGGCAAAATCCATAAGATGACAAATTCTCTTTTTTGTTAATTCACACTAGATCTGGTCTTCTGACCAGGATTAGTTGACTCGTTTGTATCTCAAAATCCAAGAGAATTTTTTGCATCTCATTCTTCAGGACAGTTTCTGCTTTGCCCATATACCATTTGGTAGTTTGGTCAAATTTCACTCTCTTGCACAATTTCTAGAGGATCACTTTTCCTACCCAATCGAGTCTAGTCTTATACACCCTTTGTGCTAGTTTGCTACATTCGCTTATTATGAGATTAATTGTTTCGTTTCTTCCTCAGCATAATCTATACTTGCTATTCAATTGTGTATAAGCGATTTCTGCTTAAGTATAATCAGTCCTTATGGCGTTGTTTTATGTTGTTATTTGAAGAGCCTCAGTTTCCTTCTTGAGATTACCCTTTTCTTAGCCATGTCCAGGTTTCCTCGTGTGCAATCTACCCACTTTGCCGCTTGAAATATCCATACAGTTGTTTTTCTTCCCATTTCTGCTTCCTAGTTATTGTTTTTTTTTTTTCTACTTGTACTAACGTTGCCGTTGTTGTATTTAGCTGCAGTGATTAATCTTTCTTTGTTCTTCTTAATATAGTCCTCGAATATTTCTATTGATGCGTCTACACAGTCCTCAATGCTAGCAAGTCTTCTTCCTCCTTTTTTTTCTTGACACATATAATCTGTCTATATCATCTCTCGTATATAAAGACTTGCTCATCGTCTATTTAATTTTCAGGTTTACTTTCGGTTTCTTCTAATCTTTCACCGGATATTTACCCAAGACCTTGCACGAGGAAAAGTAGTGATTAAATGTATTTTAAGTTCCATCCATACTTTTCGGTGTTACTTTTCCAATCACATTGATAGTACTCTCCTACTTCTGTAAAGTGCAATTTTTGGCATTTCATATAAGCTAAGACAACCAGATATCTTGTAAATGTGTTCATCTGTCCCTTTCTTGATCATGCCTAAGGTTCATACTATTATTATTAAAATTATTATTATGCTCCTTTCGATTTTTCCCCACCAACCTTAGCTGGTGGTTATTCACTGGATTCTGAGGGACCGCAAGTCTCCTCAGGTCTCCAGCACTGGTCTGAGTATTCTAGCCGATCTTAACAATGGTCAGGATAATATCGGTTCTTCTAATTTTCAATCACAGTCTTTTTTCCAAACATTTAGGGACCGTTCCAAGTGCACCAATTACCATTTGTATCACCGTCACCTTCGTGTTCCTCAGTTTTTTAGTTCTTTGGCTAGGTCTCAGTATTTCTTTATCTTTTCGCTTCTTTATATTTTCACGATGTGGTCCACTGAAACGACAAAATCCACTTGCTGGCAAGTTCTTTTTTTCTTGCTAATTACCGGCCGAGATTGAATGATCTGTTTGCATCTGTTTTAATAATAACAATAATAATAATCATTATTATTATTATTATTATTATTATTATTTTAGAGTTTTTCACATCAGTATTAGCTTATGGTTTTTCACTGGAGTTTGAGTGACAGCAAGTCTCCTCAAGTCTCCAGGACTCTTCTCGGTATTCTGGCCGTTCTCAGTTATGCTGTCATTTGGATAGTCTCTACCCGTCCGCCAACTTCCTAGTCCTCCAGGCCTTTTAATAATCCTTTAGTTATCATCATCATTATTATTATTATTATTATTATTATTATCATTATTATTATTTTCTTCTTATTATTATTTATTTTTCACACCAGGCTCTAACTGATGGTTTTTCGCTAAAGTTTGAGTAATAGCAAGTGTCCTCTGGCCTCCAGGACTCCTCTAAGTATCGTAACCAATTTTTGTACAACTATGATTTGGGTGAATTCTGTTCTCCCTTTAATCTCCACTCTATCCATTCTGTTTTTCAGGTTTTCAGGGACTGTTGCAAGGGCCCCAATTACGATTGTCCCATAATAAATGTTATTTTTTGCTATAATGTTTCATACAATTAGTATAAATATTTCTGGACAAAAGTAACATTTCATATTAAACATCTAACATCTAGTATTTTATTTACTAAGCTTAGGTTTGTCTTGCACAAAAGTAGGGCACTTGATGATGATCAAACTCGTTGCACTCCTGAATGGTCTACCAAACAAGCTTACTAATCATGACTGTTTATCCACATACATTCATTTCTTTTTGTATTTATGAGAGTTACTTGGAAGTATGTACGCATTAATACAAGATTATGTTTTCCTCATAGCTTGTATAAATGTATATGAGTGTACTGATATACCTGCATATACGGACGTATACTTGTTTTGTTAGGCATATATATGTGTTAACGGATATATGCAGCTTTTTTTTATATGCTTATTCATTTCAATGAATGAGCGTGTGCACACGAGATTCTACGAGAGTTCACGTCAACGGATGTACAAGTTCTTTTTATGTCTATCTTCCCCCGCCTAGGTGTGTAGGATTTATTTTTGTTGTATCTTTTATATTATGTGTATGTTTACAAGTGTATTGTTGGCGTTCAGACCTCTAAATATAAATATATATATATATATATATATATGTGTGTGTGTGTGTGTGTATATATATATATATATATATATATATATATATATATATATATATATGTATAACTTGAATGCGTGTGTATGCGTTTACGAATGCGCTGTGCGTGCGTCTTCGAACATGTAAAACGTGTCTGCCTATTCCTTTAAGTTCGATTTTTTTTTCCTTTCCCGCCTGTGACAGAGGCATCTTTATCGGCTTTATGAAAACACCCGAATCTCCTTTGATGTTTTTTTAACAATAGACAAGCGTTTGCCACTAAGTCAAATCAGAGAGAGGATGCACATTGCATCTTCCAATCAAAATGGTGCCGCTGACATCAAAAGAAATATTTTGAAAAGTGACTACACACGGTTTGCTGCAGAATTTCCGACACTGGTATAAACACTTCTGATTTTCATGAATACAAAGCCAAAACAGTGACGAATTCTGCGATGCCTCTGACGTTCTCTGTTCGCCTCTAACAAGCAACGTAAGCACTGTTTAGAGTGAATAAAAGAAAAGATACTAGACAATAAAAATGAACCATCTTTGTCCGATGACACTATTCTCTAACGAAATAACTCAGGACGTCTGTCGAACCTCCCTCATTAAAATACCTACTTCTTTTGTCCGTCTTGTTTATATGAAAAAAGTTTAAAGCAACATAATCAATAATTTAAGTTCGTTTAACGCCCTGTTGACAGCACTTGAAATACGCTGACTATGTAGACAGTTGTCCTACGTATGACACCAAACAGTATCTGGTGGTGAGGCTACACTTCTGGAGATCTGAAGAGTGAAGAGCACCTATTTTTTGCCATTAATCCAAGCTCCACTCTGACCTGGAGTGATAGTACCTGTTAGAGCCCAATCTATGGGACAAATAGATGTTTTAAAATGATTTGTATTCGATAGAAATATTTGATGCTATATAACTTTTTTGTATTAAAAATTGTTGCACGAAGCTATTATTGTTGACTAATGGTTATTAGTAGTTACTTGAAACTATATAAACATGTACGAACTGATGACTTATTAAATAAAAATAACTGCATGAAACGATTTAACAACTAGAATTAGATTTTAATACTTAAAATCATACAATTGTACCTAAATTATTTGTATTAAATAGGAATACTTTGTAACACTTTACGTAAATTATTTGTATAAAAAATAGTTACTTGAAGCTATAATTGTCGATTAATATTTAAAATTAGTTACTTACTTTGGAAACAAATAATCATTAAATTGAAGTAATTGTTTGAAACCAAATAATTGTGTAAAAATGGTTTAGTTTGATTTGGTTTGGTTTTAAGGCATATCAACCTTTGTAGGTTATTTAACGCCAAATCCATTTTTATGTAAAAAATCAGTTTCTATTTAAAACAATTCAGTTTAGCATGAGTACACAGTTTGTCAAAAACATTTCTATTTCAAACTATTCAGTTTATTCAAGCAGTTATAAATAACAATTCAGTTTAGTGTAAGTACAGTTTCAATGTCAAAAACAGTTCAATTTCAAATAATTCAGTTTAGCATAAGCACGCAGTTTAAATGTAAGTACAGTTTAATTGTTTAAAACATTTCTATTTTAAGCTATTTAGTTTGATCAAACTATTCAGTTTAGCACAAGTATGCCGTTAGTTCTATTTAACCCGTAGATAGGGCCCTATTAGGTGCTACTACGCCGGGCCAGAGTGGACCAGGGAGCAATAGCAATGAAGGGGTGCTCCGTATTTCCAAAGACTGTTTAGTGTCATATCCAGGACACTCATGAGGTGGGGGGGTCTTACCCCTCTGCAGAGGTGCAGTCAGTGTATTCTACAGCCCCAGCCGACTGGGCAGTACACAGAGTTAAATGTCCAACAGTTTTATTTCAGATAATTCAGTTCAGCATAAGTACACCTCAAAATAGTTCTATTTTGAGCAATTCAGTTTAGCATTAGTACGCAGTTTCAATGTCAAAACAGTTCTATTTTAAACAATTCAGTTTAGCATAGATACACTGTTTAAATGCAAAAATCAGTACAGTGAAAGAAGCACGGTTTAGTTCTATTTAACCCATCGATATGACCCATATCAGGTGCTACCATTCCGGGACAGAGTGGACCTGGGAGCTATGGCAATAAAAGGGTGCTCCGCATTCCCCAAAGCTCCAGCATCACTGGAACCTCACCATCAGATTGTTTAGTGTCATATCAGGACACTCGTTGGGTGGGTCTTACCCCTCTGCAGAGGTGCAGTTGGTGTATTCTACCGCCCCAGCCGACTGGGCAAGTATAAATTGTTATTATTTGATCGTTATTGAAATCATACAACTGTATGCAAAAAAAAACAAAAAAAACTCATAAAGTACAACACAAAAAGATGTGAATATAAACGTAAAATGTCCCCTAACTTCTAGGCAAAAAATAACCATACATAGGTTGCCATCCCGTCAAAATTAGTCAATCAACATCATTTAAAATATCGAATTTGGTCTTAAATTATTTGAACTCTAAAAAAAATACTTTCACTCTAATTTTTTACCAGTCTATTCTTAATCTTCTCAGTTTTTATTAACTCCTCTTTTCGTGAATATATTCCAAAGTTTATGGCTTGATAGCCGGGACAAAAATTTAGGATTCGGTGGCTGATTTAGTAGAGGCACTGACCATGAAAAAAGAACTCTTGGAACATAAAATACCGCTTATCGGCCGAGAAAATTAATAAAAAGTAGCAATAAAATAAAAATAAGATCAGCCAAAAACAGATATTTGATACTGCTTTATTTAGATAATTGCCTTTACTACCTCTTCGATTAAGTTAGGGTTGTACTTGGTGTGACGATTTCATTGGCGAGAAACTGACAGTTACCAAGCGCCGTTGAATTTGTCAGCACTATCCTAACTTTGATCTACATATACTCTATTGAGCACACTTTATGAATTTAGCAAACTAAAACATTATATATATATATATATATATATATATATATATATATATATATATATATATATATATATATATATATTCATTCCAACCATTGCCCAGTCGGCTGGGGCTGTAGAATACACCGACTGCATCTCTGCAGAAGGGTAAGACTCCCCCAATGAGTGTCCTGGATATGACACTAAACAATCTGATGGAGAGGTTCCAGTAATGCAGGAGCATTGGGAAATGCGGAGCACCCCTTCATTGCCATTGCTCCCAGGTTCACTCTGTTCCGGAATGGTAGCACCCGATAGTGTTCTATCTATAGGTCAAATAGAACTAAACTGCGTACTTATGCTAAACTGAATTACTTGAAATAGAACTATTTTGACATTTAGACTGCGTACTTATGCTTAACTGAATAGCTTGAAATAGAAATGTTTTTGACAATAATACTGTGTACTTGCATTTAAACTAGGTACTTATGAATTACTGAATTATTTGAAATAAAACTGTTTTGTATGCTAAACTGAATAGTTTGAAATAGAACTGATTATTTGAATAAAAATGGATTCGGCATTAAATTACCTACAAAGGTTGATATGCCATAAAAATCCAACCAACCATCATTCTGCCCAAGACTGTTTACATTCACTTCAAGAAATAGATTTTTGCCTTGTGAATGCATGAGCTTAACTCTTCTCAACCCCAATAGCTATAGATAAATCAGTAGGTGCAAGCTGGTTTATTTAGCCTTAGTGAGGCAGCTAGTTGAGAACAACTCTAATATATATAATTGTCTACTTGATAAACAATTGCACATGATCAGGGGTCACTTTTGAACACACACAAACACACGCACGGTCATAATGCTTCGGCTCCGAAAGCATGCCTGAACCCAGAACCATCATCTGATGATGACTTTGTTGGCAGCACAGATGTTTTTTACTAATTGGTTGGTTGGTTGGTTGGTTTTACTGCACGTCAGCCCTTTTTTGTGTTATTTAAAGTAATTTTTTTTCAAGAAATTTTATGGTTTCAAGCCTCGAATATAATAATCATTAGTAAATAATTAAAGTTTCAACTAATTGTCGTTAATAATTTTCATTATTTGAAACATTTTCTAACTTTGATCATTGTTGTTTTTAGCGTGATGTTTCAATTCATCGTTAAGGCTAAATACATCAATAAAGCTAAGATAATAATAAAGATAAGGCTTGATACACCGATAAGGCTTGATACATCGATACTGAGCAAAGTGCACAGAACTAAATTCTTATCCGAGTTACGAACAAGCGAACAAAGAAATGGACGAATACATTACATTCTTTATTATATGGATATTTTTTTCAAATTCTTTAGACCTAATTGTATTTAGACTGCATTGATCAAAGTTGTATGGTTGTGTGTGAATGTGTTTTAATTTTTTTTTTTTTTTTTTGTACTAAAACCCCCATTAAACAAGGTCAAATTGGTCTCTATTCAGCAAAGACTTATGTTGGTATGACAACGTGGAGGAATAATTCAAAAGTGGGGATGAGTAAAAATTAGAATAAGAATGTATGGATGCAAGGGGAAGAGACAATAAGATTATTGTTATTGTTCCTAAACTGAAAGAGATCGATGTAATTTACTGTTGGAAAACTCTTGGAAACAAAAACTGAAGTGCAGAGACGTTTTCAGAAATAAAGTATATAGTTCTATAGCTAAACTTGGACGACAACAGCTCATTAGTCTTCAAAACATATTCGCTAGATGAAAAGGAAGTTGTGTGTTTATATATATGTGCTTTACTATTTTTGGTCTTTTTTCTTTTCTTTTTTTATTTTTTGTACTAAGATACCCACTAAAAAGGGCCAAATTGGTCCCTACACAAAAGTCTGTTCTTATGATATAGCAATAAAATTTGGTAACTGAACAAAAAGAATGGTTAGTGAGTTGGGATACAAGTGAATATAAGAATAGGAATCAATGAATAGACGGGAAGTGACTCACACATCCAATGAAATACTTTTCAAATATATTTTATAGTAAAGAGTGTAGTTTCCTTCTTCAATAGACCAGGCAGTCCTTAACATCGAACAAATAAAAGGATCATTCAATAGTTTTTGAACTATCAATAATGTGTTATGCTTACTAAGTAGAGTGTGGATAAGATCCAGAGACTTTTATTTGGGCATCGATCCCTGAAGAAACGATAACTGTCATTGTATAATCGATGAGGTGGCAGTGGAACGCATGTGTCCCCGTGAATAAATAAATTGTTCATAAATCATCGAAGCAGGTGTTGATAGAGTGAGAGGGAGAGCTGAGAAGTGTCGAGGGGTGCAGGGCAAATAAGGGAAAGGGTTGTGGAGGTGGTGAAGTCTGGTAGAGAATCAATGGGAGTTGTGAAAAAGTGTGAGTGAATAAAACGAAGAGATTTCCCTTCGTGACCATCACACCCGCCCCTAATCTTACCTCGACACCTCCTCACCCTTAATCATCCCAACGCTGACCCACACCCCTACCTCGTTATTCTCACCCACTAAATTTTCATTGCTTCCTGCATTTTGACATGGTTACTCGCCGAACTGTGGTAGGGGCGTTTCAGTGTCTTTTACGCCAACCGCAAGCGAAACGAAGATTTATTATTTATATCGACTTCTTAACAAGATAGCTCTCACTTTCTCTCTGTCTCTCCTTCTCTCTGTCTCCCCCCTCTCTCTCTCTCTCTCTCTCTCTCTCTCTCTCTCTCTCTCTCTCTCTCTCTCTCTTTTTTCCAGCAAGCGTTGTCTTTGCATTTATTCTCCTTTGCATTTATTCTCCTTTCTTTCTTCTTTCTTTCTTTCTTTCTTTCTTTCTTTCTTTCTTTTTCAACCTGTCTTTCCTTTACACTTCTGTCCCCTCCCTCTCTCTCTTTCCCCCCTCTCTCGCTATCTCTATCTCTTTTTTTCTAGCCATCATTCTTTTTATCGTCAATCCATTTGCTTCTCTCTCTCTCTCCCCCTCTCTCTCTCTCTTCTTTATCTCTCTCTTTTTCAATCTGTCTCTCCTTTACTCTTTCCCCCTTCACTCTCTCTCTCTCTATTTCTCTTTTTCTCATTCCTTCTGTCTCTCCTTCTCTGTCTCTCTTCTTTATCTCTTTTTCTAGTCATCGTTCTTTCTATCGTGTCTCAATTTAACCTTCCTCTCTCTTTCTCTCTCTCTCTCTCTCTCTCTCTCAACCAGTCTTTTCTTTACGCACCTTTTTCCCTCCTCTCTCTCCCTCTCTCTTTAAACCTCTTTCTTTTACACATCTTTCCTCTCTCTCTCTCTCTCTCAACCTGACTTTCCTTTACATTTCCTTCCCCCCTCTCTCTCTTTCAACCTGTCTTTTCTTTAAACTCCCTCTCTCTCTCTCTCTCTCTCTCTCACACACTTTCAAACCGTCTTTCCAGTTTTTCTCTCTTGTCTCTCCGTTTCTTTTTATCATGACATACCTTGCAACACCTTGTATCGATTTCACCTCATCTTTTCCCTTTTTCTTCTAAAACCAATCATTGCAAGAAACTAATATCTAAGACTGATACAAGAAATTTCTTCCTGCTGTGAATCAGACCATTTTTTTCTTTTCCTCCGGCTAACACCACAACTTGACAATAAATTGGTTTCCACTCCGACCCTCAGCACCGAGACTCGACGGAGGTCTTGTATATTACATTCTTCATTTTCATTTCATCCTTCATAAATAATGTCTTTTCAGATAAAACATTTCAAAGATAGTTCTATCCAACCACTTGAACGAAATGCTAATTCGTTATAGAAAAAGATACAACTTCACTCGTTCCAGACCCCAGTAAAGCATTAAAATGAGATACACATCGATATTATAATTCTACTTGTTCATTTGCACTTTGCATTCATATGCATACACACCCCGCAGCCAAGTGGGATATTCTTCCACCTTCCACCTCGATCAAGTGAGATATTTTTCAACATCTCCTCCCCGTAGCCAAGCGGGCTATTCTTCCTCCCCCCACCTCAATCAATTGGGATATTCCTCGATATAGATGTTCTTTCTTCGGATCAAACTCTATTCTCTATACAATTATCAGTCAGGTGGCGTCAGAATACGCCAACTGCATCTGTGCAGAGAAGTAAGACCCCCCCCGTAACGGGGGTTCTGGATATGATTCTAAACCATCCGATGATGAGGCACCAGTCATCATCGAATTTTGGAAGTATCTCTTCATTGACAATACTCCCAGGTCCACTCTGACCCAGAGTGGTTGGACCTGTTAGGATTCCATCTATGGATCAAATAGATCTATTTAATCTTCAACTGGAAACCATTGAACTGTGTGCAATCAAATGATTTATATTAAATTGAATTATTTGTATCAGATAACAAAGATTGAAACATTTCACTGTGTGCAAATAGAACTATTAGTGTTAACGATACTTGAAACAATTTAACTGTGTGCAAACAAATGAATTCTAACCCGTTTAAAAATATTACCGAGAAATTGTTTACAAATCATATAAAAGGATTTGGCATTAAATAGCCAACGTTTGTTGATATTCCATAAAACACAACCACCCAGCAATTATTTGTGTTTCGAAATTAGGACAAAAATACATTTTCAAAACTTTTTTCCGGAATTTTTGGCCAAGACCATGACTTTACAAGAAAGACGGTTGCAAGCTGTTCGAGAAAGCTTCACTGTAAGCATACAGATATGAAGGAATTTTAATTTTTTTTATCAAAAATAAATAAAAATGATATATTCTTATCTCTCTGCTCCCTTTCTCTACAGGAGTATGGGTGGTGCAGGTTTTTGAGAATACATGTGTCTAAACACGAATGTGGCTGCATTGGCTTTTGGCTAGGCTATGCATTTATATATGCATTTATAAATACACACTGCCACCAAAAAGGGGGCCAGAAAACGAAGAAGTTGTTGAAGGAAAATTTGTTTTTGGTTTTGATTTGTTTTGCTTTTGGTTGTTTTTTCAGGGTGAGGTGTTTGTTTTTTGGTTTGGTTTTGTTTTTGTTTTTTTTGGGGGGGGTTTTGATTTTTATTTTATTTTTTTGTTATTGAATGAACCAACGGCTCTGGAAATGAAGTTTGTCTTTCGTTGATTGGCAAACAAAAATTTGATTTTAATCTTTTTTTTTTCTTTCCGTTCATTTCTACGGGTCTTGCTAGTAAACATAATCTTTTTTAAAATAAACACTTCTTGAATAGAATTTCATGACCATAAATTTACTACAGGTTTATACACATCGAGATATTTTACCACGTTTTCGTCTTGTCGGCAGGGGATGAGATTATGCAGACTGAAATCTGATTCAGAGGGGTGAGACCCCTAAAAAAGGGTTGTCCTGGATATGACACTAAACTGCATCTGGTGGTGAGGTTCTAGTTCTGGATCTTTAGGGAATATGGAGTACCCTTTCATTACCATTACTTACAGGTTCGCTCTGGTCCTGAGTGGTACTATTAAAATCCCATCTCCATATCAAATAGATCTGTTTACAAATTATTTGTATTACATTGGAATACTTTATATCGTATAACCCTGTGCAAAAGATCTCTCAAGAAACAACTGCTTAAGAAAATGTTGATATGAACGTGTAATGTACGTAATACCCTAATATCTAGACATAAAATAACCCCAGACGAACTGACATGCCATTAAAATCAATTAGCCTGCCAATCAATAAACCAGAGGATTTTGACATCGTTAAAACAAAATAAAATCCGTTAAAAATAATTACACAAAACGTGTAAATATAAATGTACAATGAACGCGATTCCCTAATCTCTAGGCATAAAATAACTCCAGACAACATGACATGCCTTTAAAATCAATCAACTAATTAACCATAATTTAACACTCAATGAAGCACAAAGTTGTATAACGAGTATGTTATTTATTTTCCCGAATTTTCTTGAATTTTGTTGTTTTTAACCAAATATTCGGATTCTTCTTTCTCCAGTTTGTTTGTATCTATTATCAAGTATTTTCATTATCTCACAAATCATTAGGACGATTATCCTCACCATTGTTGTTTTCACTCGATTGATTCTCTGGTCTTTTTCAGTTGATTCTAGCTTGTATTTTTTTCAAAAAGGACACATAACCCGAAAATTTATAACGGTTCGATTCGTACATGAGAACATACCCAACATTCCAAAAAGTAAACTAGTCCGCAGATATTTTAAGAGTGCTTATCCAAGCAGTACAAGACGTAACATATCAAAAAGAGCCCCCCCGCGCGTCCAGTGTAAGGAGGATGTTTGCCAATCACAAGAATTTGCAGTATTAAAGGCAGCATACCAAATATTTCTGATTATTGGTTTGGTTTGGCTTGGTTTCTTGGTTTAATGATCTTTCATATAACATAGATTACCATAATTATTTGTGTATAACACGCACTCATATAAAATATAACTCCCGAACTTTGGATTCTGAAATTCAGAAAAAAATTCTCGTGTATAATACACACTGACTTTTAGAATTCGTAACCGCATCAGTCCGAAAAGGAAATTAATAGTGGGACAAGAGTTCGAACTCGCTTACTATGGTGTCGCAGTACAGTACGTTAGCCACAGCGCTCCCACCTTTTTTTTTATCTGTTCGTCCTGACTAAAAATGAAAATAGAAATAAGAATTTATATAGTTTACGAGGGTGGGTTTAAAAGTTCATAGGCTGAAAAGTTCATATGATGACGTCATATCTGGTGACCTTTTAACCAATGGGATTCTAGGACGGCAACATCGATGGAAGAAGTGTGGTCAAATATGTTAAAAAATAAACTTCATTTGGTCATATTCCATGAAAGTACGTATCTTGGTCAGCCTATGAACTTTTCTGCTAACATTCGTACATTATATCCTCAAACACAAAATTTACACTGTATATAGAGCAAACACAGACATGTTCACATAAAAAATACCACAAGCTTCCTGTAAAAATAAGCTCATATTAGAAGAAAGAAATACACTTTCCAGAGGATATTTCTATGTAACTGTGTGTGACACATTATTTGGGACTAAACTTATTTTCGTCCTGAATATAGTGAGGTATGTGTCCGGAAAAAAGATTAATTATATAGTTCTCGTATATAAAACGCACCCCTAATTTTTGGGTGGAAAAATCTTGAAAAATAGTACATCTTATTTCGGGTTAGTGACTGTTTTGTTTTCTTTTTCTCTTTTTATCAATCTGATATTTAGGGATATAATTCATTCATTTATAATCCTATGCACATATTCAGGGGGTGGCGAGAGTCCTCGCAGTGTAGTGACTTCGTGGTTAACATGCTGTACTGTGATATCGTATGAACCAGGTTCGAACTGCAACTGTGCTATTATGTTCAATTTAAGAAAAGTAAGAAGTCCCTATTCCCCCTGTTATTGGTTGAATTGTACAACTACTCTCCTTCTACAAGAATGGCCTTGACATTAAATAACCCACGAAGGTTGATATGCCAAACATACAACTCTCATATACAGACATACGTATATGCGTAAATGCTTTCCCGGAGCTTTTACTCTTATTTTCTTCGGATAATTGGTATCAATGAATTTTATTATATCGTTGCAATGGTCATTTAATTCCTGTTTTTTTTTGGGGGGGTATTATTTTTTTCGTCACCTTATGAGTTTATTTGTATATTCAAAGTATGTCTAGAACGTTGAATATTAACAACCACGCCCTGTCGGATGGAGCTGTAAAATACGTTGACTGCACCTCTGCAGAGGAGTACCCCCACAAGATTGTCCTGGGTATGACATTTAACTATCTGATGGTGAGACTCCAACTTGGGAAATGTGGAGGACTTTACCATTTACTATACTTGAAACCATTCAGTATCCTGGATATGATATTAAACTGCAGCCGATGGTGAGGCTCCAGTTCTGGAGTTTGGGGAATGTGGAGTGCTCCTTCATTACCATTACTTTCAGGTCGACTCTGTCTCGACTCTGTCTGGGAGTAGCTGTTAGGGTTCGATCTATGACTCAAATAGAACAGTTCAATCTTTTACAAAGTGCTATTATTAATATTAAGCTGAATTATTAGTGTTAGATAACCATACTTAAAACCATTTAACTACGTGGAAACAAATAAGCTCTAAATCGTCAAACTATTCCCTGAAAATCACACACACACACACACACACACACACACATATATATATATATATATATATATATATATATATATAAACAGAATTTAGCATTAAATAACCCTCAAGGGTTGATACGCCATTAAAGTAAATAATCTAACCCATTAACAGCCAATATGTCCTACCTAGACCTCAGACTTTCTTTTACTTTTTCAAAACAGGTTGCAAAGCAACCCTACGATATCACCATTGGCTGCATCGTTGCATTCATTCTCCTTACTATCGTTGAGGTTCCAAAATTTCTTCCCTTTCAACAGTGAAAGTCAGATATAAGTGTTGTGATGTTTCGTCTAAAGCTCATGTACAAGATTTCAGTCTTTTAGCCATTGTGAATGTAACAGTGACGCAATACATAAACCTACTCACTCATCTGTTCATATCGACTGAATAACCCCAGGGAAGACTGTTTAGGCATACGTATTAAGGTTATTTCGTACAGATTGAGGAATTATATCAAAAACGCACAACTCTTTCTATGGATTTTCAAGATGATTGAATACTTTCCGAAAAGACATGTTACACTCTAAAATATTTTTTTTTAAACTTGGCCAAACTACAGGATCTATTTTGATATTCTTACATAGTGCACCATTTGTTATATATATATATATATATATATATATATATATATATATATATATATATATATATCCTGCCCGAGCGGAGGGGTTGGTAAATAGTACCATTTGTTATATCTTGGTAGTAATATCACATCTACTGAAAGCGATTTCAACATATGCATAGGTAAATCATGAAATACTATTTACAGGTTATCAATCATATGGATAGCTAATCTAATAAATCAAAACAGGAATTCTTCCCAGCTGTAATCGTGATTGCACTGCTTTGACTTTAACGATATGATTGGAGTAAAAGCTAGATGGGAACAACACAAGGATGCTACATACTGTTTTGAACAAATTCTGGAATCAGTACCTTACAAAACAGCAGTTGTATAGCCACACACCTCTCATCTCATAAACCACCAATGTAAGACGAACAAATTATGATGGGCAATTCTAGAGAAGTAAGGACGAATTCATAAGCGACGTTCTTAAATGAAGTCTTACACATGTACACACCAGAGTTAGCCAAGGAGGAGGAGGAGAAGGAGGAGGATTATATACTTATGACAGAGTTTTATGTTAATGTTCGAGCTAAAAATGAACGTTTTCATAAACTTTCTTCAATTCGTGTTTTGGTTTTATACTGGAAACGGCTTGCGATTTGTATCTTGATACAATAATAATTCATTATTTTTGGTATGTACTCATTATTGGACGATTTCATATTTGTTTGTTTGTGTTTTATGGCATATCGACCTTCGTGGGTTATTTAATACTAAATCTATTTATACAAATAAACAGTTATATTTCAAACAATTCAGTTTAGCCTAAATACACTGTTTAATTGTCAAAAACATTTCTATTTCAAGCTATTTAGTTTAGTCAAACAGTTCTATTTCAAACAATTCAGTTTAGCATAAGTATGCAGTTTAAATGTCAAAACAGTTTTATTTCAAACAATTCAGTTTAGCCTAAGTATACTGTTTAGTTCTATTTGACCCATTAATAGGAGCCTATCAGGTGCTACCAAACCGGACCAGAGTGAACCTGGGAGCGATGGCAATGATGGGGTATTCTGCATTCGCCTAATCTCCAGCAAACCGATTTCAAATCCAAGACAAAGCTGCTTGCATTTTACATCGCGCTAACACCCTTGAGAAAGATATGCAACCAACTGTACTCTATGGATAAATAGTAGAGCAGACTTGGTTCTTTAACTTTGTTATGGCGACCGGTCTAGAAGAAGAAAAATTGAATTCAAACCTGTCAAACTCCGCTTAAAATTGGCCTTGTGTCACATCCTGCTCGTGCGAAAGGGGTTGGGTAAATACATATATTTAGGTATCCTCATCCCGTTATACTTTTTATTATCAATTGTACACATAACATTCGGCGTTATATTTGGTGCAGATTGATTAAAACACAATTTACTTAGACTAATATCAGAGACCCTATAGGCGGAATCCCCTGAAAAGAGGTAACAACACTGACCTGCCAAAACCATGAGTATGATATTAATTGATTAACCATATAATTATTTGAATTAGATAGGAATACTTGAAAATACTCCACTGTGAGTAATTATTTGTATTAGATTGTAATACTTTGTATCATATAAATATCTTATAGATATGAGCAAAAAAAAAAACTCTTAAGAAACTATACATCAATATTTCAATATTTAGAATTAAATTGTTTATCACCTAATTAATGATAAAGTTAAATATATCTAATGTAATCAAGCTATTTAGTGCAGATTGATTAACCAGTTTAGTTGGAAAAAGTTCTGTGAATAAAGAACGAAATATTACTAAACCCGTTGTAAGTCTCTGAATTATCCACTTTTCCACCATATATATATATTGTCATCCACAGACAGACTGTTTCGTTCTATCAGAACTCTTCAGTGTGGGTAGACACTCGAAGCCGGGAACGAAACCCATCCAACTTTACGTTAGACTAAGTCTCAGACCGCTCGGCCAACAAGAGTACCACGTTGGCTAAGGGAATCTTTAAGGCATTTATGTAGCAGCAGCAGCGTCCGTTTGTTTTCATTTTTATACCATATATATATATATATATATATATATATATATATATCAAAACAAACAAATTGTTCTTAAAACGGTTTTTCATCAATCAGAAAAGTGCTCATTACTTCCCAGTATAAAAGAATAAAACCTAAAATGAAATAATGGAACATTATATATATATATATATATATATATATATATATATATATATTCTTTTACACCTGTTTTCATTTTTCTCTTCCTTTATTCTCTTCTACCTTTCTTTCTTCATACTTTCTTTTTCCCGATCTTCGTCTCCGTTGCTTCTCCAAATTTCTTTCCTCTTACTATCATTATGTAGGTTTCTCGGCCAGAAAGCCTAAATGACTCCATCTCAGCGGGTTCAGGTATAGAGCTGATACTACACTTTGAGCTATGGTTTAAAATGTAACACTTATACATAGAAACAAATAGAATAATAGTATAAATCTTAAATTTACCATGACGTGCGATTTCTTTCAATGAATTACGAGTTTAAAACTTTTCACTCTAAGATTATTCGTTTCAAACCTTACCTTGCGCCTTTCTCACAAAATACCCTACTGAATAAAATCAAGAGGTGTTTACTTACAGTTCGTGACTACAGTTGTCAGGTCTTTTCATCCTGTAACCTTTTCCGAGTTCCGTCAGCAGATTAGATGCATTCAAGGTTGGATAAGGAACTCCGCCAAGGGAGATAATCTCATATAAGAGAATTCCAAACGACCATCTACAAAAAGAAATTTTTACACTTGTATGATTACAGTGAAAAACAGGGTGTTTTATACTGAACTCATCAGGTGAAGGGGATAGAAATAGCACTCACCAAAATTCTACCTTAAAATATTAATCACATTGCAATGCAGAAATCATAATCAACAGTATTTTGCAGTTGAAATATTTGTGTCACCTGCAAGCTTAATTCCTGCATCTATAGCTTTGTCTTATGTTAGCTAAGCTATTTTCCAAATAGCAACATATATTTCGCGTATAAATATTTCAAACATGTGAGAGGCGAATTTAATGCGAAATTTCCACTATTCTACACGCCCTAAAGAAGTCAATAATATTGGGTTAAGCTGATCATTTTTTTTTAGATTGTGAGTAGACAGTATCTGTAACGGTAGCACCATGAGGCAAAAAATGAGGTAAAAGGCTCAACTGGTAAAGAAGTTGTCTATTCGCAATAGGTCTTCGTTCCTTCTTATACCCTTCTTTGACCGTGAAACTAAAAACAAAATAGAAAATAACTTCTGTAACCCCTTTCACACAGATTAATAACTCGGGCAAATACAGATACCGTGCGTGATTCTTACCTCTGTTCGCCTCAAAGAATGCCCTCTTCGCAAAGTCTAAAAGTCGCAGCTCCGTCAGCCAACACGTGTGTTCTGCTCGGAGAAATGGTGAAAAAAAGGGCCAACCCTTCTAACAGTGTCACGTGTGTGACTGGTCGGTGTACAATGGTAATGTGTACCCAACTCTAAGGTGCCCGTACCAAACAAGGGGGATAGCTCCCTCATTTACAGTATCGGAAGGGACTAGAACAGTAAAAAGTAAAGTTAGCGACCATAGTCGAGGGTGACCCGAAGGCTCCTTTTTCGATAGCTACTACACCAAGGTGTAGGGGAGGGCGCTACTCCATTCCCTGGATTGCTCCACTTTACCCTTGAACCGTACCTTATAATGCTGAGTGTTAAGCAAGGTGGTATCAAGTTCCATTTTTAAAGTCTTTGGTATGACTCGACCTGGGATTGAACCTAGGTCTCCCGGGCCATTGGCGAACACTCTAACCGCTGGGCCAATGTCCCGGTTCTACTAGAACAGTACCTGCTGTAATGAATTGGTTTAGTTAATAGATCTCTAGCCATTTTATATGTCATATCATTTTTCAAGGAAAAATTAGTTTCTCATTTTCTCTCAGAAGAGACTGATGAAGGCTGAGGAAGCGGTCAGTCGAAATCTTGTATTACCGAAATCAAGAACACAAAGAAAAGGTGGAATTTTCTTAACAATTTTCATCTTTTTTTCTTTTTTTTTTTTTTCATACAACATTCTATATTGCTCATAAATGAGTATATCTCTTTTAAAAAAACTTATAAAAATTAATTTTCTTTAAACCAAAGTGCACCATGATTTTATTATTTCTTGCAGAACATTATACAAACAAAACAGAGACACCGCTGGTGGTGTAATGGATAGCAAGCCAGACTAGCAAACCTATATGAGTGAGTTCGAGTCCCACTGGGTGCCTCATTCATTCGGCCCTGCAATGAGCTTCGTAAGTTACTACAAGCAAAACAGATGTTATTAGGTTTTATTTATTAACAAATTCTATAGCATTTAAACTCGGTAGCCAAGGTGAGGAACCTCTTTTGAATTATGATAGCGATTACAGTTGCTGTTAGTATGTCAGTTTCTGTATTCTATTTACATTATTTCGACAATCTATTGGCTTTCTATCAATGGAAAGGGGTGTCCATGTTGCATAGTGTCTAACGTGCTGGACCGCGACATCGTACGAGGTGATTAGAAACGTTCACTTCCGTCCAAATGGAAAATCTATGAAGTTCTTAATTTTCCCCTCCAACCATGGGTTAAAGTATTAAATAAGCCACGAAGGTTGATATGCCAGTAAATCAAAGCAAACTTTATTATGCATGGAGATTTAAGCCGTAATAATTATTTGTTTGCCTTTTTTAATTTTATGTTTGAATTTTATGCCTCCTAAACAGAATAAATTCTGAATCAAACTGAAAACAAAGAAAAAAGAAAAAGCAGTTTGCGCAAAAATAAGAAGGAAAAAAAAAGAAAAATTCAAAGACCTGTAGAAAGTAATGTAGACTGACATTTTTTTGCAAATAATAAAAACGCTTTTAACCGACTGCATCTCTGTAAAGAAGTAAGATCCTCCCCCAACGAGTGTCCTGGTTATGACACTCAACTGCATCTGATGGTGAGGCTCCAGTGCTGAAGCTTTAGGGATTACGGAGTACTTCTTCATTGCCATTACTCCAAGGTGCACTCTGACCCGGATGGTAGCACTTGTTAGGGTCCCTACTATGGATCAAATAAAACTGTTCAATCATTTACTATACCTGAAACCATTTAACTGTGTGCAAATAAAACTATTAGTGTTTAATATCAATACTTGAAACTATTGAGATCTGGTGCGTGTAAAAATGGTTTCCTTCAAACTATTCGTTTACAAATCATATATATATTTAATATATATATGTATAAACAGGATTTGGCATAAGATAATCAACAAGAGTTGATATTCCATCAACCCAACCAACCAACCAGCCAACCAACCAACCAAATCATTTAATGAATGCTCCCGTTTAAACTTTATATTTATAGCACTTACAGACATCCGTAGAAAAAATATCGTCCACCCGCAAAAACAAAAATAAATAATGAATGAAAGGACCAATTTTTTTTTCACTACATCAGTCATATTTATTCATATTTATTCAGGGTTTTTGCATTAAATAACCAAAATTCCATTCAGTTGTAGTGAAAAGGATTTCATCTAAAGTCGTTAATTTTTATAAATATCTTGAATATTAAAAAAAAATAAAGAGAATATATGAGAGTGTATTCCTGAAAAAGAAACGAGCAATATCGTCCCGATTTTGAACTACGTAAAAAACTAAGGTGTCTTTAAGAACACTTCCTCATTTCATCCTAAAAAAAGGTAAACAATGTATTTTTCGATAAAATTATCTTTTTAAAAATATAAAATTCATTCAGTTGCATCTTAATTAACTAACGCTAATTAACTAAATAATTGAAGGGGGTTGACGCATGACACCAAAACAATAAAAAAAAACATGTTGTCTCCCAAATTTCGAGTAAAAATATAGTTTTTAAAAGAAAGCTTGTCATTTATTTCTTAAGTACCGAAAATTTTATTAAAATTCGATAATTAGCAGATTTGGGGTGATTTTTTTTTTTAATGGCTCTTTGGGCAGGTGTGCGTTTTCTGTTCAAACCGGGAAACGAGCAATGCAATCAAATATCAACAAGTTGTCATTACCGGAAAAAATGAATTGTGGGAGTAGGAAAGAATGACGAGTTTCCTTGAGAAAATCCAACATTCTCACAGTTTCAGTTTTTCAAATCCACCTGTGAAATGTGCCTTGTTTCGTATCATTTGAACTCTACCCTTGTTCTTTGGGATTCCAGTTTTCACAGACAAGGAAAAAAAAAGTAGGAAAAAATGCGGAAGAGAAGAATAAGGAAATAAGTTGAACATTAATAAATATAAAAAAAAAAATACTTATGAGGCGAGGATAGATAGATAGATAGATAGATAGATATGAAAAGGCACGTGTACATGTACGTATATACCCAAAACCTTTATACAAGTGGGGATGTGGCACAAGGTCTGTTTTTTAAAACGGAGTTTGGCTGGTTTGCATTCAGAATTTTCCTTCTCCTGGACCGGTTGACATACCAAGGTCAAAGAACCCAGTCTGTCTAACTATTTACCTCTATAGCAGGAGGGAGAATAATTGGGTGCATATTTTTGTCTGAGATATAAAACATGATGTAAAATATAAAAAGCTCCATCCGTATTCAATTTCTACGACGATGGCTATATCATACGACGAACGCCTACTGCATATATTCGAGTGCACACACAAACACACACACACACGTATATATATATATATATATATATATATATATATATATATATATATAGTTTATCATATTTATTAATAAACGTGCTCAGTATCAGTGATAAGGCATAATTTGATTTAAATTGAATATACTTAGGTCTGATGATCACATAGACGAGAAACTGACAATAACGAAGCACCGTTGATATTGTGTACACTATTCTTCACATAAATACACAGATATATATATATATATATATATATATATATATATATATATATAATGTAACTGGAAAAAAATAACTACGGTTAAATTTTCATTATAAATTTATTCCGGCAAAAAATATTATCTTAGTCTGAAAAGGAATATATAACAATAGCCATACATCGAGCACTCCTATAGATTTATATGAAATCCCTCGTATACTCTCTGCACAAATAATGTACATGCAGTCTTTGGACGCCACTATATATATATATATATATACACACACACTTGACTCCGCTAAAAATTGACCTTGTGTCGCATTCTGAACGTGGGGGAAGGGTTAGATGAATACCCACATATACGTCCGTAAGTTAAAACAAACTTATGTTTTTGTATACACGAGAAAATATTAGGGAATAAAAGGATTGCATTTCTGACACATATTCAGACTGGCCCAGTTGACTGGAGTGGTAGAATGCACCGACAGCATCTTTGCAGAGGGGGTAAGATTTCCCGACCGAGTTTCTTGAACATGATACTAAACAATCTGATGGAGAGGCTCCAGTAATGCTGGAGCTTTGGGGAATGCAGAATATCCCTTTATTGCCATCGCTCTCAGGTCCATTCTGGCCCGGAGTGGTAGCACCTGATAGGGTCCTATCAATGGGTCAAATAGAACTAAACTGTGAATTATGTTGAACTGAATTGTTAGAAATAGAACTGTTTTGATATTAAACTGTTTGTTAACAAAAAAAAACTATGCTTATACTAATCTTATTTGTTTGAAATAGAACTGTTTGTAAGTATAAAGATGGATTCAGCTTTAATAAACTACAATGGTTGATGAGCCATCAAACCAAACTAAATCAAACACATATACAAACAAACATCGACAAATATACATGTGCGCATGCATGCTCCTTTTATATAATAACCAAAAATTTAGAATTAATCGATTTTTGATCTGAATCAATATTTGTCGATATAGTAAAATGATGAAAAACAAATTCCCACGTCAATTTTGATTCGTAACCCTGTCAGCGGGTTTTAGAATTTGCTGACTTGTATGCTCCGCAGAGGAGTAAGACCCCCTCCTCAAAAAAAGTGATGTTCTGGGTATGACACTAAAGGCATCTGATACCGAAGCGCCAGTTCTGAAGATCTGGAGAGAGAGGATTACTCTTCATTGTCATTACTCCCAGCTCCACTCTGAAGTGGTAGTATATGTAAGAGTCTCAATGTCAAAAAAATCTGTTTAAAAATTATTCCTATTCGATATAACCATGTGAAAAAAAATCTTATGAAATATACAAAAAATGCAAATGAACGCGATTCTCAAACCTCTCGGCATAAAATAACCTTACACGAGTTGACATGCCGTAAAAATCTATGAATTGATCAATCAATGCATTCAGCACCAAGAATGTTAATGTTTTTCCTATTTTAATTATTAATAGCTAAACGGCATAAACTGATTAATTCCCCTTTCCTTGTGACATTTGTATTTTGGCTTCATTTAACCCTTTTCACTCTGTTAGGGCTTATTACTTATTTCCAACGACACCATTTAATCTCTGATGTAGTTTTGTTTATTTGTTTGACGATACATAAACTCCTTATAGGTTATTTAGGTTATTTGGAGGTGCCCGCGGTGTAATGGTTATCGCCGTAGGAAATGGATACGGCGACACGAGTTCAAATCTTGGACGAGATGATTGCATTTCACATTGGTATGAATCCAATTATTCTCCCTCCAGCTATGGGTAAATAGTAGGACAGACTAGGTTCTTCAGCCTTGGTGAGGCGACTAGTCTAGGAGAAGGAAAACTCTGAATTCAAACCTGTTAAACTCCGCTTAAAAAATTAACCTTGTGTCATATCCTGCCCGAGCGGAGGGGTTGGGTAAATATGTATAGGTTATTTAATATCGAAATTGGGTTTCAATATAAATAGTAAAGAGATTATATGAGATACACTACAGGGAAAGAAGATTCTGGTCGCTAGTACGAGTGAATCAATGTAAACAGCAAACAAATGAAGATACCGCTGTCTTTGACCCTTTCTTTGACTCTCTTCTGTCCATAATTTCTTCGAATAAATGATATTTTGCTTAAAGTAAGAATTTCATTTTGGAATTTTAGATGAATAAATTGTTTAGTAACAAAATAGAAATTATTTCTATACTTGTGTTTACGAAAAGTAATTTTCATAGTGGAAGTCGAATTACGACAACGCGCCCCATTAGTAAAGGAGTTGAGACCATTTTATAAATGTTTCGAGGGTGATGGAACGCATAGTTTAATTGGTGGTCAAAGTAAATTTAAGTAAGAAAAATTTAAATATGTAAATCCTACAACGGTCAACTTGATCATTCCGTGTGAAAATTGCAACTAAATCATCAATTCATTGTTGGCCCATCATTTTCAGTTGGGATAACATTATGATTATGATAATAATTATAATTATAATTATGATAATAAATTTGGTTTATTTGTTTAATATCATATCAACTATTTATCGGTTATCAAATGCTGAAATTTGGTACATTTTGAAATGTTTGAATGTTTCATTGTATTTTTTTTCTTAAATTTCACTTTTCTATTTGTCTATAAGTATTTGTTTCCACCAAGTTATATCCAGTATTCCAATCAAAAGCTAATAATTATATGGTTTCAAGTATTCCTATCAAATACTAATAATTATATGGTTTCAAGTATTCCTATTCACTACTAATAATTATATGGTTTCAAACTGCTTCGACACTGCAACGCAGTATACAATCAAAATCCGATAGACAGATGGATGAAGGGATGCATACTCCCCTTCCCTAAAAAGGGGGACCTCGGATTAGCCAAAAACTACCGAGGTATAACACTTACATCTATAGCAGCCAAAATCTACAATGCCCTACTACGAAACCGCATAGAACCCAAAATCGACAACATACTTAGGAAAAATCAAAATGGCTTCCGAAGAAATAGATCCACGACCTCACAAATATTAACCATCCGTAGAATCCTTGAAGGTGTACGGGCCAAAAACCTACAAGCGACATTAATATTTGTTGACTTTACCAAGGCCTTCGATTCCATTCACAGAGGAAAGATGGAACAAATCCTACTAGCGTACGGCATACCTAAAGAAACCGTAGCGGCAATAACGATTCTCTATAGAAACACCAAAGTAAAAGTACGATCACCAGATGGAGACACAGAATACTTCGACATTGTAGCAGGAGTACTACAAGGGGACACACTGGCTCCGTACCTCTTTATCATTTGTCTAGACTACGTACTTAGAACATCGATTGACAAAATCAGAGAGAATGGCTTCGAACTGACGAAGAAAAGAAGCAGAAGGTACCCCGCCAAAACAATTACCGACGCCGACTACGCCGATGACATAGCGATACTGGCAAATACACCCGACCAAGCCGAAACACTACTGCATAGTTTGGAACGAACAGCCGCAGGCATAGGCCTCTATGTTAATGCACACAAAACGGAATATATGTGCTATAATCAAACGGGGGACATCTCCACTCTAGAAGGAACCCCTCTTAAACTAGTAGACAAATTCACTTACCTAGGAAGCAGCGTCGAATCAACCGAAAAGGACATCGAAACGAGGCTAACGAAAGCATGGACAGCTATCAATAGGCTATCGATTATATGGAAATCAGACCTAACCGATAAAATGAAACGCAGTTTCTTCCAGGCTGGGGTCACATCGATACTGCTATATGGCTGCACTACATGGACGCTAACAAAACGGCTGGAGAAGAAGCTAGACGGCAATTACACAAGAATGCTACGGGCAATCTTGAACAAGTCCTGGCTGCAACACCCCACAAGACACCAACTGTACGGCCACCTGCCCCCATAACGAAAACTATTCAAGTTAGACGAACCAGACATGCAGGACACTGCTGGAGAAGCAGGGACGAACTCATAAGAGATGTACTCTTATGGACCCTCACACATGGCCGTGCAAAAGCAGGACGACCAGCACGAACATACATTCAGCAGCTATGTGAGGATACGGGATGCTGTCCTGAAGACCTACCTAGGGTGATGAAAGATTGGGAGGAGTGGCGAGAGAGGGTCAGGGATATCCGTGCTACCAGCGCGATATGATGATGAAGTATTCCTATCAAATACTAATAATTATATGGTTTCAAGTATTCCTATCAAATACTAATAATTATATGGTTTCAAGTATTCCTATCAAATGCTATGACTGGGCCCTTCTTAACAACAGAGATATTAGAGATAAATATGTATTAGAATTGAGAAACAGATTCGAGACAATACAGGAGAAGAAAGTAAAAGGTACCCCAAATGATGAATATGAGAATTTCGTCAACGCGCACCTCGAGGCAGCAGCGAAGTGTATTCCAACAAAATCTAGAACTAAATATAGAGTCCCATGATAAACGTTAGTGGTTAGAGAAAAACGTGCACAAGTGAAAACAGCCTCCAAAAGCTATAGGAAGAACCCAACAAACACAAATGCCCGAAAACTAAAAATGGTACACCATATCAATTAGCAGGCATATATCTAAAGACCAGACAGAATACATACTAAATCAGATAGATAAGATTAGAAACACAGCCTAAGCAAAATTGAAAGCTGCAAACCAACAAGAAAGAATAAAACTGTGGAAACAGCATCTCGAAAATCTACTAGGAAACCCACCGAAAGTTACGCATGAACCAATCACCAGAATTATTAGTTAACAATTGGACATTAAACTAGAACCGTTCATTCAAGAAGAATTCGACTCGGTTCTTAGAAAAATTAAAAATAGGAAAGCTGCAGGGATGGACGAGATTCCCCCAGACGTATAGAAGACCAGACAATTCGACGACATACTGCTCCGACACTGCAACGCAGTCTATAATCAAAATTCGATAGACAGATGGATGAAGGGATGCATACTCCCCTTCCTTTAAAAGGGTGACCTCGGATTAGCCAAAAACTACCGAGGTATAACACTTACATCCATTGCAGCCAAAATTTACAATGCCCTACTACGAAACCGCATAGAACCCAAAATCGACAACATACTTAGGAAAAAACAAAATGGCTTCCGAAGAAATAGATCCACGACCTCACAAATATTGACCATCCGTAGAATCCTTGAAGGCGTATGGGCAAAAGACCTACAGGCGACATCACTATTCGTTGACTTTACCAAGGCCTTCGATTCCATTCACAGAGAGATGGAACAAATCCTACTAGCATACGGCCTACCATAAGAAACCGTAGAAGCAATAATGATTCTCTAAAATAATAATTATATGCTTTCAAGTATTCCTATCTAATAATAAGGATTATATGGTTTCAAGTATTCCTATCTAATACTAATAATTACATGGTTTCAAATATTCCAATCTAATACGAATAATTGTATTGTTTCAAGTATTCTAATCTAATACCAGTGGTTATATGCTTTCATTAGGCCATTGCCCTGACGAGTAGAGTGTTTGCAAATGGTCCAGGTGTCCGGTGTTTAATCCCAGGTTGAGTCATGCCAAAGACTCACAAAATGGTACTTGATTCTGCCTTGCTTAACAATCAACATTATAAGGTAAGGATCAAGGGTAAAATGGAACAATCTACGGAATGGAGTAGCGCCCTCCCTTTACATCTCAGTGTACTAGCTATTGAAAGGGGAGCCTTCGGGTCACCCTCGTCTATGGGTACCAACTTTTTTACTTTATATGATTTCAAGTATTCCTATCTAATGATAATAATTATATGCTTTCAAATATTCCAATTTAATACAAATAGTTAGATGGCTTCAGGTATTCCGATCTAATACGCATAATCGTATGATTTCAAGTATTCCCATCAAATAGTAATAATTTTCAAAACAGATGGGACCCTAACAGGTACTACTATACCAGGTCAGAGTGGAACTGCGAGTAATGACAATGAAAGGGTACTTCACACTCCTCAGATTTTTCAAAACGGGAGCCTTATCATCGGATACTGTTTGGGACTCCCTTTTGAGGGGAAGGTCTTAACTCCCAAAAGGGTGTATAGCTGGCGTATTCCAAACCACAGTTTAATCTCTGAGGAAATAGTCTATAGATACAACTAAAAAAATCAAGATTTAGATTTTGATTAACACAGAGATTTTCTGGTGGTATATTTTTTAAGACTATAATCCTATGAAAAATTTTGCGTGGGGGGGGAGTCTTTTCTTTTTCTTTTTTTTTTGTTGGGTCTTTTTGGCTGGGGTATTTGGGAGGGTATATAAATCTAATTCCATTTTATGTCCAATGTTTTTCCAGGCTTCTCTCTTATATCACATGTGGGGATAAAACTCTAATATGATATTGCCTGATAATCGTGAAACTGTTAGTATACATTTACCCACCCCCTTCGGCCACGAGTAGATTGCAACGCAAGGTCAATTTTCAAGCGGAGTACAACTGGTCTAAATTCAGGATTTTCTTTCTCCAAGGTCGGTTGCCATATCAAGGTTAAGGAGCAAGTCTGGCCTACTGCTTGCCTATAGCATGAGGGAGAATATATATACATGTATATATGGGGAAAAGTTGAAAAATAAAGTAATCCAAAGCAAAGAATTTAATGTGAAAGAAAGTCGACGCTATAACATTTCGGTACTAATAAATCATCATCAGGACTTAGAAAGGATTTGAATTACTTTGTTTTTCAATTTTTCTTTATATTGTCGGATTCTTTTCCATGATTTACTTCCATATATATATATATATATATATATATATATATATATATATATATATATATATATATATATCGTATTTTTAGTATATGAACATGTATAATTGGATGATATTAAAGTTTAATATAAGACTTTAGGTTGTGAGATCATTTCCAAATCACGCACCTGTTAACCAACTTTTGTCTAACCCTTTAACCTGACAACATCCCACTATTGTCAATTTCATTGTTTATTACCCGTGAGAAGTGGTCGCATTCCTTTAAGGCCATAAAATCCTTATTCACACCTGGATTGTCTCCACACAAGCAATCTTCTCCTCCACCCCACCACACGATTCTCTCTCTCTCTCTCTCTCTCTCTCTCTCTCTCTTTCTCTCTCTCTCTCTCTCTCTCTCTTCCAAACGTGTTTCCACAATTGTATATTCCGAGTTTCTCTTCAAAAGAAAATTTACAAAGAAATCTAATACTGTGAATGAAGTGGATTAAATGTGATTTTAATTTGTATACGATTATTACAGACATCATTAGATTTTAAAAGCATATGCATGTTCTTAAGTCTATTGCGCCTGGATAGATTGTCTTGCTTACAAGGAGGACTGTAAGAGATCTGGACTCTTGAACAAAAAGAGTCACTGACGTCTACTCAATACAGATATATGTACCACCTTAATCAGACATTTGTTTCTAAATCTCAATGTCTCAAAAATATAGAGTAATCCTTTAATATATTTATTTTCAGTGCTGTGTTAAGGACACATCCAGTGGTTTAATGAAATTGCGAGGATTAGAAATGGTAAAAACTTTCATTGAGGTCACTTCAAAAATGCAAATGGTACTAAGACTTCTTGCTGGTTTGAGCTGTATACCCAGTACGCCCCAGCTGTTTTTTGTGGGGTGGAGATTGTGACTTGGACCTCAGGAATTTGGGGGAGGAGCACGAATATTACTCTATTTTCTGAAAGTCAATACTTGCTTACAGTCAGCATAAATTGCTTTTTATAGCGTTTTAAACTAACTCATGAAAAAATTTCATTTGCACTGGGTCCAAATGAAGAAGGAGAGCTGTTATTTAGCCCCCAAAAGAGAAGTACCCCTTGTGTGACACTAAAGTGCATCTGATGATGACGCTCCAGTTCTGGAGATTTGAGAAGTGCCTCTTTTTTCCATTACTCCCAGATCCACTCTAACCTGGATTGGTAGTACCTAATAGGATCATATCTATGAGTAAAATAGATCAATTTAAAAATTATTTGTATTTGATTGAACTGAATGCAAAAAAAAAACTCTCTTAAGAATCAACAGCACAAAAATGTAAATATGAATGTGATTCTTTAACCTCTAGGCATGAAATAACCCTAGATGGGTTGATATGACATTAAAATCAAACAATCAGCACCATATGGTAGTGGTTATAAGCGTATGCTTCAATTATCGTAATTTCAATGGTGCACAAACACATATTCACATTATATATAGATGTGTGTGTGTGTGTGTGTGTGTGTGTGTGTGTGTGTGTGTGTGTGTGTGTGTGTGTGTGTGTGTGTGTGTGTGTGTGATGAAAATAATATACAAATTAGCTGTTTCTCTCTTTAAATTTCCCTTAGCCATGTTTGCCCAGTCGGCTGGAGCTGTAGAATACACCGACTGCTTCTCTGCAGAGGGGTAAGACTCCCCCCAACGGGTGTCCTGGATATGACACTAAACGATCTGATGGCGAGTCTCCAGTAATGCTGGAGCTTTGGGGAATGCAGAGTACCCCTTTATTGCCATCGCCCCCAGGTCCACTCTGCCTCGGGATGGTAGCACCTGATAGGGCCCTATCTATGGGTTAAATAGAACTAACTGCATACAGGGTGGAACGATAAAATTGTCGCCCTAGAAAAGACGACACGATTCCATTTCCGTTTAATGAAAAGCGGTTTTCTTTTTTTATTGCAGACCATCTATTAGTTGGCCAGTTGTGTACAAATCCCAAGAGCGATAGGAGCTTTCTATCATGTCTGAAAGTGACAAAATGTTCAACGAGCAAGATCGGAGATGCGCCGCTGTACAACTCATGCACTCTACCGATCCAAGTTATGACAACGGGACCATTGCCAGCACCCTCAAAATGCAAATCCAGACGGTTCAATGTGCCTAGGGTGATGAAAACAAAGTTTCCGACTACGGTTATGGTCTTTGGTGTGGTTTCAAGTGAGGACCACATCATGCCACCTCACATCTTCGAAGTTGGCTTGAAAGTCAACACGAAAGTGTACCTGAATGTGCGGAAGAGTGTGGTGATCCCCTAGTGGAATCAGGTGGCCGGTGGCAGACCCTGGGTGTGACAGCAGGACTCGGCGCCGGCCCACAAGTCAGAGGCCTTTCATTATCAATCCATGCCATAGCTACATTTTTCCTCTTTATGTTGGTCTTCGTGGGAATGTGCTGATCTATGTATAATAGATGACCTATTACTCTGGCTCACCTGTAGCATCTTTTCTGTTCTTTTCAAAGAACAAAAATGTACTAGTCCGAACCCTGATAGTAAATATGTAGAAAAGCAATTATTATTACAACTGCTGCTGCTGCTGCTGCTGCTGCTGGCTGTCCGTCGTATCCGATGATGACGTCCTACTGATTTTTCCCTCCTGCTTTTTTTTTTGACATCAAAAGGGATGTTCGTGACCCCCAAATTTCTTTTGATAATGTCCTTATTCCTAAGTTTTGGTCTATATGTTTTACGTGACCCTTCTCTAAGTACAAGATCTCTTTTGGGCAGTCAGCTGTCCTCAACTTTGTTCAAGTGGAAATCTTTGGTCGCATTGAAAGAGTATCTCGTACATACCAGGGAGTTAAGACTTCTCCAAGATGAATTTATTTGGAATATGCTACTACCGCTTCACATTTGGTATTTTGCGCAACTGACGCATTTTATGGACGTAAAATCTTTGAACATCCGCTTTATATACCGTCCTTGTTTCTGTGCCGAATAGGAGGGTTGAGTGAACTACAGCGCGGTACACTACATATCTAGTTGTTATGGAGAGGTTTTTGTTAAGTTAGACTCGCTTCCTCAGCCCGCCAAAGGCCTTGGAAGCATTTGACGTTTGTGCATCTAATTCCGCATCTAGTCGGTTGTTGTTGGCGACTGTGATGCCAATATATTTGAATTTGTTTACTTGGATTAGTACTTGACCCTTTATCTGTATGTCTTATCCAATGTCATGAGATTCCGAAATCGTCCGGAAAGAAGAAGTAGTTTTTTTTAATTTAGTAGTAATTTTACATCTATAGTTCTCTAGAGAGAGTTATTGTCGTTGTTGCTGTTGTTATTGATGGGGGGTATAAATTTACTAAGCTTTTTGCCATATGAACAGGGCACCCAATGAGACTCGATCTCACTCGTGTAGGTTTGTTAGTCAAGCTTGCTAAGCATTACACCACAAGAGGTGCCCTAGTGATGGTGGTTAAAAAACAATATTATAATTATTAGTTTATTATTCAATCAACAATATTATATTAGCATTAATATTTAATTAATGATATGATCTTATTAATGATTAATTAACATTATTATTATATACTGATTAGAGTTTTTCACATATGCGTTAGCTGATGGTCTTCCACTGAAGTTTGAGTGACAGCAAGTCTCCACAAGTCTCCAGGACTCTTCTCAGTATTCTGGCCGTTCTCAATAATGCTGTAGTTTGGATCGTCTCCACTCGTCCGCCAACTTCGAAGTCCTCCAGTCCCTTTAGTAATCCTTCAGTTACTGCACCAAAAGCACCAATTACAATTGGTATGATTGTCACCTTCATGTTCTATAGTTTTTTCAGTTCCCAAGCAAGGTCGAGGTACTTATCCTTCTTTTCACATTCTTTCAGTTTTATTCTGTGGTCAGCCGGGACAGCAAAGTCGACAATTTACAAGTTCTCTTTTTCTTTTTCTTTTTTTTTCTTTTTTTTTTTTTTTTTTGTTGTTGTTGATTATTATTAAATCTGGTCTTCTGGCCGAGATTGGGTGATCTGTTTGTATGTCAGTCCCATAGGAGTTTATGTGTGTTATTTTCTAGAACAGGTGTTGGGTTGTGCATATACCATTTGTTCGTATGGTCAAATTTAAATTTCTTGAACATTTCACAGTGGATCACCTTGCCCACCCAGTCGTGTCTAGTCTTATACTCCTTCTATGCTAATTTGTTACATTCGCTTATTATGTGATTGGTGGTTTCATCTCTGTCACCGCATAGCCTACACTTGCCATTTTGTTGCGTCTTATCAATTCTCGCTTTGATATGATTGGTTCTTACGGTGTTGTTTTATGCTACTATGAGGAGAGATTCTGTTTCTCTCTAAAAGTTTCCTTTTCTTAGCCACGTCCTGGTTTTGTCGTGTGAGATGTTGTTTAATAGTCATTTAAAACCCCCATAGAGTTGTTTTTCTTCCCTTTTTTGTTTCCTAGTTATTGTCATTCTGCTGTCCATCGTGTTATCAGTATCGTTTCTGATGACTGTAATTAGTCCTCGTTCGTGTTTTTCTATGTAGTCTTCGAATCGTTGTATTGATGCATCAACGCTGTCTTCAATGCTGGCAAGTCCTCTTCCTCCCTCTTTTCTTGATACTTATAGTCTGTCAACGTCGTCTCTGGGATGTAATGCCTTATGCATGGTCATTAGTTTTCTGATTCTTTGGTCCATTTGTTTAAGTTCTTCTCTGGTCCACTTCAGAAAGGGTCCGGAATTTCAAACGAGGGGTACAGCCCAGGTATTTATTCCTTTGATAAGGTTTCAGCAAGAGAGTTTTGTCTCGAGTAGTTTTCTAGTTCTCTTGATATATTCTATTTGAATTTTGTCTTTCAATAATTATTATTATTAACAATACTATTATATTATTATTTTTAATTTAATTGACAATATTATTTCAACGTTTCTATTGCGTATGATGAACAACCTGTAAATCTGATTACAACATTTTTTCATTTTTCAGCCATGGGACCAGAGGCGATGGTCCAAGGAGCGTGGGTGTCCTGTTCTAAGTGAAAGTTTTTGACTACAAGAAAGATACTCTTTTCAAACAGAAATAATCCACTTAATCCAATTAATCTTTGTAATGGAACTCTCAGCTACCCGCTGTCATTGTCATCGTCGTCGTCGTCTTCTGAATGAACACAAATTAGCATAATAATAACGCATATAATCATGAATCTGGATTTATAACCGAGATATTTTTCTTGTTTTATGCGCAAGGTTGAAGGAGCTGGTGGTGCAACGTTTATCATCGTAGAAAGTGGACTCAGCTACCTGAGTTCAAATCTTGAACAAGACTTTTTGCATTTCACATTGCAGTAATGCCCTTGGGAAAGGTTTGAACCTAATTATTCTCCTACTAACCAAATAGTCTGTATGTAACTAACTAAATAGTAGGACAGGATACAATTGGTGACGTAATAAAAATGATATAATCGGTGGTGTAATAAGCAGCGGCTTACAAGTACAGTTTCTGTTGATGTTTGATATTTAAGTGACTGATTTGCTTTCAAGTGTCACGAATTTCCAAGTTAGGGTCACTCAGCTTTTCCCTGTGTAGACATGTTTTCCTGTGCATATCTTGGCACTAAATTCTCTTTCCAAGAAAAAAATATCAACAGTGCCCTGAGATTGAAAATTTAGTCACCTCCAAAATCTGACCTCGTATCTTCTCACGTAATAGGGTATCGTAAATTTTAGAAGTATTGTATTTGATATATTTGCAAGCAACCGAGAAAAAAAGATAATTGAAATTCTTGTTTACAAAATACGCGGTCCTTTTGGATAAGTGAAATATATTTCAGAAAAATTGGTTGTGTTAAACAGTCGATAGATGTCGCATTATAAACGAATGATTCTGGATACGAATCGTTCGGTGGCGCAACAAGATCTTCTTGATATAGTACTCCGGATTGAAAAACCGCAGTTAACTAAAATTTGCCACGGTCACCAGACTTGATCGACCATCTGAGAGGTGGTGAGGGCTGGGCGAACGATGCCGCCTACGTGAGATGAAAGTGTGGATTGGTTGTTCTGCGAATTCTCAATAAAAGACAATGGATTTCTCGATTCTCCCTCTTGGTACTATTTACCAACCCCTCCGCTCGGGCAGGATATGACACAAGGTCAATTTTTAAGCGGAGTTTAACAGGTTTGAATTCAGAGTTTTCCTTCTCCTAGACTAGTTGCCTCACCTCTTGGTGACTGGTGTATGAGAAGACGTGTTCGCTTGTACGGTGAACGAGAGAACATTTCAAAAATACGGGAAGAGTTGGTTCCTACTACAACGCAGAATGTACTCGGCACATTGTGTTTCTTGTTATCTATTTCCACCTGACTTCTTCGACTTGAAAAAACTTAACGGAAAGTATAAACCAAGAGAGGTTCTAACACTTGAGGAGAGAGCTGGGTCTTTGTGTTTCTTCTCCTTCTCCTCCTTCATCAGACGATTAACCATTATTAACATAGCTACAATATCAAAACTATGAAACTGACTGTTAATCATAAACCACAATGAAAGTAAGCTCATGTTGGATGATGGTTATCTTAATTCAATAATGATTTTAGAAAATAGAAAAAGTAAAATGAGTAGTCAAAAGGATTTCTTAAGTGACATCTATTAATAATGGGAAGTGTAAAATTCAAGTTAAGTCGTGAGTGGAAAAATACAAGCGTGTCAACCATTATGATGGACAGGTGTTGAACTCTGGGCCAATCTGAGATCACGGCTCTCAATGGATTGGTTCACTCAGTTGACCAAAATGGAGCTAGAGTTAGAATAAGTTTGTTCGTCTGAGAGAAACATTTAAAGTGAGAGGGTGAGTTCTTCATCTTGCTCTCACGGAATTCCTATTAAAGCTGAGTATGTAATGATTGAAAGGTCACCAATAAATAAAAGGTAAAATGTGTACATAAAGTTGTGGTCACATGGTCATTCCTCTACAACGAATATTAACAAAGATGGCGACACGAAGGAAACATCAGAGTGCCCTTCGGCGACAAAACTTAAGAAGAGTAAAGAAAGGTGAGGAGCTAGGAGCTGATCGATCGTAAAGTTAGGTCACTGTAACGTATAACGGTCGGGTTTATGCAATAGAAGAGTAGTACGTGAATACTGCCTCTTTCGGCGTTTGCATAAAATAATTCACTTCTCTGCATGTATCAATTATCTGAAATGAACTTTGCAGTTGATCCCTTGTTGAGAATTAAAATAGAAATTGGATTGACACGATAATTGCCCTGTTACTTATTTATTTTATACATATTTTATGTAATTCTTTTCATAATGACCTAAACACTCACGACATAACAAGGACAATTCGGCACTGTGACTAGCTCATACCTAAACAAAGTCTCTTCTGATATCATTTAACAGATTTAAGGGACACGTCATCATTTCACTAAGCAAATTACCCCCCACATACACACAAACGCGCACACATACACTGACAACATTACAATCTTCCCTGCTCCTTTCGCCTCTCAAACGAGAAAAATGAAGTTGATATACGGGAAATAAGAAATAGCTGATATTTATGTATGAATTACAATTAGATACTTCAAACTAGAATCTAATTACTTACATGCAGAATGCTACCTCCCACCCAGCAAATATATACAAAATCAGTTTTTATATACAAAATTATGACTCGCTGAGTACTTCGTGTAGTCTAATGCTTAGCAAGTACAATTCTTACTAAGTGCTCCTTATTTCAGGCTTTGTGCCAGACTAAACTAAGTTTATATCAATAGCGACAGTTATCATTGGTAACATCAATACTTTTTATATACGCACTTTGTTAGAAAAAAGAAAGAGTTCTTATATACATATTTTCTTAACAGCATCAAACGCGTTTAAGACACTTTGATAAGGATGCTTTGGTTTCTTTGTTTTAAAGATACATCAACCTTTGTGCATTATTTAATGCCAAAATCATCATTGTAGAAGAACAATAGTAGGATACTATTTAACCTATAGCTGGGGGAATAAGGGGGTTATACCTTTCCCAAGAATATTAGTTCGAGAGTGAACGTAATAGCACGACTGGAGTTCGAACTCGCTAACCATGACGTCGTAATTCAACACGTTAACCACTATGCAACAGAGTATCCCCTTTGATAATGAAGGACAACTTCTATAATAGGGTTCTTAATGGATTCTGATATCTGTAAAGTTTGCTGGAAAAAAAAAACAAATAATTTTTATAAATGATGATTGTATATATATATAGAGAGAGAGAGAGACAGACAGACAGACAGACAGACAGAGAAATAGAGTGAAAGAAATAGAGAGGGTAAGGGGTGTACAGGGGGGGTTTAAGGTTTATCATCGAGAAAATTAAATTAAAATTTCGAATGAGACGTTTATATTCCACTTCACAGTAAAGAATTTTGGAAAGGTATTTGCCCATCTCTAGCTCATTCTCCAAGTTATGGGTAATGAGTTGAGCAGACCAGAATCTCTAGTCTTGGCTGGGCAACCGGTCTATGTTAAGCCCTATTACTCCCAATGTTTTACAAGCAGTAGGGGAACGCTCAAACCCAGCCCAAAACTGATAAAAAGAATAGTGGGATATATATATATATATATATATAATCAAAACTTGTCTGTAGTTCTAAATATTTTTTTAACAAAAAAGCTTTTATCCTATTCTGATTTAAACACACACACACACACACACACACACACACACACACAGAGAGAGAGAGAGAGAGAGAGAGAGAGAGAGAGAGAGAGAGAGAGCTCCCCCAGGCTATAGTTGAGTATATATTGATATTGTTATTGAATCCGAATGTGGACCGACTGAATTTTGCATTGTTTAATGGTAGCTCGGGGAATAATAAATCCCGGTTGAGAGAAGTGCGTTCCTTTCACCTCAACCCTTTCCACGACCCTGAGCAGCCGGCAAGCACTTGCAATATCAATGGGGCACAGGTGGATTGGCGTCGGGGGCTAGTGGGCTTACGAACACCAATGGAAATTGCGAGGTAGCAGCGAAAAAGCCAGTAAAAATATATAGAAAAAGAAAACATGAATGAATAAATATTAAAGCATTTCCTATAGCGTAAAAAGTTCTGTAAGTTTTTGAACCACTTCACAATAGAAAACAAGATGATTTCTTTTTATATTGTGAGTGTTATAATGAAAAAAAATGAATGAGTTGAGGGAAGAGTAAGAAAGAAGAAAGATGAAAGACAAAGACAGAAGGAAGGAAGGAAGAAAAAGAGGGATGAAAAAGAAAGTTTGGTTTGTAACGGAGAGAAATAAAGGATTTAATGTTTTAAAAAAGGTGGGGGTGGTAAAACAAAAAGCTGAAAAATTCAGGGAAAGTAATTCATGGAAAGAAAATAAAAAGAAAAAGAAGTGAGTGAGAGAAGAAAAGGTAGGAGAGAAGAACGTAAGGAAAGAAAAGGAGAGAAAAAAATGACTAGTTTATAAAATTTACGAACCAGCAAACCATTGCACATCCTAAAAAAAACTTGCTAACTTCTCTAGCAAAACATGTACTCGAACAAAGAAAAATACCTATTCTGGCAGGACGTCGCCAAGGAAAATGAGGTTCAACAAACGCGCAACTTTAATCTAGCAATATGGAATATAAGAACAATGCTTGATAATCGCAACCCAAACAGATCCAAAAGGAGAGTGCCATAATGTCTAATGATCACTAAAAATCCAATATTGCAGTTCTGAGTAAAGTCAGATTCTCTAAAAGTGGTAGCATCTGGAGGATACAGGCCATACATTCTAATGGAACGGGAAACTTCAAAAACATAAGAGAATCTGGTGTGTCTTTAACGGTTAGGAATGATCTTCTTCCAAATATATCAGTGGATCCCAAACCAGAAAATGACACTGATTACGCTGAGGTTTCCATTAGTCGATCGTAGATATTGTAACCTAATGGTTGCTTATGCTCTAACTACGACCAACAGGTTAGAAAAATAAGCAGTTTTTTACCAGATACTTCGTGCTAACACGAACTCAATGAATATCGTCTTTGTTGGAGATTTAATGTTTTAGTTGGCCAATCCTATTATTTATGGCTGAAGGCTCTTGGTAAATTTGGAACGGAGAAAGCTAATACAATGACAAACTGTCGCTATCCCTCTGCACAGAATACTAGCTGGTCATTACAAACACCAACTTCAAATACAAGCAAATCCACAAAAACCTTTGGATGCACCTAAGATCAAAACACTGGCTCCTTGTCAACCAGACATTCTGAACATGAAGGTGATCAGAGAAGCCAACTGCAGTAATGACAATTTTATGATTAAGTACACTGCCAAACTACAAAGGAGGTGATGAATGAGGAAAGACAAAATGCCAATCAGGAAGCTCGCTACCTACAAGATCATCAGAGTCAAGGATTACATGCAAGCCTCGCTGAATGATAGGTTTGCTGAAATTCCAGCAGGTACTGTAGAAGAATAGTGGGACGCCTTCAAATCTATTGTGTGCAAGATATCCAAAGAGAAACTCGATACTGCCATAAGGAAGCACGAAGACTGCAATAAACAAAGGAACATAGAAATCGACCCCCAACGAAACTTTTTAACCAACTGACGATCAAAATATTAAACTGTACTGATTTATTAAAACAAATGAGTTTTTCTAAAAAGACTGACAATTGAAAAAATTAATTATCCCCGCTAATTATTTTCAGAATTTATGCAATTATATGTGGGCTTATTGGATCAAGTCAATCCTACCCAGACACTGAGATAGATAGATAGATAGATAGATAGATAGATAGATAGATAGGCAAAAAAGTGACAGTCATCAAGCGCCAGTGACTCTGTGACTACGCTATCCTAACTGATAGATAGATAGATAGATAGATACTCTCTATCCGATATTGAACACTCTTTATTAATAAATATACTCATCTATATATATATTTACCGGGACATTGGCCCAGCGGTTAGAGTGTTCACCAATGGCCCGGGAGACCTGGGTTCAATCCCAGGTCGAGTCATACCAAAGACTTTTAAAATGGTACTTGATACCACCTTGCTTAACACTCAGCATTATAAGGTACGGTTCAAGGGTAAAGTGGAGCAATCCTGGGAATGGAGTAGCGCCCTCCCCTACACCTTGGTGTGGTAGCTATCGAAAGGGGAGCCTTCGGGTCACCCTCGACTATGGTCGCTAACTTTACTTACTTATATATATATTATCCATATATATATATATATATATATATATATAAAGAGACACCGACAGATAGAACGAGATAGAGACTGAAACAGATAGATAGATAGATTGATAGATAGATAGATGTCTTCAGGATATAATATATAACACGCTCATTCGTTAAACTGTACATATTTGGGAAACAGTTGAAAAAATTAGTATGAACAGATATTCCTTTTTGTCTAATCAAATTTATATATATATATATCACAAGAGGGAGAGAGATAAATTAATATACTGAGATAGTTAGAAAGGGAGGTTCTGTTTAGTAATTTATTCAGTTTTAATTTAGATGTGACACAAGGACATATGAATGGGGCACCCAGTGTGACTCGAACTCACTCGTGAAGATTTGCTAGTCTAGCTCGCTAACCATTACACCACCCGAGGCGCCCTGAGTAAGCTTCAGGGTAGATACGACACGATAAACAGAAAGAATAATTAAAATGAGCAATAAAGATGTCCACTAAGAGGAAAAAGAGAGGCAAAACATATAAAAGAAATTAAAAGGGAAACAATAAGAAAAATAGAGTGGGTAAGTATATAAAAACAAAGGGAGATAAAAAGGGAACAAGGGAGAGATTAGTTTCGGCCAGGTGTTTCTCAACTCTAAGCACCTGACCCAACAACGTCAAATGTTCATCAGTCTCACCTGGAAATATCAAGGAACAAACCTGAACTCTAGTCACGTCTTACTGATATCTTATTCGACCATATTTCCATTCTACAATCCCACCTTTCATTTTCCTTGTATTCAGTCCCACCTCTCTTCTTCTTCTTCTTCTTCTTCTTCTTCTTCTTCTTCTAATACCATAGTTTCTAGTTCCTATTCAACTCGTTCTATTAACCGCCCAGCCGGCTGGGGCTGTAGAATACGCAGACTAGATCTCTACAGAGGGATAAGATCCTTCTCACAATGAGTTTCCTGGATATAACCCAAAACTGCATCTAATGGTGTCCCATCTACCGGTCAAATAGATCAGTTCAATCTTTTACAAGAGATTAAAATTAATATTGAACTGAATTATCAGTGTTGAATAGTAATACTTGAAACTATTTAATTAGGTGTAAATAAAATTATAAGTGTTAGATAGCAATACTTGAAACCATTTAGAATTATTAATGTTAGCAATACTTAAAACGGTTTAACTGTGTATAATAGAACTGTTTAATCTTCTACTAGAGATTATGACTAATATCAAATAAGATTATTAATACGTAAAACTATTTAACTGTGTGCAAACAAATGACTTAAGGCTCATTTAAAGATAATATTACCAACAAATTATTGACTAAAAACATATATATATATATATATATATATACATATATATATATATATATATATATATATAAAGAATTTGGAATTAAATAAGCTTTAAGGGTTGAAATGCCATTAAATCAAATAACTTTACGTCTATTACTTCGTTTCTCTCTCTCTATATATATATATAGAGAGAGAGAGAAACGAAGTAAGAGATGTTAAGTTATTTGATTTAATGGCATTTCAACCCTTAAACGTTATTTAATATATTTATATATATATATATATATATATATATATATATATATATCTCACTCACTCACTTACTCACTCTCTCTCCTTTTTCTTTCTCCCCTCTTCATTCTCGTTCTTCTTTCACTTTTACTTCCTTTTCTCAGTCTTATTCTCCTTCTCTATTCTTTCTGTCAATCTTTTCTCTTCTCTCTCTTAATCCGAATCTATCTTTCTTCCCCCCCCTCTCTCTCTCTCTCTCCTTATTTTAGTCCTCCTTCCCTCTTTTACCTCTTTCTGCCTCCATTTTAATCATTTTTTCTTTCTCCTTCAACCCAATGTATCATATCTTTCACTCTATTAGACACTTTCTTTCTCTCGTGATAGTTGCTCATCTTCATCAAAGTATATCCAATGCTTCCACTGAGAGCAAAGACCAACTTTCTCCCATGGATTCAAACGAGGACACACACACACACACACACACACACGCACACACACACGCACGCATGCGCTCACATCTTCCCACATGAATATCTACACACAAACGTGAAACCGTGAGTATATGCGCTCACATAAATAGACGTAGCTGCACAAATATGAATCTAAGCAAATAGGTACATACGCGTATTTTCGTATATGCATATATTCATCTCATTATAATGGAAATTAAATATCTGTCTGCTTGTCTGTCTGTCTCCGAAACAACATCACAACATTGCACATTTATCTGTGCAGTTTTTAAATCACTCAGAGAGTGAAGCAATGTGTCAGCGCACCAATTACACACAACAGCAAGTAGCAACTACGGCTTGAACTTTTTCCTCCACATGATACACTCGCCACAAACTTTTACGTACCAAAATATTGCACAACTTTCACCCAGGAAAATCAAAACATTATCACCAAATTGACGTAAGATCACAGACTGGCTTTGTATCGTTTTCGAACAGATTTCTTTTCGTACCTTTTAGGGTTGAAACGTTTTGTGCCCTCAGTTATCGAACAGCCTCCCAATTCCTTCAAATTAATTCTTATGTGTCTGGCTGTCTCTTTAAATTTAAGAAAATTTCTTTTTCAATATTTTTTTTTTTTTGGAGCGGGGGACTGGATTGCGAATTTTACAAGCGATAATAACTGAATTTGTCAGAAAAATATATTATTAAGAAATACCATTTTTCTATGGTGTAGTGGCTTAAGTGCTGAACTGTGATATCGTAGTAAACGCGTTCAATCTCCAGCCGTACTATAGTGTTCACTTTCGGAAAGGCATGAACCCCTTTATCCCCCTCTAGCTTTAGGTAAAAGAGTACCATTACTATTTTTTCTGCGGGGATGGTTTTGGTATTAAATAACTCACGAAGGTTGATATGCCATTAAAGAAAGAAACGAAACCAACCTGAAACCATCTTTCTATTGAGTACATCAACACATTTTTCATGGATTCTAATGAAAAATATTACCAATATGAGTATATAAAGTTACGAAATCGAAAATATGTACGAATATGATGATTTGTAAAAAAAATTATATTAAGAATTATTTGACTTGTATAAGTTCCGTTAATCAAGGCAAATTTTTTTACATGTGAACCAGGAATTCTTGGATCTGTGCGCCACTTATAGGGGGCAACTTATGTAGCGTGTCTTTGGTCTGAATAGCCTTGCTAAGCCCATCCTTCTCCAGGTCTACAACTGTTTTTTTCTTCTCCAAGACTGGTTGGCATACCAAGATTAAAAATCCCGGCCTGCCCTACTATTTATCCATTGCAAAAAGAGGAATGACCGGATACATACCTTTCCCGAGAGAATTAGCGCTAAGTAAAATGCAAACGGCCTTATTCAGGATTTGAAATCGGATAGCCGAGTCAACTTCTTACGAGGATAACCGTTATGCCAGGAGCGCCTCCAACTTTGTGTTATACCTAATGTCGGAGTATTACTGACAGGATCAAAGTGTAGTAGTTCTACCCTTGTGTATCCAACGGGTATTTTCAGAATCATTAGATATGAAATTAACAGATTACAATAATTATTATTTTAAAAGACACAAAATTTGACCTCAAAAATAAAAATTAAACAACAAGTTATTTTGCAATATTATATTTATATATAATCAACATTTCATAATATACCTATTTACATTATCCCGATTGATTGATTGATTTTTATGGCATGTCAAATTGTCTAGGGTTATTTTATGCCCAGATGTTAGGGAATCGTGTTCATTATACGTTCATATTCATATTTTTGTGTAATTGTTTCTCTAGAGGTTTTTTTCAAACAGATCATTTTGGCCGAGTGATGGGACCCTAACCCGTACTACCATTCCAGCTCAGAGTGGACCTGGGAGTAATAGCAATAAAGAGGTACTTCACACTCCCCAGATCTCCAGAACTGGAGACTTACCAACAGATATAATACCGTGGTCATACCCAGGACACCATTTTGTCTTACCCCTCTGCAGGGGAAACAATCGGCCTATTCTAAGGGTTGCAAACACTATGTACGTTTTCAGGAGTACAGATACTACATTCTGAAGTGCCGAAGAGTGACAATTTGATCTTAGGTATGATAAACAGATACTGTACTTTCATATTAAAAGAAGATACGGACTAATAAAAAAGGAAACAAACAGAAAAAGTTAAACTTCATTATCGCCCATAAATAAGTCCGCCATTTTAAAGATATTTTTCTAAACAAAATATCCCAAGATTTTATTACATGGATGAGTTAAATTGTTTTGCAATATTTTGGTAGTACGTGTTACTTTGCGGCGCGTATATCATGTGACCGAAGCTGTTCAAGCTGTGAAAAGTAACCGCTATGGTTGGTAGTATCGTGATAGTTGGTGTTCTGACATATTGTGCATTGCTTCTCTCTGTGTGTAATTTGAAAGCCACGCAGATGAACGTACAACGTAGTCTAATTCAAGTATTGATGCTTTACCAGTTCGAACTAAGCCATAACACCACGAAAGCAACCAAAAAAATTGTTGTGCGTTAAGTGAAGGTGCAGTTGATCACATTACAGTATCCAGATGGCACAAGAAATTTCGCCGCTCAGGTCGCAAGAACTTCGTCGATCAGGTAAGATCAAGTAGGCCTAAAATCGTCAATTCCAAAGCCATGCTCCAATTCATTGGGACAAATCCGGTGAGTAACACTCAGAGAGTATCAGGTGAGTTCGGTATCTCACAGTCTTGTGTTGTTCTTCAGCTTCATGATCTCAGCAAAAGTATCCGAGGCTACCGAATTAGACTTCACACATCCAAAATATTGCCAAAACCTTAACTCACCCCAATGAATCATGATACAATCAGAACGAATATTATTAGGTCTTATTTATCATCAAATTCTATAACATTGAAACTGTAGCTAATTTTATGCTGGGATGTCTGTATTTTCGGAATGCAACATAATCACATTTCCGGTTAAAGTTACTCAATTGAAATCTTTAACAACAACGACGCTGTGAGTGAATGAGTTCGATCTTTTCCCTTTTTTTTTTTTCAATCTTAAATCCAAAATATTCTGACTGCTGGATTTAGCTTTACTAATTATTTCATAATTTAACAAATGAAATCTATAAACAAACACAACATGACTCAAGTCTGGACTCGAGGATCCGACAAAAACACTGATGTAATGTAACATTGGCAATGAAGAGATGGGTTTAAAACAAAAAGAAAAAAAAATTGATTGGTTTGGTTGTGTTTTATGGCATATCAGCCATTGTAGATAAGTTAATGCCAAATCCTCTTTATACATATATATTAAACATATAGGATTTGGTTGAGTTGGGTTGGGTTTTATGGTATATCGTCTGAGCTCTTTTTTGCACACTGTTAAATAGTTTCAAGTATTGCTATATAACTATCACAATTTAACATCAGTCATTTGTTTGCACATAGTTTGTTCTATAGACCCATAGATAGGAATCTACCTGGTGCTACCACTCTGGGTCAGAGTGGACCTGGGAACAATGGCAATGAAGGGGAGCTCTACATTCCCTAAATTTCCAAGGCTGGAGCCTCACCATCAGATTGTTTAGGGTCGGTCATAACAAGACACTCGTTTGGTGGGGGTTCTTTCCCCTCACCAGAAATGCAGTCAGTTAATTTACAACCCCAGCTGAGTAGGCTGAAAGAAAAAAAAAAGATAGATAGATAGATAGATAGATAGATAGATAGATAGATAGATAATGGACTCATTCTGAATTCGTCTTGAGAGAAAGTGAGAATGGGAAAACCAAAAAATCTCATGTCTGCAACCATGTTGTCATGTTGTCGTGTTTATTTACACAGGATGTGATGAAATTAGTTGGACGTGGTCGTGACATAATTTCAATGAGATTTGATTTTGAAGAGTCGGCGAAATGAGAAAGAGAAAAGGAATCCATTCCCGCCAAAACCCATAAAAATTCAATGAAAATAGCAAATGGCCAAGCATTTTTATGTGAACGGAAGCAGTGGATAGTTTGTGAGTGTACGAAGCGTGAAGTTAAAAACAAACAATCCCACAGAAAAAAGAATATACGGGGAGGTGCTGACGCAAAGGGGAGAATCGTCCGACTATTTTCCCATCTGTGCAAGTTAACAAGTCATATAACAAAATGCTTTGATAGATGTAGAGATAAAGAGAGAAAGAGACAAAATGTATTATAACAATTTCAGAATATATCGTTATTTACTAAGCTTCACGCCTAGTTGTGGCATAAGGTCAGATTTATGGGGAATTAAGTGAGGATTGAACTTACTTGTAATTGTCTGATTGGATAGTGCATATATATATATATATATAGAGAGAGAGAGAGAGTGAGAGAGAGAGATAACCAGGATGATAGAATGAGAGAAAAAGAAAAGGGATTGAATGAGATAGATAGATATGAACCCACTGGGAAAGAAAGGAAGAAACAAGGATAAACAGATTGGTTTCTAAGTTTCTTTATTTAATGGCATATCAATCTTCATGGGTTATTTAATACTAAAGACATCCTTGTAGAAAAACAGCAGTGATACTATTTAACCCATAGCTGGGGAAATTATGGGGTTCATACCTTTCCCCAAACTTTTAGCCCGAAAGGGAGCGTAATAGCGCGATTGAAGTTCGAACTCGCAGTCACAGTCCAAAATCTTAGCCATCGCGCTACTTGGACAACCCCTAGATATATAGATAGATTCCTATGGACACCTCTCAAGATAATGATTGAGCTTGTATTCATCATTAATTTGCCACTGTTGTGAGTTCAATCTCCATTAAATGCTCAACCTGTGTTGGCTTTGTGTCTGTCAAAAATAAGTTTTTTTAAGTAACTAGACATTTTCGAAAGTATCTGTTAATCTTCTTGTTTCCATTAGCTCTTTAAAAGTTTCCTGCAATAAATTGACTTTTAACTATGTATTCAGTCTCTAGTTTTAATAAAAACAACGCTATGAAGTTTTGCACACATGCAATAGATGCATAATAATATTGCACCTTTGAACATCAATGTTGAAAGCCAATTACCTGTCGCTAGTTGTTGCACACTTCACTATTCTTATTAAATGAAATGTCTTGTCCATTATCGGCATTTTTCTCTTCCTCACGCTCAAATAGAAATAAACGAGTCAAAAACGTTCTCCTGAAATTTTAACTAAAGTAACGCATTTCTCCCTCCAGACAACCACTACCCCCACCCCTACACACACGCACACCCAAATCTCTTCAATATTGCAAGGAAAACTGAACAAATGGAATTCAATTTCAAGCGTTTTTGGACAATTGTCGTAAAGCAGTCATGGACAAACAGTGACCTGCAGCCCAAATATGACCCACAGTTCCTTCAATGCAAAATTACCCAGAATTTTACAGTACTGCAGTCCGCCTGAAGAGGATGATGAACCATGACCCATACGGCCCGCTTTTTGGAAAAGGTTGCCCATGTTTGTTGTAAAGAAATTATTAACAAGCGATTTGACATCATTGAGTGAGTCAAAAGTTTTGCAATATTTTAGTAACCTGCTAGTTTTCGGTGCGTATATCTCATGACCGAAGTAGTTCAAGTCGTGAGAGATACGCACCGTGGTTGTTAATATCATGGTATTTACTGAACTGTCACGTTAAGTATGGCTTCCCTCTGCGTGTTTTTTGAAAGCCACACAGGTGTATGTGTAACGCAGTCTAATTCGGGAACATATGCTTCAAAATGGACCATAAAGCCACGAAAGCAACCAAAGAATTTGTTGTGTAAAGGCGCAATTGATCACAAGGCAGTGAGCGGTTGGTTCAAGAAATTTCGCTGCTTAGGCTGCAAGAATCTCGACGACTAGGCAAGGTCAAGTAGGCCTTAAACCGTAGATTCCGAGACCGTGCTCCTATCCATAGAGACAAATCTGACGAGTAACACTCGAAGGGCATCAGATGAGCTCAGCATCTCATAGTCCAAGGTAGTTCGTCACCGTCATGAGCAGCAGGCACCTGGAGCTCCCAAACTGTGTCTCACGTTATCAAAATATTGCAAAGCTCGAGCAGCTTGAAATATTGTTCCAGGGTGAAGTGTTGCTTTCTCATCTTATTTTTCTCTTTTTGATCTGGGTTCGTAGATGTTTCATATAAATAATCTGGTAAAAGAAATCTGAAGTATGAATAGGATAGGTTCGAAGAAGATGATTGATTGATTGATTGATTTTAATGGCATGTAGACACATCAGGGAGTTATATTATGTGATAAATATTTATCTTTACATTAAGACTTTTTTTTGCATGTCAAGTCTTCCTATCAAGTGCAAATAATTTGGATACATTTGTTTGGTTTCAAGTCTTCCTATCTAATACAAATAATTTTAACAAAATGTATTCGATCTTTAGATGGCACCGTAACAGGTCCTATCACCCCGAATCAAAGTGAACCCGGGAATAATGCCAATGAAAGGGTATTCCACACTCCCCAGATCTCCATATATTTTTTTTTCTTTATGATAAGCATTGATAAAAAAAAATTAGAGAAGGGTCTCAAATTTCATATAGTTTAGGGCAAAGTTGAAGCTAAATTTGGTAAACTGAATCTTCCCATCCATTTCTTGCTACATTAGTTTCTATAAAAATTGTTTTTATAGTCTTGTGAAAGAATGCTGACCTTCTTTTGTTACAGTCATTCTGACCCGAAAGTGAAACCATTTTGTAAATGTTTTAAAATTTTTCCTTCATTCAAAATTTTAAGAAAAAAGTTAAATGAATAGATTCATGATAAGGTGAATCAGCCGTGAAATATTTACGGAATTTTTCCTACTAAACTCTTTCTATTTTTTACTGTTTTGACTTGTATAGCCCCCAATTTCTTCAGGTGTAATATGCACCTCCATAAAAAAAGCGACTCTTCCTCTTCTTTTTTTTTTCTTTGGAGGGCAACGTAAAAACCGTATCAAACAATTTTTTACCGTATGTACTCGCGTAAGCTGCGACTTCATGAGACTTAAATTTAAACCAAATATTAGATGACGATCGCACTATATACGTTATACAAACTCAGTGTGTGTAAATAGTTGGCAAATGATTGGCTTAGTTTGTATGTCACGTATCAGGCAAAGGGGGTGTCCTCGTGGTGTAATGGTTAAAGCGATGGACTGCAGAATCGTAGTACGCGAATTCGTACTCCAGTCGCGCTATTACGTTCACTTTCGGACAAATACCCTTGGGAAAGGTATAAACCCCCTTATCCTTCCAGCTATGGGTTAAATAGTACTATTCTTTTAGGATAATGGTTTCGGCATTAAAGAACCTTTAAAGGTTGATATGCCATTAAACAAAGAAACCAAACCAAACCAAACCAAACGTATCATGCAACTCACAAATATAAGGCTAGAATTTAAGTCTCATAAAGTCGAATGACAAGTGAGTCTATAAGTCATATATCAAATAGTTATAAGACCTTTTCATAGAATTCAATTTTGTTTCCTTTGTTCAAAAGCGAATGTCACGGGAAGTTTAATTCTGCGCTGGTCTAGATTATTCATCTTGATGTATTAATAAAATTTCTAGAACTGTCTTGAGTTTCAGGACTCTTCTTAAATAAATCTAACGCGTATTTTACAAAAATGTATTAACTAAACAGGTCCACCTGAAGATCGATCTTTTTTTACTCCTTGGGACTTTTCATATAAATTGGCGGTCTTCACTGAATTCCGAGTGACAGCGAATCTTCCCTTCTCTCCAGGACCCTTCTAAGTATTCTAGCTGATCTCAACGATGTTGTGGCTTGGTCAATCTCAAATTTTTCCCGAATTTACCGTTATTTTGGCATTGTACGTTTGAATGGCCCAAATGTATTCAAGAAAGTAAAACTAAGCAAAATTATGTTTCATGCCTTAAATAGATGTATTTATTTAACAAATCTCTCTGTCACAAGCAGGATGTGATCCAAGGTCGATTTTTAAACGGAGTACAGATGGTTCGAATTCCCAGTTTTCATTCTCTTAAATCGGTTGCTGTACAAATGCTAAAGAGCCCAGTCTTTTTACCCATAGCGAGAGAGAGAGAGAGAGAGAGAGAGAGAGAGAGAGAGAGAGAGAGAAAATGAATCTATACTTTTTTCAGTGAAATTATTTGTCGCAATATATGGATTTGATTTATGTGTTATAGTGCTTATCATAAAGTAAAACGGAAGCAGATTTGTTTATATTTTACCTATAAACGTACTAATTCACTATTTAGAAATAAAATACTATTTTCTTTGTTTCAATATGTCGGAATTGAACACCGAAGACAAACAAATTCTGATGATGTACAGGTATTCTAAGCTGGGATTACAAATGATTTTTTGGAAACTGCCAAACTTATTTGATTCGATCCCAATTCCTCACCTGTAGACATCTTTTCTTCCGATATATATCTATTCCCACATGAAAAGCCAGCTTATCTCTTTTTTACCGAAACTCACACGCGTACGCATACATAAAATACATATATGCACCCAAGCACATATACACATATGTTTCAAAGGGAAAACTGGTTTTTTTTTTAATACAAAGAATACTTTATTATTTTTAATTGCTCTCTGTCAATCCTTGTGGCATTCTAGTACCGAGACAATTTTGTCAAGATATCTGTCGTTCAAACAAAACGTAGGGTTAAGTTGAGTCATGCCTTTTTCAAGGGTCTTAGAGTTTATTGGGAATGAGCGCAGCCGCAGCCAAAATCGCAACTTTGTTATTTCATTCACACACACAACAGTTACTTTTAGTGATATATCTTCTCACATTGTCTTTTTCGTGGGATCTAAAAGCGTATCAGTACATTTAGTCCTTTCTCGCCGTATGTTCTAGGTTCATTGATTCGTATTTCTTTCTGATTGTTTGTTAATTGCATAAAAGAACTTATATAATATTCACTTATAATCTTCTTTTGACCATTTTTTATTGGTTTCTGTGAAGATCTTGGTAGCCAGAGCTGGGATTATCCTGATTCTGTTTACTATCGAAGTGAGTTGAGGATTTTTTCCAGTTGCTGATTTTTCGATCACAACCTGCTTCATCATAGAGAGACGTGGTCCTTTTTATCTACGTGAATAACGATGCAGAGTGTGTCATAAGGAGTGGTTTTCATAAATGTTTTTTGGTGTGTTGTATTCTTTTTGCCAAGTGGTATTTTTATTTGCGGACACCATCAACAGAAAAATATTCTATCATAATATTGATCGATAATTTATAAAGAGAGAATTTGTTATGTTACAAATCATATTATAAATCTGTATGTTTTGAATGCAAAGGAGTATGATTTTCCCTCTCGAAGAAGAAAAAAGTTCCCAGACACCAACATAAGTATATTTCATACCGGAGATGTGAAGGAGAAGAAGAACCTTCAAAATAAGTATAATGTAATTATCTAATCTTAAATAATATCAAGTGATTTCTTTTATTTTCTTGGATGGTCTCGATTCGTTCTCCGATTTCCAACTCTACCAGTCTCCTTTCCAAGCCTTTGAGAACCATTCCAAGTGCGCCTATTACAATTGCTATCACTGTCACCCTCATATTCCACAGCTTTCTTAATTCTCTGGTAAGATCCAAGTACTTGTCTCTCTTTTAACTTTGGGATCCGCTGAGATAGCAAAGTCCCAAATAAGGCAAGTTCTCTTTTTTGTTGTTGTTAATTATTATTATTATTATTTGTTTATGAGTTTTTCACTGAAGTCTGAAGTCACAAGTGTCCTAAGCTTTACAGGGTTTTCTCTGCATTCTAACTGATCACCGTATTGGGTGATCCATTTGTATCTGAAAATGCCAGTGAATTTCAAGCATCTGATTTTCAAGGATAGATTCTTTTCTGTGCCTAATACCATTAATCTGTATTATCAGATATTCGTCTCTTGCACAATTCCTAGTTAATCACTTTTCCTACCCTGTCATGCTTGCTCTTGTATTCTTTCTGAGCCAGTTTGCTGCATTCGCTTATTAATTGACGGTTTCTATCTCTCTCTCTCTCTCTCTCTCTCTCTCTCTCTCTCTCTCTCTCTCTCTCTCTCTCTCTCTCTCTCTCTCTGACCAGTGCACACTGTACTTTTGCTGTTGAAATGTTTTTTAAAGACTGGTGAATCTGTAATTCCTACACTGAGATTTTTTCGTAAACATTTCAAGTCATGATCCTGTTCCGGATAGAAAATTCTTATTATTACACCTACCAGAGAAATAAAAATGAGCTTCATCACTTGTGAGAAAAACAGCATTTGCAGGAATTCTCTGTGTAGCAATTGCATGTCATGATCTGTGATTGTAAAAAGATAAATTCAAGATAGTGATAATGAGTTGACTTTAATTGGAATCATTTTGAGATGAGGCTTCTTAATCTGGCACAGCGGATAGAGGCGTTGAGTCTCTACGGTTCCAGGTGAGCATTGTCAGAAGATAGCGGTTTCAAATCCTACCCAAGCCGGCCAGAGGTTTACTTGGTCAAAAACGTAGTACGATAGACAACAACTATGGAAGGCAGTAATTACTGGGGATACGGTTACAAGACTCAGCATTCCTATCCGAGGTCGCGGTAAATCACCTGAAGAAGGCCAGAGTCGAAATTTGGCCGAAACGTAGTGAAAGAAGAAACAATACAAAAACTACCAAGATGAGGACAAAAAGTCCGCAATAAATGAAAAAATGATTCTCTGATTAAGAAGCCTCATCTCAAAATGATTCCAATTAAAGACAATTACAAATTCGGTACGGACCCGACTATGGAAGACCAGATAAGGAGAACAAATAATTGGATTTATAAGACAAAAAAATCTATCCTTGATCGCCCTTCGGGACCCGTGGCGTAGCGGATAGAGGCGTTGAGTCTCTACGGTTCCAGGTGAGCATTGTCAGAAGATAGCGGTATCAAATCCTACCCAAGCCGGCCAGAGGTTTACTTGGTCAAAAACGTGCTGCGATGGACAACAACTATGGAAGGCAGTAATTACTGGTGATACGGTTACAAGAATCAACATTCCTATCCGAGGTCGCGGCAAATCACCTGAAGAAGGCCAGGGTCGAAATTTGGCCGAAACGTAGTGAAAGAAGAAACAACACAAAAACTACCAAGATGAGGACAAAAAGTCCGCAATAAATAAAAAAATTAAATTAAATTAAATAATTCTCAGTGATATTGAGCTTCTGAATTGGCCACTCAACTCCGTGGATCTCAATCCTATGTAGAATATTATGAAAAGAACGGTTCGGGGAATAAAATCATTACCACAGATCACCGGAAATGAGTAAAATAGACAATGTGGACACAAGAAGTCAACGATTCTCAAAATAAAAACTTTAAAGCTTTCACAAGACAATAAACAATGAGTTAATGTCTTCCTTTTTTAGTAAGTTTTTAATCACAACAAAAGAATACAATTTTTTTTATAGAAAAGAAATTAATTTTCATAATTTTTAGTAGAATTTCTGTACTTTTGCTAGATATTGTAGACTGACACGAGAGCTCAAGAAGAGAACACCCAATAACGCGAGTGATCTACACAACTATTTTGATATACATTGTGCTAGAACATCGGGATCCGAGTTCGAATCCTGGATGAGGATATTTGTATTTAACATAGCACTAATACCCTTAAGAAATTATTAACATTTTCCATCTATAGAGAAAACTTAAAGAGCCAAGTCTGCCCAACAGAACAAACTGGGCTCTTTAATCTCAGTATATCAACAGGTATAGGAAAAGGAAAACTGGATTAGGAACTGTTAAAATCCGCTCGATAATTAACCTTGGGTTGTATTTTTGTTCTACGTCGACGTGCCAACAAATTGTTATCCTTGACATCTGTGAAAATCCAACCTGTTAAAATCAGCTGAAAAATTCACTTAGTGTCGTATTTTTGCGCTACGTCGACGAGCCAACAAATTGTTATCCTTGACACCTCACGCACTTATTCCAACACCCTTTCTACTTTTAAGTATTTTCATCAGCTGTCTCGAAAGAGATTTCTCATGGCATAGTGACTAAAGGTGCTGAACTGCGACACAGTAATAACTGAGTTCGAACCCCAGTCACGCTATTATGTTCTCTTTAGAGTAATATCCTTGGAAAAGGTATGAAATCCCCTTAATTGTATCACCGCTGTTATTCTACAAGTATGGCTTTGGTGCTAATCAACCCGTGCAGGTTGTTATGCCATTGAAATAAAGAAACTAAACCGGAAAAGGAAAAGTTTCAGCAATGATATTCATAAAGAATTTTATGAATATTAAAACTTTGCCAGAGAATGATAAAAGTTGGGAAACGTAAATGAAGAAGTAGTGCTGATAATCTTATGAATATTTGGAATGGTTTCGGGGAATCTTGCAAACAGATTTTAAAACAAAACAACCAAAGAGTAAAAAGAAAAAAAACAGCGAAACAAAAGACAAAAGCCAAAAAAAAAAAAAATGGTGACCATACAAAAATAGTGATTTAGACCACAGAACTGTTGAAATTGGCTAGTGCTGTTAAGGGAAGATAAAAGACTTGCTTGCACTTGACCTTCAGCGATTATTACCAGAAACGATAACAAATGATGCTGAGGATGATGGGACATAATATAAGTAAACAATAAAACTGATAATAATAAGAAAATCCAACCTGGTGGAGAAAACGAAATAAAAAGAGCCGCGCAAATAATACCGATACAAAATTGGCAAAATGATAATGAAAGAAAAAAATTAAGGATAATAATAATAATAATAATAATAATACTGCTTCTAAATGTGTTAAATGTGCTGCGAGCAATTGCCCAATGGACTTCAAAGGTTTTGATAAATATTGGTCGAGCATTTCATTGCTTTAAATGAATTGATGGAAGAAGAAGAAGAAGAAGAAGAAGAAGAAGAAGAAGAAGAAGAAGAAGAAGAAGAAGAAGAAGAAGAAGAATGTTCTGATTTCAATCCTTCTCTATCAATCAGGCCAAGGATTTTTTGAATATAAAAGTAAAGACATCGCCTAAAATTAGAGCGACTGAACATTCGGCATTTTTAATAATAATAATAATAATAATAATAATAATCTCTGGGACTCTGAGATACAAACGAAGCACGCAGTCCTAGCAAAAAGACCAGACCTAAACAAAAAGAAAGTACTTGTCAACTAATAGATTTTGCATTTTTAGAAATGCAGGGAAAATAAAAGAAAGCAGAAAACTGGACTAACACATAGACCTTGCTAGAGAGCAGTAAAAATCTGTGAAACATGAGATTAACAGTAATACCAATTTTAGTTGGTACCTTGAAACAGGTTCCGAAAATAAACGGGGGAACTTAAAATCAGAAGGATAAAAACCATCAAGACTAGTAGCTATTGCTATATACGGCAGATGGACTAGTTCATTGTGTGGGAAAAGGTGGGTGATACCCAACTCTATCTTATACGAATAATTCGCACAAAATTTTATAGTTTCAAATAACTAATTATAATAATGCTTAATAAATGATCAAACAGTTATATTGGACACATCCATATGACGATAACAGGTACTACCACTTCTGTTCAGAACGTACCTAAGAATAATAGTAATGAAGACATATTCCACATTCTCCAAACTCCAGGGTTAGGGATAGATTCACTATCAGATACGGTTTAGTGCCCAGAACACCGAGTCTTGGGTTGACCCTTAACTTACCTCTTTCTAGCACCTTTAAAATAAAAAGGATTGGGTGTTTGTTTGCCACAAGAGCAATTTGAAAAATACAGTCGGGACAATCACATAGGTGACAGGGTTTAATATTACCAGCCGATTGATTGGATCGAGCCTCTTCGACCGCCTGTCTCGTCCAGTAAAAGCCACAATGGAATGTTGCAAGTACGTGACCACTTTGCCTGATCACGGAATCCTTAGCTACCAGGATCCTGTCGTTAAGCATTAGGCACCCACAGTCAACAAGTGTGGAGAGTTACCTCTCTGCAGAAGTTACAGTCGGTGTAGATTACAATTCCAGCCGACAAAGTGAGAAAGTTAATCTTTATTAATAGCAGCAGAAAATAACGCCATAAGAATTATGTTACTCTCAGTTGGTATTCTGTGGGAGATGTCAAAAACTCCATCATTTATATGGAGGTGCCCGTGGTGTAATGGTTATCGTCACAGGATATGGACACGGCGATACGAGTTCAATTCCTGGACAAGACAGATTGCATTTCACATAGCACTAATACCCTTGGGAAAGGTATGAATCCAATTATTCTCCCTCCAGCTATGGGTAAATAGTAGGGCAGACTAGGTTCTTCAGCCTTGGTGAGGCAACTAGTCTAGGAGAAGGAAAACTCTGAATTCAAACCTGCTAAACCCCGCTTAAAAATTGACCTTGTGTCATATCCTGCCCGAGTGGAGGGGTTGGGTAAATAGGATCATTTATTGAATTATGTCCAGTTGGCGTTGGGGTTGGCTAAGTATTTCATTTTCTCATGCATAATGTCAATTTCTCTTCATACAGGTTTTCCAAATTTGAGGAATTCTCCAACCTCTTTTTATTGATCAGAGGATATAATCCACCCTCTCATCTCCAATCTAAATTTAGCTTTTATCTCTCACCCATACCTGGTATCAAAATGATCTTAGAAGTCTCTTGTTCCTCCCACTCTTTTTATATTCAACCTAGTCTTCATCTTTTTGTGATGAATCTGATTTTCAAAATGCGTTACCAAAGAGAAGTTGCCAAGAAGAGTGTCAAACTAATATTTCCCTTACAGTTCACCACCGAGACTTTTCCTAATGCAAAAAAAACAACCAATTTTTCTCGGACAATCTCAGAAACGATCCAAACCTTACTATTTTGTCTCCAAATTTTAGTGGTCCTAATAATATTATGGAATTAAGATTCTCTTATCAAATCTACCAGGACATTTTTTAATGCAAAATAAATCTGTTCCCTTTCTGGTAATTTCACAAGCAGTCAGATTGCCTCACAGGAGCCTGGCAGACTATCTTTTCGGTTTCCAATCTTTTCTTTTTTTCAGTGCTTTAGATTTTTTGATAATCTCTTAAATAATCCTGACATTTTTTCAGTAGAACTCGAATACTTGTCCAAGTCAATGACTCTTTCAGGTTTCCAAATGTTTTTCTTTGTCCAAATAATATCTAACCAATTAAGATGATTTTAAAAGTACAACTTGTACTTTTTTTATCAAGTCAGCTTACTTTCAATTGATCCCCACCCAAATTCCAGAGTCACGTGATAGTAATAAGCCAAGTAGCCATAACACATAAACAAAATAGCTTTAAGCAACCCAAAATGAAATTATTGATACAAAAGAAATTAAGGAATGCAGAAGAGAAATATCTATTTTAATGAAATGTGTAAAGGTGTCAAAGGTTTGGTTTGTTTGGTTTTATGGCATATCAACCTTTGTAGGTTATTTAACGCCAAATCCATTTTTATGTAAATAATCTGTTCTATTGACAACAGTTCAGTTTAGCATAAGTACACAGTTTGTCAAATACATTTCCATTTCAAACTATTCAAGCAGTTATATGTAACAATTCAGTTAAGTGTAAATACAGTTTTACTGTCGAAAAACAGTTCTATTTGAAATAATTCAGTTAAGCATAAGCACGCAGTTTAAGTGTAAGTACGGTTTAATTGTCAAAAACGTTTCTATTTCAAGCTATTCAGTTTACTCAATTCATTTTAGCATAAGTATGCTGTTAATTCTATTTAACCCATAGATAGTGCCCTATCAGGTGCTACCACTCCGGGCCAGAGTGGACCTGGGAGCAATGGCAATAAAGAGGTACCCCGAATTCCCCAAAGCTCCAGCATTGCTGGAACCTCACCATCAGATTGTTTAGTGTCATGTCCAGGACACTCGTTAGGGGTGGTGGTCTTACCCCTCTGCAGAGAAGCAGTCAGTGTATTCTACAGCCCCAGCTGACTGGGCAAAAAGGTGTCAAAGTGTCAAACTAGGAAAGCAAAAATAAATAAATAAATAAATAAAATATAAGATAACATCAATTGATAAAATCCGGACAATGAAAGAAAAGCTGAAACAAAAAAAATCAAATAAAAGGCCCCGCATTTCCGAAAGTATGAAAAACGAACAAAATTCTTTAAACATAATATTTCAAGATGAAGGTGGAGGTGCCCGTGGTGTAATAGTTATCGTCGTAGGAAATGAACACGGCAACACTAGTTCAAATCCTGGACGAGACTGATTGCATTTTACATAGCACTAATACCCTTGGGAAAGGTATGAATCCAATTATTCTCCCTCCAGCTATGGGTAAATAGTAGGACAGACTAGGTTCTTCAGCCTTGGTTAGGCAACTAGTCTAGGAGAAGGAAAACTCTGAATTCAAACCTGTTAAACTCCGCTTAAAAATTGACCTCGTGTCATATCCTGCCCGAGCGGAGGGGTTGGGTAAATAGGATATTTCAAGATGAACACAAAACATTCTATCGACCAATAAGAAAAGATTAGTTTGGTTTCTTTGTTTAATGGCATATCAACCTTTTTAGGTTATTTAATGCCAAAGCCATTCTCCAAGAAGAACAGTAGTGGTACTATTTAACCCATAGCTGGGAGGATAAGGGGGTTCATACCTTTTCCAAGGGTATTTGCCAGAAAGTGAACGTAATAGCGCAACTGGAGTACGAACTCGCGTACTACGATTCCGTAGTCCATCGCTTTAACCATTACACCACGAGGAGAAAAGAGAAACCACCATGATTAGATAATTGAAACCATTTTGGAGTGATAAATTGAGCCATAAGAAATCATATGATAAAAAAGCAAGACGGACTGAAAAATAAAAAGATACTCATAAAATAATGAACCACAAATGTACAAGATATCATATCAGAAAAGATGATAAATTCCCGGAAATATGCACATAAATAGAAGTCGCGTGGAGAAGAAAAAAATTTTGGCTCCATCACCTATCAACTAAAGACGAAACATATTTCAGAAATTATTAACGAACCTGAAAAAAATGTGTCAAGAGAGGAAATGGTGTAAAAATATTTATCTAATGAGAATTGGCCGACAAAACAACCACTATAGGTATTAAGAAATACTTGGACACAACAATAGACTGTTAATGAACACACTTGAGAAGAAAAAGAAAAATATTCAATTTGTAAAGAAGGTATATTAATTAACTAATCAATTCGATCTCAGACCGTAAAAAAATAAACATGAAAGATAAAACCATAGAGACAGCAAAAACATATAGAAAGAAGCTAAAACAAAAGGACTAAATCAATTCAAAACCCCCTAAGGAGACAAAACCCCTAAGAGGACGATCTGCACAACAAATTAGAAATGCTAACATAGATAGAGTAAAGACTTTTAGATGACTGAAAAGTGCTGAAATGAACGCGGAGACAGAAGGGTTAATATTAACAGCACAGGACCAGAGACTACCAACTAGAAACTATCAGGCAAACATTATTAAAAATGGACCAAAGCCAATATGTAGATTATGCAAATAAAAAAACTTGAATCAATTGACCACTTCGTGTCTGGTTGCCCATTCCTAACACCAACTGAATATAAAGGCATGACAAAATAGAATATTACACTCATTTGAAAATATTTAAATACAATGAAATATTGGATGGTAAAAATTGTTTAATCACCGACCAGGTCAGTCAAAAAGTATAATAAGTACATTCAAAGACGTGAAAATTGAAACTGAGAAATGTTTGCACCTTAAAACTAACACTAGGCCAGTAATTGTAGGAGCACTGGGTATGATTAAGAAAGAGACAGACAAACACATTAACAAGATACTTGAAAGTCCAAGTCTTTGTGAAATACAAAAGATTGCACTTTGCAAAAATGCTTATCTCCATAGAAGAATTCTATTAATTTAAATTTAAAAAAATAACACTAGAAAGAGACAGTAAAAAATATAAACACTTAAAATGCATATAATACCTACTTTAGTTCATTTATTTTCTCTCTGCCGTGGGGTTGACGGATCTATTGATAATAACAATTTTCTCCTAATTTGGATATCAATAATTAATTCCACCCCTTCGACTTCGGCGCTTTCAATATTCGATTTCCTCCCACTTCTACACAAAGGAGCTGGTCTTTCCTCTTTCTTTAATATTTCACTTTAACCCATCCCCCCTTCTTTGGGCAGTTAATCTGGAATTGCGACGTAAGGATTTTGTTCAAATCATAACGGTCAGCTAAAATTTTCCACACTTGAATTTAGAAAAAAAAATTTATTCAGAATTTTTCGTTTCCAACCGACAATTGAACTCAGCCGCCTGGCTATTACCTTAAACACCAGAGTTAAATTTCTTCTTCTTTCAGTAAAAATGATATATACTTTTCTATGTTTTTTCTTCATAAAAAGTAACATGTTCTCAACTTTTTCTAATCTCATCAAAAGATAAAAAAAGTATTTTCGATTTGTTCTTCGGTGATGTATTGGGTTATTCTTCTAAAATCTATTTCCGTTAATAGTCACTTTTGTAATGTGCTGACTTTATTCTTCTAAAAACTATTTCGTTTAATTCTTATTTTTCAAGTTAATAGATTTATTCGGCTTGTCCGATCAATCGAGTTACAGAACTACCCCATCAAGAATACATTAGAACGCTTGGAGAAAAGGAGAATTACAAGTACTTGGGAATATTGGAAGAAAATACCATCAAACAAACGGAGATGAAAGAAAAATTAGAAAAGATTGCGTCAGAAGAACAAGAAATCTTTTCGAAACTCTGCAGCAGAAGTCTCATCAAATGAAGAAATACCTGGGTAGTCTCCCTAGTGAGATACTCTGGACCATTCTTAAAATGGACAAGGAAGGGGCTCAGACATATAGACCAAAAGACAAGAAAGTTGATGGCTATATATTGTGTTCTGGTTAGTGAACACAAGTAGTAATAATAATAATAAGACAAACCACGATATGTGAGGGAAATAGTTATATTTACAGGAAAGAGTATTTACAAGAGAGAGACGGTTAGTAATAAGAACATAGGATTAGTGATACAGTAAGGATATACTTCAACAATAGGAACGGCTCTTCTGGTCTGACTTGTAGGCTTATTCTTCCCAGACTGATCTCCGCTACTGCCATATATGGCAGATGGGACAGCTCATTATTCTGAAAAGGTAGGTGATACCCAACACTATACAAAAGGCTTTGCATCCGAGGGATGACATATGGAAAATCAACTGTTAATTTTTGTACAAAAGAATTGACTCGAAAAGATGTAATATTTGTTTCTATACGTTTGTATTTTTATTGATCAATCCGTATAAAACGTGATCTTTTTAAAATTTCTTTGAGATTTCACAGACAATAATATTTGATTCACTGCGTAAAATTTGAAGGATTAATACCCAAAATAATTCAAGAAATCTTTTCACGACTTTCCCTACATTTTTAACCAACTAGAATAATAGGTAAATCATTAACTTTTTGGGAGTGGGCATTAGAATACACCGACTGCATCTCTGCAGAGGGATAAGAATCCCACAACGAGTGTCCTGATATTTGATTGAATTGTTCGTGTTAAATAGTAATCCTTGAAAACCTTTAACTGTGTGCAAACAAATGATTAATAGTAAATATAATTATTGATATTAGATAGAAATAAATGAAACCATTTAATTATGTGCAAAAAATGAACTCACGTGCGTTTAAAAATGTTAACTACAAAATATGTTTAGGAATCATAAATTTAGTATATATGTTTAAAAAGGATTTCGCATTAAGTAACTTCCAATGGTTGATATGCCATAAAACCAAACCAATCAATTTTTTTATCTAATTTCGAACCGACCTCAGTCTTATAAATGGGCAATGAAATAGATTAGTCTTCAGTTGATTTATAGATTCATTCTCAAAATTACACAAAAGATGGGAAAGGTGATCCACTAGCAATTATGCAAAAAATTGAAGTTTGACCATACTACCAAATGGTATATGCACAAACCAGAATCTGTCCGGGAGAATGAGACGCATAAGATTCTCTGGGATTTTGAGATACAAATGGATCACCTCACCACGACCAGAAGACCAAACCTAGTAATAATTAATGATAATGAAAAGAAAAAAAATTGCTGTTTCGTGGACTTTGCCGCCTCAGCAGACCACAAAGGGAAAATCAAAAGAGGCAGAAAGAGAGACAAATATTTGGACCTAACTAGTGAACTAAGAGAGCTGTGGTACATGAAAGTGACGTTGATACTAATTGTAATTGGAGCACTTGGAACATCCCCAAAGGCTTGGAATGGGGTCCAGAAGAGTTGGAAATCGGAGGAAAAATAGAGACTATCCAGACTATAGCATTGTTGATGTCGGCCAGAATATTGAGAAGAGTCCTGAAGACCTGAGGAGACTTGTTGTCACTCAGCCTCCAGTGAAATGCTATCAGGTCTAACTCGCAAGAAGTGAAATAATAATGATAAATATTTTACGGGTAAGGATTAATGAGTTTTATTTCTCTGAACAACATTTGTTTTTTCATCGATATCATCATTAAAATTCGCGCCATTCTCAGCATCAACCAATCAGGAAAAAAAACGTCATCATAATCAACACCATGTCATTGCTCTCCTCCAACTCCCTTCACACGAGTCTTTTCTCTGTTACTCTTTTTCAGCATGATCATGAGGTATAATCATTATGATGAAGAGTCTCTTCACTCATATAAATTTGACCCCCCACCCCTCCTCCCATCTCTCTCTCTCTCTCTCTCTCTCTCTCTCTTAACATTTCATTCCCCTTTTACGCTTCTCGCAACTAATGGCCAAAGTTATTACAATCGGTTGACTTCTCTTCCAATATTAATGAGCCTCGTCCAATCACCACCACCACCCGACTTTTACACTCCTCCACCAACCATGTCGGCCCCAGCGCAACTCTGAACACCATTCCTCAGCAGCCCCGCCCAAGTGCCGTTTACAGCAATTTTCGTGTCTTCAGTTTATTTCAATATGCACAAATGGCGTGTCTAGGGAAAGAAAGAAAGAAAGACAAAGAACATACAAGAGAAATAGAAGAAACCCTAGAGAAGAAGAAGAAGAAGAAGAAGAAGAAGAAGAAGAAGAAGAAGAAGAAGAAGAATCGATAAAAGACGGGAAGGAAACGTTCAAAATAATGAGGTGAGAGAAAAAAAAAGAGAGAGTGAAAAAGAATTGATAAAATTGAAAGTTAAGCAAAGAGAGAAAAGGCGTGAATCGAAGGGAAAAGGAAGAAGGAACAAGGAGAGGATCGTGAAGGAAGGCAAAGGGAGTAGAGAAAGAAATGAGGAAAAGAAGGATGAATAAGAGAAAAGAAAGGAAAAAAAGCCAGATTGGAAAGAAGGAAAAAATTGGAAGAGATTTGATGGTGGAAAAAATAAAAGAGAAAACAAAAGCGATTGGGAAAGGAAAGAAGGAGCAATTCGTTGTGGTGAGGGGTAACCTATGAAGAATTAATGTTGTCGAGTCTTGAAGACAATGATTTTGGTTTTCCCGCTAAGATTCTCTGTTGGAGAATGGAGATGAAATCTGTGGGCATTTTGTGCTGAGAAAAAAAAACATAAATCAAAAGCCAATTCTTAGATTGATGCCATCCGATTCTCAGCGGCAAAGGAGGAATCTTTCAATCTTCGGTTTTTCTGGTGTAGAAGAACTGGTTACACAAATTATTAGTTAACGGCTAATGATGAGAATGAAAGAGAGAGAGAGAGAGAGAGAGAGAGAGAGAGAGAGAGAGAGAGAGGTGGGGAAGACAGAACCAACGACAATGTGAGGACATGTGTCGTAATGATAATTCTTTCAATATGTGTAACTAAGGATGATGAAGTCAATGAGAATGATCAATGATTTACCAAGATCGAGTGAATTTTCCAAAGACTTCAGTAAAGAAGAAGAACTGAAATGAAGTTCAAACTCTCAATACAAGCGAACTGATAAAACCCCCCCCCAAAAAAAACAACTTTCCAACCATCACGCTTTGATAAAATGATTGGTTACTTAGTTGTGTTTTTCGGCATTTCAACCCTTGTAAGTTATTTAATGTCAAATCCGTTTTATACATACATATTAAATACATATGATTTGTAAACTAATAATTTGTAGGTAGCATATTAGCCACGAACTTGAACTCATTTGTTTGCTCGCAAATGATTTCAAATTTTCCTTACACTAATAGTTCAATTTGCCATAGTTAAAGGATTTCTAGTATTGCAAATGATTAAACAGTTCTATTCGGTCTATAGTAGGGACCCAAACAGGTACTATCCGGCCGAGTCAGAGTGTACCTGTGTGTAATGGTTATGAAAGAGTACTCTAAATTCTACAAAGTTCCTGGACTGGAGTCACACCATCATATAATTTTGTGTCATATCCAAGACCTTGGTGTGAGTTTTACTGTTCTGTGGAGATATACTCGACGTATTCTACAGCCCCAGTTGACTGGGCTGGCTGAGATAAAATATCTTAAACATTAGTAATAAAATGTTGTAAAAGATTGGAAACCTCTAGTAATTTCTCATTGTTTAAAATTGTTTGTATTAGATAGGAATACTTGAAACCAGACAATCATGTGCAGATTATTTGAATTAGACAGGAATACTTGAAACCAGACAACCATGTGCAAATTATTTGTATTAGATAGGAATACTTGAAACAAGACAACCATGTGCAAATTATTTGTATTAGATAGGAATACTTGAAACCAGACAACCATGTGCAAATTATTTGTAGGAATACTTGATAGCTGTGTGCAAAAAATCTCTTCAGAAACGACACAAAATGTAAATTGAAATGTATAATGTACGCAATTTCCATTTTACCTTTAATCATAAAATTACCCCATACTGGTGGAGTTGCAGTTAAAATCAATTAATCGGTCATACTTGTATTTTCAACAACTTATTTGTATGAAGAAGGATTTTCAAATTTAATGATAAATAGATTTAAAAAATATCAGTACAAAAGACTTTATGCTGAATGAACAATGAGACCGATATTAGAACATTCGGATACGCCACAAATTAAAAACTAATAATTAATGTACAATAAATGAGATACCTAATCTTCTAGGCACAAAATAACCTTCGACGGGTTGACTTACCGTTAAAATCAATTAATCAATCAATTTATCAATCTATGACCAAAAATAAGAACGCATAATGAGCTATATGAAGCATCCTTATTTTTTTTACTGTGACGTATTTTTATTTATGGTAAGTTTTAATGCAGCAAAGTTCGGTTATAAACAATACCTAATAACATCCGTTATGATTGTATAATGTTCCACTTAGAATAATAAACTCTTAGAATCTTTCATTTAGAAGAAAATGAATATTTGTTTTTTAAAAATTGGTAGGGTGTACTTAATTGTGGGCGATATGGTAGTTGGTTTTATTGTAATTCTTTTATCCAGTTTAATATAGAAATCAAAATTTATCAGAAGGAAAATACGTATAGGAAAAATATATAGCATACATAAGGTTCGATATTACCCGCGGTTACAGGCATCCACTGAAGCTATTGAAATAAGAGAAGTGAGGATTAATGCATATTAAAATGAAGAAAAAGTAAGTTGACTATTCAATTCAGCTAAAAATTTCATATCTAAAGAAAATAAACATGAAAAAATAAAACGTGATTTTGCTTGCCGATATATCTAATTCTCTGGTTGTCAGAGAATATTTACTTTGTAGTTTTAATTTCTAATTTTACGGTAATTTTCAATTTTTCGTTCCAGTTAAATCAGTTTTCTTGGGCCAAAAGTGTTTAATTACCATTCGTGACTTTGAAGGTCGGCTGAAAAGTCCATAGGCTGACCAAGATACTCCAACGGAATGGGACCAGATGAGGTTCATTTTCCAACACAATTCCCCTTGCGGTCCACACACTTCTTACAGCAGGGGGTGTCCTCGTTGTGTAATGGTTAAAGCGATGGACTACGGAATCTTAGTAAGCGAGTTCGTACTCCAGTCGCGCTATTACGTTCACTTTCGAGCTAATACCCTTGGGAAAGGTATGAACCCCCTTATCCTCCCAGCTATGGGTTAAATAGCACCATTACTGTTCTTCTAGGAGAATGGCTTTGGCATTAAATAACCTAAAAAGGTTGATATGCCATTAAACAAAGAAACCAAACCAAACCAAACTTCTTACATCGATATTGTGATGCTTGAATCCCATGGTTAAAAAATCATCATACGAACTTTTTAATACGCCCGCTGCACAAGGAATTTATCATTCCTACTGTATTATGGAAGTGTAAAACAATAAAATTCGACCCGCACCACCTGGTGAGATTAGAATACGCTGGGTGTATCCTATACAAAGGGGTAAAGCTACCCCACCAACAATTGGGGAGGCTTAGAATTCGTTGAAGGCATCCGATTTACAGGGGGTAAATATATCACCACCACCAACTTCTGAGGCTTAACATGTGCTGGATGTATTCCATCAAGTCGGGTAAGGATACCACACGTGCAACTGGTTTCACATAGAATGTGCTGGGAGTGCCCCATAAAAAGGAGTAAGACTAACCCACCACTAACTCGTGAGGCTGGGAATACACGGAGGTTTAAGTATATCGTGAGGCTGAGAATATACGGAGGTTTATTTATATCCTCCCACCAACAAGTGAGGTTTAGAATGTGCCCAATGTATCCTATGAAGAGGGATAAGTATATCCAACCAGCACCAACACATGAGGTTTAGAATGTTTTGAAGGTATTCCATACATAAGGGTTAGTAAATCACATCCACAAACTAATGAGGCTTAGAATGCACTGGATGTATCCCAGGCAGAGGTGGAAGTATATCCCCACCTACCTACTCGTGAGGCTTAGAATGCACGGGATGTATCCTCAGCAGAGGTGCAAGAATAACCCTACCTACCAACTTGTGAGGGTTAGAATTCACGGGATGTATCCCTTGCAGATGTGTAAGTATATCCCCACTTACCAAATCATGAGGCTAAAAATGAACTGGATATACCTGATGCAGAGGTGTAACTATATTTCACCTACCAACTTGTTAGGCTTAGAATGCTCGGGATGTATCCCATGCAGAGGTGTATGTATATCCCCACCTACCAACTAATGAAGCTTAGAATGCACTTGATGTATCTTATGCAGAGGTGTAAGTATATAAGCCACCAACCAACTCATAAAGCTTAGACTGCACGGGATGTATCCTATGCAGAGGTGTATGTATATCCCCCCACCAGGTGGTGAGGCTTAGAAAGCACTGGACATATCCCATGCAGAGGTGGAAGTATATCCCCACATACCATCACGCGAGGCTTAGATTGCACTAGATGTATCCCATACAGGGGTGGAAGTATATCCCGACCTACCAGCTCGTGCGGCTCAGAATTCACGGGATGTATCCCATGGAGAGGTGTAAGTATATCCCCACCTATTAACTCATGAGGCTTATATTGTACTGGATGTATCCCATGCAGAGGTGTAAGTATATCCCAACCTATCAACTCGTGAGGCTTTGAATGCACTGGATGTATCCTATGCAGAGGTATAAGTATATTGCCACCAACCAACTAGTGAGGCTTAGAATGCACTGGATTTATCCAATGGAGAGGTGTAAATATATCCCCACCTACCAACTCATGAGGCTTAGAATACGTGTAAGTATATCCCCCACCAGCTGGTGAGGCTTAGAAAGCACTAGATGTATCCCATGCACGTGTGTAAGTATATCCCCACCTACCAACTTGTGAGTCTTAGAATGAACTGAATGTATCCCATGGAGAGGTGTAAGCCTATCCCCACCAACCAACTCATGAGGCTTAGAATGCACGGGATGTATCCCATGCATTGGTGTAAGCATATCCCCACCTCCCAGCTCGTGAGGCTTAGAATACACTGGATGTATCCCATGCGGATGTTTAAGTATATCCCTACCAACCAAATCCTGAAGCTCAGGATGCACTGGGTGTATCTCCGGCAGAAATATAAGTATATCCCCACTTACGAACTCATTAGGCTTAGAATGCACGGGTTGTATCCCATGTGAGAGGTGTAAGTATATCCACACCTACCAACTCGTTTGGCTTATAATGCACAGGATGTATCCTATGGGGAGGTGTAAATATATTCCCACCTACCAATTCGTGAGACCTAGAATGCACTGGATGTATCCCATGCAGAGGTGTAAGTATATCCACACCTACCAACTCGTGAGGCTTAGAATATGCTGGATGTATTCCATGCAGAGGTGTAAGAATATTCCCACATACTAACTCATCAGGCTTAGAATACACAGGATGTATCTCCTGCAAAAGGTTATCCCCCGACCACCAAAAAAAAAAATGCGTCTCCTGCGTCTGATTCTAAACTGATTCTGATATTACGCAAATAAGTATTTTTTTAATTAACAAACACCATGGAATTTCCATGATTTTCACTAGTTACCCGTATTAAAAACATTTTCATTTGCTTAATTAATATACCTTTATTAGTTATATACTTTTTAGCATACGTTTCTGCGAGCATGTTTTTATTAATACACTTTTTTATTAAGATGCTTTTTATAGTTACGTTTATATTAGGATACTTTTTATAAGTTTTTATTGGTGTAAGTTTTATTTGAAAACTTTTATTGGTATACGGTTTTATTAATACACTTTTTTAAGAACTAATATTTTCATTCTATTTGTCTCTTATTTTTTTTGTAACTGTACCTCATAAATCTTTAGTAAGTTTAACCCAAATAAGGAGAAAATTTAGGTCGGAAGATTGTGTTGTGCCAACTGGGAGAGATCATGACAGTCTTGAAAATCAGTAATTGAGACCTTGGCTTTGACCCAGGCCTGAATAACAACTACTGTCATCGGACAGAGGGGTGGATGCTGGTAATGAGCAATTCGCTTACCCTCGAGGTAAACCACATTCATTATTGACTCAGCCTTTTTCTTTATCATCAGTATTACGAATGTTGATGGATAAATAAAGTCTCCCATCCTGTAAAACGAGTTCTTAGTTTATTATTCGACAAAATTGCCATTTAGTAAAAAACCTCAGACGGGTTGACAAGCCATTAAAATCAATCAATCAATCAATCACTCATTTAGCACTAGACAATTTTTTTCAAACGATCTATTCCCTTTTTATATCCTGGTGAAAAGTGCAAAATGATCTCACTTATAGGTAGTGGTGTGTTTGGTGCCCTGGGTGCCACTTAAAGAGGGCGCCACTAAGAGATACTGGTATTAATAAAATGGCAAAATTATCCAAAAAAGATGGGGATTTGATGTTTTGACAGGGATACAATTCCATTACTTGCTATTGGCGCTATTTTTTGCTGATTCATCACTAGTCCCCGGGAACAGCGGAATGGTTTGATATGGTTTGGTTTTATGGCGTATCAACTATTGTGGGTTATTTTATGCCAAATCCATTTTTATTCATATAAACAGTTCCATTTCAAACTATTCAATTAAGCATAAGCACAGCTTTTTTGTTTACACACAGTTAAATGTCAAAACAGTTCTATTTCAAGCAATTCTGTTAAGCACATGCACGCAGTTTGGCTCTATTTGATTCATAGATAGGACTCTATCAGGTGCTACCACCTGGGAGCAATAGGAATAAAGGGGCGCTCCCTATTCCCCAAAGCTCTAGCATTACTGGATCCTTACTATCAGATTGTTTAGTGTCATATCCTGGACATTCGTGGTGGTGGGGGGTCTTACCGCTCAGTAGATATGCAATCGATGTATTCTGCAGCCCCAACCGACGGCTAGGTATATCAAAAGGCTACAAGTGAAGGTACTCGTTGTCAATTGTTCCCTTTTAGCAATAATCTTCCCCTGAAGATTAGACTCAGAATTACAAACACCGCCAGGTATATTAATAATTATTAATATACCTGGAGGTGTTTGTAACTCGGAGTCTAAAAATTATGATTTTTTTCAAAGTTGTAGATGACACGAAGCATGTCTAAAAGTTAAACTTTTCAGCACAAAATGACCCGCAGGTTTGTATAAACTGTTGTAGAAAACCTACGAACCCTTGGTATATTCTGTCCAAAAATTGGGCATCTAAGGTTTCTCTGTCTGTCTGACTGTGTGTGTGTGTGTGTGTGTGTGTGTGATACGCCTCTGCTGTCCAAAGTTTCTTTAAGGCTCTTGCCTTGAATTATCAACTAAAAAGTGTATTCTTCTGTCAGTATTGATATTACTCATCCAAATGATATCACCTAACAAATAAATGAGGAGGTGGAGGTCAAAGGTCACTTGCAGCAAGCGAGTTCGAATTAGAGTTCGAACGATTACGTTTACTTTCGAACTTGGGAAAAATATCAACACTTTCATCCACCCGCCCCTCACCTGCTATAGATTAAACAGTACCACAACTGTTCTTCTACAAGAATGATTTATAGCCACTGAAGGTTGATTTGCAATCAAACAACGACACCAGATAGATAGGCTAGTACAAAGGTGTTTAGAGTGTTTGCTTATGGCCAGGGAGACCTAGGTTCAATCCCTAGCCGAGTCATACCAAAGACAATAAAAATGGTATTTTATGCTACCTTGCTTAACACTCAGCATTATAAGGTAAGGATCAAGGGTAAAGTGGAGCAATCCAGGGAAAGGAGTAGCGCCCACCCATACACTTAGGTGTAGTAGCTATGGAAAAGAGAGCCTTCGGGTCACCCTCGACCAAGGTCACCTACATTACTTTTACTTATTTAATAATCTATGCATCCTGCAGTTTGATTGGTTAGTCCTTTCTTCTTCTTCTTCTTCTTCTTCTTCTTCTTCAGCCCCGCCGGCTGAAGCTGTAGAATACACCGACTGCATCTCTCCACAAGAGTAAGACCTACCCAACGAGTATCCGGGATATGACAGTAAATCATCTGATGGCGAGGATCCAACATTGGAGATTTGGGGAATGTGGAGTAGCTCTTCATTGCCATTGCTCCTAGATACACTTTGACCCGGAGTGGTAGCATCTAATAGGTTCCTGCCTCTGGGTCAAATAGAACAAACTATGTGTGCAAACAAATGATTGATGTTAAATAGAGACTGTTATATACCAATACTTCAAAACATTTAACGGTGTGCCAAAAAAAGCTCAGGCTCGTATAAGAACACCTTCACCTAGACTGTATCTCTGCAGGGGAGAGAGTAAGACATTCCCAACCACAACGAGTCTCTTGTGGCCCAGTCGGCTGAAAAGTTCATAAGTTGACTAAGATACACTCATGGAATGTGAACAAATGAGGTTTATTTTTCAACATATTCCTCCAGGTAGTCTACACTCGTCTTCTATCAGTGTTGTAGAGCTTGGACCCCATTGCTTAAAAAAGTCATCAACAGCAGCTATGATGTCATCATATGAACTTTTCTGGCTGCCCTATTATATATACTTGCCCAGTCGGCTGGGGCAGTAGAATTCACCGACTGCACCTCTGCAGAGGAGTAAGACTCCCACAACGAGTGTCCTGAATATGACACTAAACAATCTGATGATGAAACTCCAGTAATGCTGAAGCTTTGGGGAATGCGGAGTACTCCTTCATTGCCATTGCTCCCAGGTCCACTCTGAACCGGAGAGGTAACACCTGATAAGGTTCTATCAATGGATCAAATAGAACTGTTTGACTATGTGCCAACAAATAACATACTGAATTGAATTCTTAGGAATAGAACTGTTTGATTATTTAACAGCGTTTAAGCAAATGACTGGTGTTTAATTGAATTGCTTGTGACACAGAACAATTTATTGAACCATTTAACTATGTGCAAATAAATGAATAGTGTTAAATAGAATAACTAGAGCTAAATTGCAATACTTGTAACAACTTCACTGTGTGCAAACAAATGACTGATGTTACCTTGTTACAGTTACATAGCAAATTGAAACTATTTAACTGTGGGCAAACAAATGATTAAAAAAAATTCTGAATATGAGCACAGGTAAAAATCATACATAATGGTCGTCAAGTAAGAACATTAAGTTTATAGAGGGCGTAGTTCGAAGTGTAGGTTCCCAGGTTCGACAAACACATGTAGAAGGCCGGAGAACATATATCATCCAAAACGTTCTGAAAATAACACTAAAGATGAAGACCGTAGTTCAAAAACCTTTAATGATAAAAAATCATCAAGCTTCGCCTCAGAAAATCAGACAACTGAATCGTAAATAGAAATGTTTGTGTTAAATAGAAATACTTGAAACAATTTTACTGTGTACAAAAGAATGAACAGAGGCTCGTTTTAAAATGTATCGACAAAACGAGTTTAAAATCAAATAATTTTAATACATATGTAAAAACAAGATTTGGCATGAAATAACGAACGAGGTTTCTTATGCCATAAAACCTAACTAAACCCAACGAAACCAAACTTCTTCTTCTTGCCTTTTCTTTCTCTTGATTTTTTTTATTCCATGTCCACATACTTTTTTCATTCTTTCCTTTTTTCCTTTCTCTTTCTATTTTATACCTTTTCTTCAACGCTTTTTCTTCTTTCCTTTCATTTACATCTGTGATTTTTCTTTCTTCCTTTCTTCGAACCTCCTCCTCCTCCTCCTCCTCCTGCTCCTTCTTCTTCTCTTTCTTTTATTTTTTTTTCAATTTTGTTATTTTTTTTTCATAATTTACGGGAAGAGAAAAGCAGAGATGATGGATTTCAAAGATTGCAAAAGTTGTTTTTTTCTAGTTACTTTCTATCAGTTCTTTATTTCCGATTGCTTGTTGTACGCGTCTATGGGTCGGCGAATATATGTATGCGTGTGTATGTATATATATATATATATATATGGCTACGTGTATGCATAAATGTATTTGTCTGCGTGCCCCAGTGCGTCTATGTATCTGTATGCACTTATGTGTATACATGTATGTGAGCAAGCCTCTACGTGTGTGTACATACACGGTCATGACTATATAGGCGGGCATGATTACATGGGTGTATGTGTGTGTGTGTGTGTGCGTGTGCATGTGCGTGTGTGTGTGTATGTGTGTTTTAATTCATACATGTTTGTCTATGGGTTGCTTTTAGTGTTTGTATATATGCAATTATCTGAATGTGTGCATGTATACCAGTGTGCGTGTTTATATATACTTGTGGGTGTGTTTGCATGGCTGCATGTGTTTCCCTACTTGGATGTGTCTACAAGTGTGTGTGTGTGTGTGTGTGTGTGTGTGTGTGTGTGTGTGTGTGTGCGAACGTCTCGTCAGTGTATGCGCTAGTATGTGTACGTGTGTGTGTGTGTGTGTGTGTGCATCTAGGTGAGCCAGTGTGTATGCCTACAGATGTGTGAGTGCGTGCATACATGGGTGTACATGGGTGTATTTGTGTGTATGTGCGTACGTGCATGTCTGAGCGCGTGTTTTGTTTTTTTTTTTCTTTTTTGTGCGTGCCACTGTATGCAAATATGTGTACATGCATGTCTATATATGTGTGTGTGTGTGTGTGTGTGCATACACTTGTGTATGTGTATATGCGTCAGTGTGTTTGCATGTATGTGTACACAGGCGTGTGTCTGCAGGCGTTCATACATGTGCATGTACGCACGCATGTATGTATTTACCCAACCCTTCCGCCAAGAGCAGGATGCGATACAAAGTTAATTTCTAAGCAGAGTGTACAGCTCGTTAGAATTCAGTTTTCCTTCTCCTAGAATAGTTGCCTAACCAAAGCTAAGGAACCTAGTCTGGCCTGCTATTTACCAATACATAGGAATAGTTGGATTTGGTTTCTTTTTCACTTCCTTGGTTTAATGACATATCAACCTTCTTGGATTATTCAATGCTGAAACCATCCTTGTAGAAAAAGAGTAATGGTAATATCTAACCCATAGATTGGGGGAATAAGGGGGTGCATACCTTTCCTAATGGTATTATTCCGAAAGTGAACATAATAGCGCGACTGGAGTTCGAACTCGCTTACAGTCCAGCATTTAAGTCATTACGCCACGGAGACTCCCCAAGATTGATTCTCACCTTTCCCTAAGGGCATTAGCACGAAGTGAAATGCATACAACTTCGTCCAGGATTTCAACTCTGGTCAACAATTCCATTCCCTACGACGATAATCGTTTCGCTAAGCGCGCCTTCTACATGTATATATGCGCGTATGAAGAAAAATTGAAAAACAAAGTAATCAAAAAGTGATGAATTTATTTGGAGAGTCGACGTTAAAACGTTTCGGTTTTAATGAACCTTCATCATGCGTCTATGTATGTGTGCGTGTGTGTATGTGTGCTTGTATGCATTTATGAGCATGTAGACGTCCATGTGTGTGTATGTGTGTGTGTGTGTGTGTACATGTTGGCTTTTGAATTCATCTTCAATATTTTCTCTGTTTGTCTTCATAAATGCCTCTACATAATGATGCGAATCTGTGCATCCCCGGCCATCTTTTCTGTACACATACATTCGAGTTTCTTTGTGTTTCTTTGTTTCTGTGCAAGAACTTTTGTAATATACCCATGATACGGATATGTGAAACGTACATAGAATGTTCATAACATCTATAAATAAAACATAGGAATGCCGAAACACGAAAAACACTTACGACTTCTTAGTTCAGGTACGAAACTTTTTATTACCTTTGAGTTTAAAGGTTTTTCGACATAAGAAGAGAGAGGCACAATCTTTTCCATCGCCCTCCCCCCAACACGTGTGGCACCCGCCACAAGGCCACTGCGAGCTAGCGAAAGTCACCCTTCTTCTTCAGACCGCAAGACTCAACTCAACTAACTGACTTTTTTCAAATCCCCCAAAATCCTCCGCGCTCGCTTCCAGTGCATGACATTATTCACATCCCCCTATCTGGGATTTTTATTTTGACATCTCTGAATGACACGTCCGCCCCGCATGCGCGTGAACCCCTGCGTTCATGTTGCACCTAAGTAACCCATGCGCTAAGCGAAAGGTTCTCAGCCTAACTAAACCGAAAGGCATGACACGAAATCCCTCGGCCATTATATTACCCTTTCATACGACCGCTTAAATACTCGTTTCTATATCCATTTTGTATTTTTTCGTTAAGATAGAAATGGCTTGAAAATCGAATACACTGGGATATTAATGACTGTTAGCTTCACGCCATTCTTCTAATAAAAGGCTTGAACCCTAAGACTGCTTATCCCCAAACGTCATCAATCTCTTTTAACATACGATTAACATTTTTTCATTCCTCGCTGAATTTTTTTTAACCAAAGTGCTGAAGATTTGAAAGTTCAACCAAATAAAAACTTTCCAAAATTTAGCCCCAAACGTTTAACTGGGGAATCATCGTGGCGTAGTGGTTAACATGCTAGACAGCGACATCGTAATAACTGAATTCATGCAGTTATGTTCACTTTCGGACTAATACCCCTGACAAAGGCATGAACCCCTTTATTCCCCAAGCCATGGGTTAAAAGTACTCCTAACGTTTTTCTATAAGGATAGCTTTGGCATTAGATAACCCAAGAAGGTTGATATGCCATTAAACAAAGAAAGGGAAACCTTATTTTGATCATTTCATTTCCACCTTGATACAACTGTCATCATCATCATCAAAGCATGGTGACAGTATTGATTCCATCGATCCTTACTCGCTATCCGACCCTATCGGCCATTTTCTTGGAAGGTTTTCTTGACAGCATCCAATGTCAGCATAGATGTGCATCCAACGTCTGCACAGATGTGCATGTGAGTTTTTATTGGTCAGCCAGCACGGGTGTGTCCGTATGCAGGAGTCCATCGGAGAACGTCTTTTATGATTTTGTTCTTACTTCCCCGTGAAGTGCACGGCATGTTTTGCCCACCTTTCATGGTTGGTTTGCAAGCTGCGACGTAAGTGGCTGTAGAGCTGCTGTTTTGTGGGACGCCGCTTCCAAAACAGCACACAAAATTCTTGTGTAGTTCCTATCTAGCTTTTTTTTTTCAGTCATTTCATTTGGGACGAAGTGGTGCCAACATACAGTAGTAATGACCCCGTTGCAAGATAGAATTGTTTTGAGATCGATGGTAATGAGGACTTCATTAATCTAGGCATACATACAAGCATCGTCCATCGCTCGGGGTGGTGAGTTCGATTCTTACTCAATACCGCGGAAGACCGATTTCGTTGATTATTGTAAATATTTTCATTATCGGTTTTAGTTTTTAATTCTTTTTGGATCTTTTAATCATTTTCAATGTTTATTTCCATTTAGATCCTTCTTTCTCATTTGCTTTTCCTTTTAGATTCGACTCTTTATTTTGCTTTTACTTTTTTGGGTGTTGTAGTTTGTTTTTTTTTGGGGGGGGTCACTTACATTCGTACCTCTTTCATTCGTCTATCACTCTTTTATAAGTGAATAATTTTTTTCCTATCATTAATATTTTTGATTAATCTTTTCTTTTTCTTACACTCAACACAATTCTCAGTTAAATTTTTTGTTGTTTTTATTTTGTTTTTTTCTTAATTCGCCATTTTTCTTCATTAAATCGATCATTCATTTTTCTTTCTTTTCCCATCCTCCCCCCCTCCTCTCTCTCTCTCTCTCTCTCTCTCTCTCTCTCTCTCTCTCTCTCTCTCTCTCTCATTTCCTTCGTTCGAACTTAATTCCGGTCTACGACTTTTCCGATCTCCACTTTTCCAGCTCAACTTCTTCTTCTTCTTCTTCTTCTTCTTCTTCTTCTTCTTCTTCTTCTTCTTCTTCTTCTTCTTCCAAAATATTTACAGCACTTATCATATTTTCCTCATCTTTCTCCCTCCTTATCCCTCTTCTTTCTTTCTTTCTTTCTTTCTTTCTTTCTTTCTTTATTTTTTTTTTCTATCCTTGTGTACACCGTTTCTTTTAATTGTTATTTTATCTTCTACACTTCCTCCTCTTCCTCTTTTTCCTCTCCCTTCTCCTCTTCATCTTCTTTTTACCGATTTGTCTGTCTGTCGTTCGAAATAAAACAATTTTCTCTTCTGCAAGATATACAGGCAGTCAGACAGACACGCTTAATAAATTGAACTCATCCAATATCAACAACAACAACAGTAGCAACAACAACAACAACAACGTCACTGCGTACAAAGTCGGTAAACTTCAAAGGCAACTAAGAAATCTGTTTTTCTCTAAATGGTCTGCCTGAATAGCAAAAGTAGATTACGTTAAAAGACTTGCGAATGTTGGCAGTGGGTAGGGGGTGAGGATAAGGGAAGGATGTGGGGGGACACCCAGCCCCACCTTACATACACACACGGCCCCCACCCCCACCACTCAGTTCACCATCAACGGAGAAGATGGTTCGAGATGGCTTATACCGTTAGTCACAGACCAAGTGTAAGAAACTTCATTCACGTTTTCTTTGATGTGGCAAGATTTTGTGATGAAGACACTATCGATTTATACACACACACACACACACACACACACACACATATATATATATATATATATATGGAGAGAGAGAGAGAGACGTAGTTATATTACTGAAACAAAAATACGTGTGCGGGGGATGTGTTTGTGTGGCATACCGTCACATACAAATACGCAGGCTCTTCCAATATGCACACTCCTTTTTCAACCTCTAAACTCTTCTATAGAAAAATGCATCGTTTAATAAGAAACATGAATTATTTTTTATGTCTAATCTTAGAAACATTTATTTCTAATGAAAATAAATGTTAAACTTGAATCAAAGATATTAATCACAGCAGTTATTAATAATGAAAGTGGGTAGACATTTTCATAAATGTGAGCAGTTTTATATTCGTCTGTACATACATGAGCACACACACACACACACACACACACACACACATACAGAGATATATATATATATCCAGAATAACGCAGAAATTAAAACCATATATTGCTACTCAGTTTCATGTTTCATGATTATCAGGTACTATTACATTCATAAAACTCTTACAAGTGTTACAAGAGAGTGGTTATTAAAAAGCATAGAAAACAAAACGGAGTCGGATTTGACAATATTACAATCTTTTCTTTCCTTTTCTTTTTAACATTTGAACTTTTAAAAATTTAAACATTTAAACAATAAATTTCTTATGATTTTGTAAACTGTATTATAACACGTATGTTATCCTGAAAAATATTAAAGATATTTACAAAGTAAGCACATATAGCTTGAAGGAACGATAACAGATGATGTAAACAGTTAATAGAATGGTGCCAAAGAAATAACAAGTGTACTGGACTCAAAATGGGTGCTGCTGATTATAATGATGATAATCATACAAAAATACGTAAGAATCCTTTGTAAATGTCTGTCTTTATCAGAGTATGTGTATATTTCTATATGCATCTTCACACACACACACACACACACACACACACACACACACACACACACACACACACACACACAATCCAGGATAGCCTGGCAAACAATAAACGAAGTAAGTAGAAGGAAGAGCACAGCCAAAGCAAAATTGAAAGCTGCAAGCCAACAAGAAAGAGTAAAAATGTGGGAACAGCATTTCAAAAATCTACTAGGAAACCCACCGGAAATAACGGATGAACCGATCACCAGAATTATTAGTAAGCAATTAGACGTTAAACTAGGTCCTTTCACTAAAGTAGAACTCGACTCAGTTCTCAGAAGAATTAAAAATAGGAAATCTGCAGGGCGAGACGAGATCCAACCAGAAGTGTGGAAGACTAGACAATTCGACGATATACAGCTCCGGCAATGCAACGCAGTCTATAGTCAAAATAGGATAGAAAGATGGACGAAGGGATGCATCCTTCCTTTCCCTAAAAAAGGCGACCTCGGACTAGCCAAGAACTATCGAGGGATAACACTTACATCCATAGCAGCCAAAATCTACAATGCCCTACTACGAAACCGCATAGAACCCAAAATAGACAACATCCTTAGGAAAAACCAAAATGGCTTCCGGAGAAATAGATCCACAACCTCACAAATACTGACCATCCGTAGAATCCTGGAAGGCGTTCGGGCAAAAAACCTTCAGGCGACATTACTATTTGTCGACTTTACCAAGGCCTTCGATTCCATACACAGAGGGAAGATGGAGCAAATCCTACTAGCATACGGCCTACCAAAAGAAACCGTAGCAGCGATAATGATTCTCTACAGAAACACCAAAGTGAAAGTACGTTCTCCAGATGGAGACACGGAATACTTCGACATTGTTGCAGGAGTACTACAAGGAGACACACTAGCCCCGTACCTCTTTATCATCTGTCTAGACTATGTGCTTAGGACTTCGATCGACAAAATCAGAGAAAATGGCTTCGAGCTGACTAAGAGAAGAAGCAAAAGGTACACCGCAAAAACAATCACGGACGCCGACTACGCTGATGACTTGGCGTTACTAGCGAATACGCCTAATCAAGCAGAGACACTACTGCATAGTCTGGAACGAGCCGCAGCTGGCATTGGCCTCCATGTCAATGCAAACAAAACTGAATATATGTGTTACAACCAAACGGCAACATTGCCACACTAGACGGAGCCTCTCTGAAACTAGTAGACAAATTCACCTACCTAGGAAGTAGCGTCTCATCAACCGAAAAAGACATCGACACACGACTGACGAAGGCATGGACAGCTATCGATAGGCTCTCGATCATATGGAAGTCGGACCTAACCGATAAAATCAAACGCAGTTTCTTCCAGGCAGCGGTTGTGTCGATACTGCTATATGGATGCACCACATGGACGCTAACTAAGCGGCTGGAGAGGAAACTAGACGGAAATTACACAAGAATGTTGAGAGCAGTATTGAACAAGTCCTGGCGACAACACCCCACGAGACACCAACTATACGGACACTTGCCCCCCATCACGAAAACTATACAAGTTTGACGAACCAGACACGCGGGACACTGCTGGAGAAGCAAGGACGAGCTCATACGTGATGTACTCCTGTGGACCCCCACATATGGATGTGCAAAAGCAGGACGACCAGCACGAACTTACATACAGCAACTATGTGAGGACACGGGATGTAACCCTGAAGACCTGCCGGAGGCGATGAATGATATGGAGAAGTGGCGAGAGAGGGTCAGGGATATCCGTGCAGGCGGCGCAACATGATGATGATGATGATGATATATATATATATATATATATATATATATACGTGGTGCCTTCAATAAGTTTCCAGACTTTTTTGTACATGCATTTAAATTTGTCGTAGACTCTTGAAAATTCACTATGTTATTGTTATAGATCTTATGAGATGACTGACCAATTTTTATGATTTCAGGTTCAAATGAACAGCTACAGCAGCAATTGGAATACACCCTACTAAAGCCTGATTGTCACAGCTGGTGAATTTCAAAAATGCAATCTGACTCTTTAGAAGAACGATATGCAATAAAATTCTGTTTTAAACTTGAAAAAAATGCCACAGAAACGTATGGAATGCTTCAGACTGCTTTTCGACCATCTTGCATGAATCAAGCATCAGTATTTGAGTGGCATAAGAGATTCAAGGAAGGCAGGGAGTCCGTGAGGAATGATGAGAGGTGTGGGAGGAGTAAGGAAGTCAATACACCAGAGTTGATTGGCCAAAGGGTTAGGGTTAGGGTTACTATGTTGAGGTTTTAAGGGAGTTCATGAAGAGATTCCGTCGGAAGAGGCCAGCACTCTTTAAATCGAGTCAGTGGCATTTCCACCAGGACAATGCACCAGTCCACAACTCCATCCTTGTCACAGACTATTTGACCAAGATGAGCATCAAGACAGTTCTTCAGCCTCCCTATAGTCCAGATCTTGCTCCCTGGGACTTTTGGTTATTCCGTAAGCTCAGAGGCTGTCGTTATGAGACAATTGAGCAGATGAAAGAGGCTGTGGCGAAGGTCATTGACACGCTCACACAAGAGGACTTCCATGGGGCCTTCCAGAAGTTGTTGGAAGTGTACAACAAGTGCATTACAGCCGGAGGAGATTACTTGGAAGGGGACGAGTTTCATGTGTGTACTAACAATAAAAGTGCCCATACGAAAAAAGTATGAAAACTTATTTAATGATCCTCGTATATAATAAAAACTTACGGCTAAAACAGTTCTAAATGAATAAGATATATTCCATTTTCTGCGTCGAAACCATTACGCCAGCGACATCTCAATTCTTCAAATTGTATATATATCCAACGGTATGTATCATCATCATCATCATATCGCGCTGGTAGCACGGATATCCCTGACCCTCTCTCGCCACTCCTCCCTATCGTTCATCGCCCTAGGTAGGTCTTCAGGACAACATCCAGTATCCTCACATAGCTGCTGAATGTATGTTCGTGCTGGTCGTCCTGCTTTTGCACGGCCATGTGTGGGGGTCCATAAGAGTACATCTCTTATGAGTTCGTCCCTGCTTCTCCAGCAGTGTCCTGCATGTCTAGTTCGTCTAACTAGAATATTTTTCGTGATAGGGGGCAGGTGGCCGTACAGTTGGTGTCTTGTTGGGTGTTGCCACCAGGACTTGTTCAAGATTGCCCGTAGCATTCTTGTGTAATTGCCGTCTAGCTTCTTCTCCAGCCGTTTTGTTAGCGTCCATGTAGTGCAGCCATATAGCAGGATCGATGTGACCCCAGCCTCGAAGAAACTGCGTTTCATTTTATCGGTTAGGTCTGATTTCCATATAATCGATAGCCTATTGATAGCTGTCCATGCTTTCGTTAACCTCGTTTCGATGTCCTTTTCGGTTGATTCAACGCTGCTTCCTAGGTAAGTGAATTTGTCTACTAGTTTAAGAGGGGTTCCTTCTAGAGTGGAGATGTCCCCCGTTTGATTATAGCACATATATTCCGTTTTGTGTGCATTAACATAGAGGCCTATACTTGCGGCTGCTCGTTCCAAACTATGCAGTAGTGTTTCGGCTTGGTCGGGTGTATTTGCCAGTATCGCTATGTCATCGGCGTAGTCGGCGTCGGTAATTGTTTTGGCGGGGTACCTTCTGCTTCTTTTCTTCGTCAGTTCGAAGCCATTCTCTCTGATTTTGTCAATCGATGTTCTAAGTACGTAGTCTAGACAAATGATAAAGAGGTACGGAGCCAGTGTGTCCCCTTGTAGTACTCCTGCTACAATGTCGAAGTATTCTGTGTCTCCATCTGGTGATCGTACTTTTACTTTGGTGTTTCTCTAGAGAATCGTTATTGCCGCCACGGTTTCTTTAGGTATGCCGTACGCTAGTAGGATTTGTTCCATCTTTCCTCTGTGAATGGAATCGAAAGCCTTGGTAAAGTCAACAAATATTAATGTCGCTTGTAGGTTTTTTGCCCGTACACCTTCAAGGATTCTACGGATGGTTAATATTTGTGAGGTCGTGGATCTATTTCTTCGGAAGCCATTTTGGTTTTTCCTAAGTATGTTGTCGATTTTGGGTTCTATGCGGTTTCGTAGTAGGGCATTGATAAAATTATGTATTCAGAGGATGATTTTATTTGCCGTTGAATTATTTGCTTATGTTTTGGGCTTTCCATTTTTTACCATCAGGGTATTTAATATGAATTATATTTAATTTCATTTTTTGAAATGAAACGAAAAATGAGGACGCTTTTAGCATTCTATTTCCAGTAGCAGTGTTCCGTTTCAAAAAAAAATCAACGTGATTGAATATTTTTCAGAATATAAGACTTTACGTTTTAATTGCACTGGTAATGGTTTAATGAAAAAACCGAAACATTTAATTTTGGCCAATAATTCAACTATAAATAAGATCATCTTCTGAATACCTTCTTTTTTGAATATTTGTACACATACACACACACATATGTACACACACACACACACACAAACATATATATATATATGTGTGTGTATACACACACACACACACACACATATATATATATATATATATATATATATATATATATATATATATATATATATATATGTACACACACATATATATTCGTATTTACTACGTATAACTTAACCTACAATAAGCTGGAGGAGAAGTGCGAGGACAAAGAGGAGAAAAGCATGATAAGAGAAACTGTAAATATTTTGGAAGAAGAAGAAGAAGAAGAAGAAGAAGAAGAAGAAGAAGAAGAAGAAGAAGAAGGAGGAGGAAGAGGGGGAGGAGGAAGAGGAAAAGCTAACGGAAAGAAAGAGTCGCTAAAAAAGGAAAAATATCTTAAACAAAAGCAAAATATTCAAAGCAATGAATAATACAAGTGCGACATTTGTTTTTTTTTATTCGAATAGAAATATACACATGCACCCAATTACACGAATACATACATATACACACATGTATATATGCACACATGTAAAGAACAGTTGCATCCCCATTTATCCAAATAGACTCACACGAAAAACCTATTCGTAAATTTTATCGAATTTTAATTCAAAAACAACTCCACATAATTTTTCGACGTCACAGAATATTGAATTTCTATTACATATATTTATACGTGACGAATATTTGATTGGTTGATTGATTGAGTTTAATGGCATGTCAACCTATATCATCATCATCATCATGTCGTGCTGGTAGTACGGATATCCCTGACCCTCTCTCGCCACTTTTCCCTATCGTTCATCGCCTCAGGCAGGTCTTCTGGACAACATCCCGTGTCCTCACATAGTTGCTGAATGTATGTTCGTTCTGAGGTTAGAGAATATTGTTCACTGTAGGTTTATATTTACATATTTTGTGTAGTTAATTCTTTTGTATTTTTCTCACACATAGTCCAATGGAATACAAATAATTTGAAACATCTATACGACCTATAAGTAAAAGTAAAGTTGGCGACCTTAGTCGAGGGTGACCTGAAGGCTCCCTTTTCAAAAGCTACTACACCGAGGTGTAGGGAAGGCGCTACTCCATTCCTAGGATTGCTCCATTTTACCCTTGATCCTTTCCTTATAGTACTGAGTGTTAAGGAAGGCGTTATCAAGTATCATTTTTTTGATTTTGGTATGACTTGACCTGGGATTGAACCTCGGTCTCCCGGACCATTGGTGAACACTCTACTCATTTGGCCAATGGCCCGGTTTAAAGTTAAGTTAGCGACAGCAGTCGAGAGCGACCCGAAGGCTCTCTTTTCAATAGCTATTTACCCGATGTATAGGGAGGGTGCTACTCTTTTCCCCGGATTGCTCCACTTCACCCTTGATACGTACCTTATAATGCTGAGTGTTAAGCAAGGAGGTATCAAATACCATTCTTTAAGACTTTGGTATGACGTTACCTGGGACTGAACCCTGGTCTCCCGAGCCATTGGCGAACACTCTACCCACTAAACCAATGAGCTGGTTATAGCCAGAACCTTAACAAGTGCTAGCACTCTAGCTAAGAGTGAACCTATGAGTAATGGCAATGAATGGAGGCACTTCCCAGATCTTCAGAACTGGACCCTCACCACTGGATGCAGTTTAGTGTCATACCAAGGGGCTCCCCTTTTAAGGGAGAGGAGTTTTACTCTTCTGATAAAGATGCTGTCAGCATATTCTATACTCCACCGACAAGGATGATGATGAATCGGTGCAAAAACAATTCCTGTGGCTTTCAGTCTGGGATTAGAGTCAAGTATCTGTTCATCTCCCTCAGCTATGTTCTTGTCTTCGAGCATAATACAGCAAGAAAAAATAGTCCAGTTCTTGTAGAGAACTTCCCTAGTGTACCACAGGTAAGTGGCTGACTAGTTGAGTACATTTGTCTGATCGGTTGCGGGATCGAGTAAGGATCGAACTCATAACACTTGTAAATAAACTACAGAACTTGAGACTAACTTTATAAACCTTGTTTCATGGCAAACGTTTATTTATATTTGGGCTCTTTACCCTTGGTACGGCAACCGATCTAAGAGAAGGAAAACTCTGGATTCAAACCTGCGGAAGTCCGCTTAAAAACTGATCTTGAGTCAAACCCTGCCAATGGCGAAGAGGTTAAATAAATACAAAGAGTATGAGAAAGACAGGTTAAATGGAGAGACTAGTATCAAATTATAAATTTACATAACTCCTAATCCAAGCTAAAGAACCCAATCTGCCCAACTGTTTATCCAGAAAGAACAGATGGATTCATACCTTTTCCAAAGGGCATTAGCGTGAAGTGAAACTCAAACAACTTCGTCCAGGATTTTAACTCCATTCACCGATTTCATTTCCTACGACAATAACCGTTACGTTTAGTGCGTCTCCTTAATTTTGAATGAGTTGTTCAATTGTCGAAATCAACAGGTTTTTATTGATCATATTGGGTTTTTATTGATCATATTGGGTTTTTCTCTCAAACAAAGGGGAGAGAAAAATGACGTAGCCATGTTTTGTTTTGGTTTGTTTTTTTTGTTTTTTGTTTTTTCGAGTCATGTTAATCTCCGACGCTAACATCAAATTTATGTGGTATCCCCCCCCCCGTTTGACGATAAAACTAATCCGCAATTCGTGACTAGCCGTATTGAAACAACTGGAAACCTCCGCAGGTCAAGCATTAGTAATAGAATTTCTCGAGATAAAGAAACAAATAAATTATAACAGTGAGAATTCTTTTTGAGAGAAGAAGAAGAAGAAGAAGAAGAAGAAGAAGAAGAAGAAGAAGAAGAAGAAGAAGAAGACAAGTTGAGATTGTTTTCTGTTTTCTAAGTAGCGCTCGTTGCGCGGTTAATCAAGAAAGTTTATCTGGTTCAGGACCATTGCATAAGCAAAATACGTGTATGGTGGAGAGAAAGAACGTCAAGTCGGTGTCAAAGATGGGACGTCTTCGAGATTTTTAGCCTATAGCTTGGCATCAGTGACAAAATTAAAGGGTCATGGAGAGAGGGTGACTCTGCCTTATCAAAGCTGGGACAGGAGTGTGAATTGAGAACACGGTCTGCTTTATGCTTGGCTAGAATAAACTATTGAATAACTACTTAAGAAGATAGATAGATAGATAGATAGATAGATACTGACAGAGTTTGGTTCTTTATTTAATGGCATATCAACCTTTGTGATTTATTCAATGCCAAAGCTATTCTAGTCGAACAGTAGTGGTGCAATTTAACACATAGTTAGGGGGAGAAGGGGGTTCACACCTTTTCAAAGAGCATTTGTCCAAAAGTGAACACAATCCTATTTACCAACCCCTCCGCCTGGGCAGGATATGACACAAGGTCAAATTTTAAGCGGAGTTTAACAGGTTTGAATTCAGAGTTTTCCTTCTCCTAGACTAGTAGCCTCACCAAGGCTGAAGAAATCAGTCTGTCCTACTATTTACCCATAGCTGGAGGGAGAATAATTGGATTCATACCTTTCCCAAGAGTATTAGTGCTATGTGAAATGCAATCAGTCTCGTCCAAGATTTGAACTCGTGTCGCCGTGTCCATTTCCTACGACGATAACCATTACACCACGGGTACCCCCCCCAAAAAAAAGTGAACACAATAGTACGACTGGAGTTTGAACTCGCTAACGAGGCAAAACACCACGGGGACTAGCCACAGACTGATATATATGTATATATATATATAGAGAGAGAGAGATGTGTTAAATAGTATCATTACGGTTCTTCTACAAGATTGGCTTTCGCATGAAATAACCTCCAATGGTTGGCATTAAATAAAGAAACCCAACAACATTGATAGGTTGATATGAACGGAATGGGGTAGACAAATCTAGAGAGATTATATGGCTATCTTTGGATTTACAAGTGAATGGGAATATTAAGTAAAAATCGTTTGAATGATTGTGTCAAAGCAATCTCCTAATGAGTGTAAAAATTACTTATCACAAAAAAAATCATTTGAAATCCTAGAAGGTAACAGAACTCGAACCCAGATTCCTTATCGACAAAGGGACCAATCCACCATTATATATATATATATATATATATATATATATATATATATATATATATATATATATATCATTTGTTAAAACGAGAAAATTGTGTTAGGCACTCTCTGCAGTGAAAGGTTGGCTGTGGCACGGATCTGACCGAGTGTGTCTTGGCAGCTGGATAATTTCCTTCGGCCTCAGGGGGCCTTCCCGGAGGTTGGGTTAATCGCCCGGCGCCTGAGGCGCCCTTAATAAGGGAAATGCTGACGGGGCCGTAGGCATTTTGGGGAAATGCCGGGCGCGTGTGGGCTACGACCCTGCGCCCGGACCCACAAAAAAAGGCCTTGTGCCACACTTGCCCGTTAGGTGAGGCGCGCAACAAATACCACAGTGAAAGGTTTCTTGTCTTTAAAATTTGCATATAAAATCAAGATTCTGATTAAACATCAAATTATCTAGGGAAGTCCTCTTGGTGTAGTGACAAACGAGCTGGACCTTGAGATTGTAGAAAGCAAGTTCGAACTCGTCACGCTATTACATTGACTTTTGGACTAAAATCTTTGCCCCCCATTTATCTTCCCCCTAGCTATAGGTTAAATAGTACCACTACTGTTTTTACAAAACTCAATTTAGCATTAAATAATCCAAAAAGATTGATATGCCATTAAATAAAGAGACCAAACCAAAGCAAATAATCCACCTTTTCGTATAAATAAATATCGCAGTTACAATTTGTTTTTATGGCATCATTTGGATGCCATAATTCTTGAAAATTCACCTTCGACATATTTTATGCGGAACAAACATTTTGATTTTTAAGCAGTGTTGGTGAGATCCTCATGAAAGACCTTTCGGTCTGAAACATGCCTTGATCCTAAATGGGTTTAACTTAAATTCACAACAAAATGGAAAGTAATAAATTTTCATAAAAGTTTATATGATTGTTGACCATTATTAGTGATTTCGAGAACAAATTGGAAGAGGATAACAAGATCACATTTGAAACAAAGCTACATGATAAATTTTTACACTACACAAGTCGACCACTGTGTATATACTTACACAACCCCTCAACCAGAATGTGACACAAGGTCAATTTTAAAGCGGATTATAGCAAGTTTTGGCTGCGGAATCGTACGTAAGCGAGTTCGTACTCCAATCGCGCTATTACGTTTACTTTCGGGCAAATACCCTTGGGAAAGGTATGAACCCCCTTATCCTTCCAGCGATGAGTTAAATAGTACCACTACTGTTCTTCTAGGAGAATGGCTTTGACATTAAATAACCTACAAAAGTTGATATGTCATTAAACAAAGAAACCAAGAAAAAAACAAGAACCCATTTGCAGGCAGATAATTTCTTTAATCCTCGTAAAGTGGGCGAATTATTTTCAGAAAATTTATAAAGTAGAAGGTATGTTAAAAAAAGTTAATTAATCAAAATTTTTTCATTAACAAATAAAAAAAAAATAAACATGATAATTTGGTCAACAATTGAGTGTCAAAACACGAAAACGATGTTGCATTTATTTTCAAATATGATATTCTGCCAAACAATCTTTACACAATTCTACACCACAGTGAGACTTCCCAGCACTTTTTCTCGGCATTAACATTGATTTGATCAACGAGCAGCCTAAAAAAATGTCGCTTTACCTGTGTTTTATTGGTGGCAAAAATATTGCTCTGCCCGCGAAAGGGTTACTTATTAAAGTTTATTAGTTACGGGGTAATAGGAAAAACAGAGTGAAATTCCATTCGATTGTACCACCTATCGGATTTCGATAAAAAAAAAATCGAAAAACCTTATTTTAAAGAAAAATGAAATTCTCTTAATCGAAATATGTGTTTCAGATTATTGAAAAAGAATCCACTTTTGATTACAATGACTCGTTTCAAAAATGAGTCGTTGAAAACAAAAAGTAATTAACATTAAATTTCCATCTTTCGCAGTCGAATACAAAGAAACAGTCAGAATAGAAACCCCAAAATTTTGAAAGAACCTGAATGATTATTGTTGAGTAATCTTCCAAATATTTTTTCTCAACTGGCCGTGAGTCTTTCCCATGACACATTTTCAATATTTTCATTAACATAGTGGCATTTCTAAAAACCACTGTCAAGCTGTTTCCACGACAACAATTTATCCTCCAAACGACAAACTTAACATTTCTTCCGGTTTTAACTGCAATGGATCCCAAGAAAATCGTACAAAATGAGTAAAACTTCATTGAAAACAGATTTATCAAGACTGAAAAGAAATTTCTAATCAAAAGTCCATTACAAAATAATCAGATGAAACAGAAGAATAGTTCTATTTCCAAAATGATTAGGGGGTGTCCTCGTGGTGTAATGATTAAAGCGATGGACTGCGGAATCGTAGTAAGCGAGTTCGTACTCCAGTCGCGCTATTACGTTCACTTTCGGGCAAATACCCTTGGGAAAGGTATGAACCCCCTTATCCTCCCAGCTATGGGTTAAATAGTACCACTACTGTTCTTCTAGGAGAATGGCTTTGGCATTAAATAACCTACAAATGTTGATATGCCATTAAACAAAGGAACCCAACCAAACCAAAATGATCGAATGCACACCAACATTTATGTCTAATAGTAGAAAAGGAACGTTTAAAAATAAATACAATTCCTATTCTATTGATCCGATCGTGATGAAAATTGAGGTAAATATTCTTATATGCTTGTTAAATCTACATTTAAAAAACTAACTAGAAAGAAAGTTAAAGAACAAAAATTATTCATTGAGAAAAAGATGCTTAATTGCTATTGATTACAAAATGGATACTTAATTACATTTTGATTACAAAAATATGGACTATTGATTACAAAAAAAGGGTACAATTGACTACAAAAAGGGGTACTTAATTTATATTGATAAGGAAAAAAGTCAAATATTGAGTTGTCCGGATTAATTACGATTAAAACATTCGCAAGGTTTAAACTAATAAACTACTTGAAGCCATCTTGAAATCTCTAAATGAAGAAGCGTCTTGAGTTTGACATACAGGCTAAAAGTTAATAATAAAATGAACCGAAGCAGACGACAGATATTAGAATCAGTCGAAACAAAAATGCAAGTAGAAATATACATAGAGCTAAATTTTAAAAAATCTTACCAAATTTTAAAATGTTTCAGAAAAAAATAAATCTAGCAAGGTAAACATCTGTAAACTATTTGATATAAGAAACGGGTAGGTATTTTACCCCAGAGAGTAATAAGACTTTACATTTAATACAGGAGATTAGTTGCTGATTTTAAGTCCGTCTAATTATTAATTAAAATGATATTTGAGATTTGGAGACTTTCAGGGAAAAATATGTGAGGGAGTTCCGGTAGGCAGAGGGTGAATTTCAAAACGTTTCACGACTCTTTTACGATTCTTTAGGATTTAACCATAGTATATATATATATATATATATATATATATATATATATATATATAAGAAACAAACCAAAATTTGGATTCCATAAAAAATTCTAAGTGCGACTATGTGTACGTAAAGTTCGTGCGCGTCTATATTTGGGGATGTTATGCCTGTCGTTCTGAGATGAGGAATTATTCAGATACCTGTCGTAACGGAATGAAATATGACAGGCACCTAAAAAAGAGGAGAGATAAGGTTATTTAGTTGAACATATATTAACCGAAAGCCAAAGGATACAGCGGTCAAAACGTTAATGCTATAAACATAGAAACGAGAACAAACGTTAAAATACTGTTTGCGTCGTCTTGTCTACAAACAAGGAGATTTTTCTCTTTTAATAATACGGACGAACATCCACATCTTTGTTATTTTTTTTATTCTTTCAGAAATGGCAATGAGCGCTCAAAAATTTTCAATGACTATAAACAAATGTAAGGAGGTGCCCGTAGTGTAATGGTTATCGTCGCAGGAAATGGACACGGCGACACGGGTTCAAATCCTGAACAAGACTGATTGCATTTCACATAGCACTAATACTCTTGGGAAAAGTATGAATCCAATTATCCCTCCAGCTATGGGTAAATAGAAGGGCAGACTAGGTTCTTCAGCCTTGGTGAGGCAACTAGTCTAGGAGAAGGAAAACTCTGAATTCAAACCTGTTAAACACCGCTTAAAAATTGACCATGTGTCATATCCTGCCCGAGCAGAGGGGTTGGGTAAATATATGATAAATATATGTAACGAAAATATAATGAAAATTGATAAGAAAATATATCCAAATAGCGTAGATTCCTGACATGGATTAGAAAGCTGAGGGGCGAAACGTATTAATCGAAATAATTAAGATAAAGATGCTGGTCGAAACGAATCAGCAAATTATGACAACACTTTATCTCAGGGTGTCAAACAAAATAGAAACATCTGATATCTGTGAGTGTGCACTCTATCGATGCATACTAATATATATATATATATATATATATATATGTGTGTGTGTGTGTCATCAAGTTCATATATATAGATATATATGTCATCAAGTTCTGCTGATATCACTGAATCCCTTGAATCTCTCTCTCTCTCTCTCTCTCTCTCTCTCTCTCTCACCATCCGTCCTTATCGTCCATAGCTTCTAACAGGTCCTCTAGACAGCATCCTGTGTCCGCACGAAGTTGATGTATATGCAAGTCGGTCAGCTCCGGCGTGTCCATACGTAGAACGTTCCTTCTGATTGCACCATTACTTGCTTAGCACTGTCCAGCATGTATTGTTCGTTTTATTTGGATAATTTGTGAGATAGGAGGTAAGTGATCCTTCAGTGACTGTTTTGTAAGGTTTTGTAAGCTGCTGGTTCAAAAGAACATGTATCATTCTAGTACATTTCTCATCAAAGCTTCTCTGTGAACATTTCGTTAGAATCCAACCTTAGAGTATTACTGATATGGCCACTGCTTGAAAGAGATCCAGTTTTATTCTATCAGAGGGATCTGATTTCCATATGATTGACAACCTGTCAATAATAGTCCACGTCTTCTCAATGCGTATGTTGAGAAGGCTTTCATTAGGTGAGATACTGCCGCCGAAGTATGTGAATTGGTAATTTAATGTAAGATGATCCCTTCTTGTTTAAAGCACATGAACTCTGTTTTATTTGTGTTCACGTAGAGACCAATGCCTCTTGCTACCTGTTCTAAGCACGTAAATAAGGATTCGGCTTAGGCAGGTGTATTTTTGAGAAGCGCTAGATCATCTGCGAAGTATCTGCTGGATATCGTCTTCTGTTTTTTAATCTGAAATCATTTTCTTTTATTAGATCTATTGATGATAGTTGTTGGTAATGTAGGCAGATTATAAACAAATATGGTGCTAATGTATCCCCTTGTAAGACACCAGCGACTATGTCAAACAGGTCGGGGTCATCATCAGATAAGTGACCCATTCTGTTTGTGTTTTTGTAAAAAAAAAAAATCATTATAATTGTAACTGTTTCTTTGGGGAGACCATATACTAGTACTATTTGCTTCATTTTTCCTTTGCGTATGGAATCAAATGTTTTAGAGGAATCTACAACAATTGTGTTGCCTCAAGATTTTTTGTTCGTACTCCTTCTATGCTTCGACAAATAGTTAGAATCTGTAATGTTATGGATCGATTTCTCTGAAATACGTTCTGTTTTTGACTATGAATTTTCTCACCTTCGGGTCAGATACAATTGAGAAGTAGAGCGTTATAAACCTTAACAGCTATGGCAGAAAGAGTTATACTTCTGTAGTTCTTAGTGATTCTGAGGTCAACTTTCTTGAGAAAGGACAGGATGTAGTGATATTTTATTATATATATATATATATATATATATTGTTGCATAATCAAAGAAGCATGTCGTCAAATTTTCTTGTCTTCTATACTTCTGGAGGTATTTGATCGAGGCCTGCAGCTTTTCACTTTTAATTTTTTTCGTTTTTCTTTTTCAGTATGGCGTCAAGTTCTTCCTCCACAGACTGTCCTAGTTTGATGTCTAGTCGGCCAATAATATTTTTTTCGGTAGGTTTAACCATGATATCAGGAGGTTTTTCGAGAAGATTTGTGAAATACTCTTTCCACTTCTAAAGCCTTTCTTCTGGGTTTGCAGCTTTTAGTTTTGCTTTAAAGGTACTTTTCTTTCGCTTATTTCATTTACTCTCTGCACTTCTAATCGAGATCGTCTATCTTACTTCCGGATGTCTGATTTTATTGATTTGGCATTGAATGTTTCTAGTTGTTGTTTTTTTTTTTTTTTTTTGAGATGTATTAGTTCTCTCTAATATTCTTTCAGTTTCAGGACCTTGGTGTTTTTTGGATTTCTTTTATTTAGTAAGAATTTTTTCTTGTTATCTCGTTATTAATAATGTAGTTTACTATATTTTATACTTATAAGTAGATAAATTTCAATATCAATGCTCGGAGTGCCCTTTCACTGTCATCACTCCCAGGTCCACTCTGGCCCGGAGTTTTAGCACCTGATAGTGTCCTTATCTATGGGTCGAATAGAATTAATTGAGGGTGGAGATGGGGCAGTTTTGACATTTACACTGAGGATTTATGCTAAAGTGAATAATTTAAAATAGAACTGTTTTAACATTTAAACTGCGTACTTATGCTAAACTAAATTGCTCGAAATAGAACTGTTTTGACATTTAAACTGCGTACTTATGCTAAACTGAATTATTTTAAATAAAACATTTTTTGCATTTAACTCTGTGTATTGCCCTTTCGGCTGGGGCTGTAGAATGCACTGACTGATTTTCTGCAATGTCCTGGATATGACACTAAACAATCTGATGGTAAGGTTCCAGTAATATTGGAGCTTTGAAGAATGCGGAGCACCCCTTCATTGCCATTGCTCCCAGGTCCACTCTGGCCCGGAGTGGTAGCACCTGATAGGGCCCTATCTATAGGTCAAATAGAACTAAAGTGTGTACTTATGCTAAACTGAATTGTTTGAAATAGGACAGCTTTTGACATTGAAACAATACTCACACCAAACTTAATTGTTTGAAGCAGAGCTGTTTTGCTTTTGACGTTGAAACTGTACTGATGCTAAACTGAATTGCTTGAAATAGAACAGTTTTGACATTTAACTGTGTGTAAACAAAATTATACTTATACTAAACTGAATTGTTTGAAATAAAACTGTTTGACTTAACTGAATAACTTGAAATAGGAATGTTTTTGACAATTAAACTTTTTACTTATGCTAAACTGAATTGTTTGAAATAGAACCGTTTATTTATATAAAAATCGATTTTGCATTAAATAACCTACAAAGGTTGATATGCCATAAACCCAAACATACAAAGAAACAAACAATCGATGCAAGAGCATATATATCTGAAAAGTTAGCGTAGATACAAAGTTAACGACGCTTGGACTGGAGATCCGAAAGATGTGAAACTGACTGTTACGAAGTGCCACTGATTCTGCTTCTATGCCATCTTAACTAATTCCCTTGGAAAATGTATGAATTCATGTTTTCCCCCTCAGCTATGGGCAGACTGGGTTCTTTAGCCTTTGTTAAGTAACCAGAGTAGGACAAGTAAAACTCTGAACTCAAACCAGCTCTACTCCACTTAAAGAAAATTTGCCTTATGTCACATCCTGACCTTGATGGAGGTCTTGAGTAAATACATACACATTCTCATATAGATATGCGCGTGTGTGGGTGTGTGAGAGAGAGAGAGTGAGAGGGAATGTACATACTGATTCTCTTGGCATTCATTCATAGTGTAATGATTAACGAGCCAGTCTTACAGGTCCATTGCTAATAGGTTACGCGTTCGATCATTACTAGGTATCCCATATACGTAACCTTGAGCTAAATCTTAGCACTAAGTAAATGACAATCTCCGTGACTGTCTATATTTGAGTGTCAAATATGGCAGGAAGGCATTTTTGTATCGAGATGGAGTCTAAATATTCACAACTAAGTGTGAATTAATCGTTAAATGATTCAAAATATTATGATTTTATACGTTGTAGAATGCTTATTACGATTAACAGATTCTATTCTGATAGAAATAATATCTTCTAGCAGGAAAATTCTCCTTAGCATATCTCGAGATTTGCCAAGAGGAAACGATTTTGAAATTATATTCGGATTTGGCCATTCACTAGATATAAATTTTAGTGAACACTTTTGGATTTTTGTATAATTAAGTTTAGCAGATAGGAACTTTTCTACCCAGTATATTTTGTTGAATGGTACCAAAGAATCCTAAATGAGTAGGAGGGAAGTCACTGTGGTGTCGAGGCTAAAGAGCAGGATTATGGCGCCAAAGTAAACAAGTTCGAACTCCAGTTGCCCTATTACGTTCACTTTCGAACTAATACCCAAAAAAAAGGTATGAACGCCTTATCCCCCAGCTATAGGTTAAATACTATCACTGCTGTTCTCCTACAAAGATGGCATTGGGATTAAATAATCTAGAAAAGTTGAAATACCTTAAACCTGTTGAGATTTTTCCAAACCTGAGTGTTTTAGTGATTCAAAACTAAAAAAAATCAAATGGGTAATTGTTTGCTTGTTTTTGAGAGGCTTTGGGGGTTTGGGGGGGGAATTATAACATTTTTGGTACAATTCTCCTCAAGTTAAAAATCAAAAGATAATTGAAATTTGTGTGGCTCATTTTTACGTGTATGTGTAAAGTTTTTGGGACTGACCAAGAAGGAAATTACCAATCATCCCACAGTTCATCACATTAAGCACATTTATCAAATTTACAATCTTTTCTCAGTCAGAAATTTGTCGGGCCCATTTTTACACGTATGATGAGAAGGTGCTATAAAGTTTTGGGGACTGACCAAGAAGGAAATTACCAATCATCCCACAGTTCATCACATTAACCACATTTATCAAATTTACAATCTTTCCTCTGTCAAAAATATCAATAAAAGTGGTTATTTTCTTGCTTAGGTCGAGAACTTTTTAGTAACCCAAAACACCATGATAGACAAGAAAAATTAAGATTTTAAAACGAGCCTTTAAATTATTTGTACAGAATATCTTTTCTATTCAACAGAATTTTTTTTAGAATTTGATGTCTTTGAAATTTCTGGATTCCGTTGGATACAAAACATTTTCTGAAATTAAATTCAATTATTATTCAACTATGAATATAAATAAGATTGCGAGGTTAAAATTCTACCAGCGTATTATTACAAAGATATTCATACTAATTATAAATTTGAAATCCAATGTAAAGTGAAAAAGTTCTCGGCCAGACTAAGAATGGAATATCCTAAAGCCATGATGCGTATTTATTACCGTACTTCGACACACTTGGCACATCTCTTCTTAACTTACCCCCGCCAAATTAATTAAATGAAAAAGTAAAAAAAAAAAAAATGATCATTTCCTTCTTGGTCTGGTTTGATTTCGTTGTTTAATGGCATATCAACGTTCGTGGGTTATATAATGCCAAAGTCATCCCCGGAGAAGAACAGTAGTGGTACTATTTAACCCATAGTAGGGATTCCTTTCTTGGTTTGACCAAGAAATCTTCAACACCCTAAATAGCTGATGAAAGTAATTATTTACTAATATACCTTACTATTATCTAAAATCTCAAATGCAGAGCATACGTTAAGGATTGAACTCACAACAGTAATAAACAGTCTTTGATATCCGTTTGCTAAGCATTGCTCCACGGCAAGAAGACATTTTTGGGGGGGGACTGTAAACATATGTCATTATGTTCGTCTTACTCTAATTATGCGACTATTCGTATGTATGTTACAGTGTGAGTGTGTGTGTGTGAGCCTATCTGAATCATTTTCTCTGTATGTGTATGTGTCTTCCAATACTGGCGTTTTTCTGTTCGTGCCAAGCATGTTTGTGTATTCGTCGAAACACATGCGCGTGTCTGAGTAATTATAATGAAATCTGCTTGGAAGTCCGCTTTGTTTGTGGGTTGGGCGGAATGATCTCCCTCACCCATCGTCAACGTCCCACCCACTCACCTCCCGCCAATAACGAGCAATTTTATTTGTTTATACGAGAGATTTATGACATAGGAGTGGAATCCTTTAGAAAACTGATAGATTTTCGGGGTTGGGGAGAAGTGGGGTGTTCGGGGTGCGGTGGGGTGAAGAGACATTAAGAAACCCAAAGTCCAAAAAGAGAAACAAAACGGATTGTAGTTGTTGAGGGGTGGGGACGCATTCGGCTGACCCATAAAATTTTTTTTAACCCTTACCCATCGTCTGCATTCAGTTGGACATCCTAAACAAAAGGAGAAAAAAAAAAGATCTGCCGCAGATTTTATGACAGCCCATCGATATTTGATGTCTTTACACCTAACTGAAATTAGTTGACCAGTAGGAATAAAAACGGCTTTCTATTTGGTAAGTCTAAACAGCCCTAGTTATTTCACTGTATATAACTGCAGACTGATGTTTAACAAGCTCGTTTTGATGACCTCAGAATCATGGCCCTGTGCCAGATTGATCTAGTCTTTTCAATTTAGCGATTGATAACAAGCCCGCCTGGTAGACTATTGCTCGTGTAGTAATGTTATGTAATAGACTGATCTCAGCAGTTATTTGATTGATTTCAACGGCATGTCAACCCCTATGGAGTTATTTTATGCATAGAGATAAGGGAATTGCGTACATTTTTGCATAGTTTCTGAAGAGTTTTTTAACATGTTTATATATCAAATATTCCTACCTAATACAAATGATTTTTAACAGATCTATTTTACTAATAAATAGGACCCTGACAGGTTCTACCACTCTGGATCGAACTGCACCGGGGGTTAGTACCAAGAAAAGCGCATTTCACACTCCTCCAAACTCCAGAACTGGAGCCTCATCATCAGATGTAGTTTAGTGTTATAACCAAAACAATCTGGGAGAGTCTTAACGGCGTTGTGGCAAAAATACTAAAGTGTGACATTGGAGTAATAAGAGAGTTTCAACTCCATTTATACTTTTACAGTTACTTTCGGACTAATGCCCTTGGAAAAAGCATGAACCCAACTATGAGTTAAATAGTACATCTACTGTTCTTTTACAAGAATGGATTTGACATTAAATAACCCACAAAGGTTGATATACCATTAAACAAAGAAAACAAACCAACCAGAACAGTGTCAAAGAAGTGTCGCTGCTCCGGTGCGGAATTTCCAAGACAAAATAACATTTCATGAGTGTATCAAGCGATGGGGACTATGCGCTGATTGGTTGATAGATATCACGTGTTAGTGATAAGAGACCGCAAAGTTAAATTTTGATTTTAGATGAGTTCAAGTCTTGGCACTCAGGTGGAAACCAGCCGCTGCGAGAGGTAGAATTACTTCTCCTCCCTAAAATGACAATTGAAAATCCACCCACTCTCAGAGCCGGGATTTAAGAACTTTATCAACTTTTCCCATCATCCATGTGGAAACTGCCAACAACGGATATCTGAATCCAATTTGAGATCCGTTTGTCACTTGATCGCCTCGACAATGCAACTTTAAATTTTCCTTTCGGTAAATGATTTACTATTACCTTGCACCAAACTTAGTCTAAACGATATTTAACGAGCTAATCTCCCAAGCAATCGTTTGTTGAGTGAATTAAATTATAAAACATGTTTGTAAGTCTACATTTCATTTATAATTACCATCAAGTTTTATGAAATTTGATCTTTGTCAGGGAGGTTCGGGTTCATGCTTTTTTCCGAAAGCTTTGACAAAATTTTGGAATCAGTTCGTCAATTCTAATGAACGAATCTCTCCACTATAGAACCACATAAAAGATACATCTGCTGCCAAACAAAGACATTACGACCAACAGTCACTGAAGGTTGGTTGGTTGGTTGGGTTTTATAACATATCAACCTTTGCAGGTTATTTAATGCCAAATCCATTTTTGATGCAAATTGTCAGTTCTATTTCAAACAAAACAGTTTAGCATGAGTACACAGTTTAATTGTCAAAAACAGTTCTATTTCAAACTATTCAGTTTACTCAAACAGTTCTAATTCAGCCAATTCAGTTTACTATAAGTATTAATTTTGTTTACACACAGTTAAATGTCAAAAACAATTCTATATTAAACAATTCAGTTTAGCGTAAGTAGAGTTTCAATGTCAAAAACAGTTCTATTTCAAACAATTCAGTTTTACATAAGTATGCAGTTTAGTTATATTTAACCTATAGATAGGACCCTATCAGGTGCTACCACTCCGGGCCAGAGTGGACTTGGGAGCAATGACAATGAAGGGGTGCTCTGGAACCTCACCATCAGATTGTTTAGTGTCATATCCAGGACACTCGCCGGGAGGGAGGGTCTTACTCTTCTGCAAAGAAGCTGTCGGTGTATTCTACAGCCCCAACCTACTGGGTGAAAAACAGTCACTGAGTCACCTCATAGATTTTAAGAATAATCACGTTACAGTAAATAAATATGATTAATAAATCAAAATCGATAACATCAAATTCGAATTTCGATTGATTACAATGACTGAACTGAGATAAGCCCTAGTAAAAGAAAAAAGAAGAAAAGTGGGTATTCATCTCATTTCATATCTTTCTCTCTATCAACCGCAGTCGATTCACATTTTTGACCAGTCGGCTGGGGCTGTAGAATACACTGACTGCACCTCTGCAGAGGGGTAAGACCCCCCCCTTACAAGTGTCCTGGATATGACACTAAACAATCTGATGATGAGGTTCTAGCAATGCTGGAGCTTTGGGGAATGCGGAGTACCCCTTCATTGCCATCGCTCCCAGGTCCACTCTGATAAGGGTTAAATAGAACTAACAGCATACTTATGCTAAAATGAATTGAGTAAACTGAATAGCTTGAAATAGAAACTTTTTTGACAATTAAACCGTACTTACACTTAAACTGCGTGCTTATGCTTAACTGAATTATTTCAAATAGAACTGTTTTTCGACATTAAAACTGTATTTACACTTAACTGAATTATTACATATAACTGCTTAAATAGTTTGAAATGGAAATGTTTTTGACAATTAAACTGTGTACTTATGCTAAACTGAACTGTTTTCAATAGAACAGATTATTTACATAAAAATGGATTTGGCGTTAAATAACCTACAAAGGTTGATATGCCATAAAACCAAACAAACAAACAAACAATCGATTCACATCTATTTGTCGCTTCATAGCTTCCAATCTCTCTATTTATCAATGAATCTCACTTCATATCTATCTATCTATCTATCTATCTATCTATCTATCTATCTATCTATCTATTTCCGTCTGTTCAGATATATCTATCTATCTATCTATCTATCTATCTATCTATCTCAGTCTGTTCAGATCTATCTATCTATCTATCTATCTATTTCCGTCTGTTCGAATTTATCAATATGCGTGTATGTATCGGGTTGATTAGTTAGTTAGCAAGTTATGTTTTACGGCATATCAACCCTTGAGGATTATTTAATGCAAAATCTTATTCATACATATATATTAAATATGTATTATTTGTAAACGAATAGTTTATTGGTAACAATTTTTTGTACTAGACATGCTTTTTTCTTGGTTTCAAGTATTGCTATGTAACAATAATAGTTTTATTTTCTCACAATTAAATGGTTTCAAGTATTGCTATTTAACACTGGTAGATCAATTCAATATCATTCATTTACACACAGTTAAATAGTTCCAAGTATTGCTATGTAATATTCATGATTCAATTTAACATTTATTTATTTGCACACAGTTAAATGGTTTCAAGTTTAGAAAAGGATTAAATATTTCCATTAGACCCCGATATGGGACCCTAACTAGTACTACCACTCCGGATCAGAGTGGACCTGAGAGTAATGGCAATGAAGGGGCACTCTACATTCCCCAAAACTCCTGGATTGAAACCTCACCATCAAATGCAGTTAGCGATACTCATTTGGGACACCCCAATTGAAATAATAGCCTTACCTGACTGGGCTATTATTTCTGAAACCTTTAGAAATGTCTGATGTATTTGTTCTTATGCCTTTGTATTGAGCTAATATCCTGTTTGATTGTATGATGTTCCATTAGAAATAATAAAAGATTGACTGACTCTATTCAATGTATATATACACTACGACCTTCCTCGACTTTTATATTAATCACTAGGGGCATTTATGTTGAAAACTTCCGAAAATCAACTCATCTACCGAGAGACTTCGCTGACAGCTTTATGCAATGACGAACCTGACGTCCTTCACATTACAAAACGAACAGTATGACTTTTCCTGTTGCTTTCTTTATTTATTCATCCGTAACTGTTATTTGGAAGAAGGCGTAGTATATGTACACCATTCTGGGATTCGAGCTTTTCTCTTACTTGGGAATCGTGTATAGTATGTGTTCTTAACCCACAGCTGTCTTCGGGTTAGCCAACTCCAAAAAATAGGAAGTGAGCTTTGTCCAGGGAATTATAACTCTGCAATAGTATGTATTTACCCAACCCTTCCACCACGGATAGGATATGACACAAGATCAATTTCCAAGTGGAGTTTAATAGGTTTGGATTCAGTTTTTCTTCTACTAGACTGGTTGTGTTACCAACAGTTTTGCAATATTTTTGTAACATGACGTACAATACGGCAGTTCCAAATGTTTTTTTTTCCCCAGTTGGCTGGGGCTGTAGAATACACCGACTGCTTCTCTGCAGAGGCGTAAGACACCCCCCAACGGGTGTTCTGTATATGACATTAAACAATCTGATGGTAAGGTTCTAGTAATGCTAGAGCTTTGGAAAATGCGGAATACCCCTTCATTGCCATTGCTCCCAGGTCCACATAGGTCCGGAGTGGTAGCACCTGATAAGGATCCTATCTATGGGACAAATAGAACTAAATCATGGTTTCGAGAGTTTACCGTTTTTGCATTTAAACTGCGTATTTATGCTAAACTGAATTGTTTAAAACAGAACTGTTTTGACATTTAAACAGCGTACTTATGCTAAACTGAATTATCTGAAATGAAACTGTTTTTACATTTAACTCTGTGTATTGCCCAGTCGACGGGGGCTGTATAATACACCAACTGCACCTCTGCAGAGAGATAAGACCCCCTCCCCACCCAACGAGTGTTCTGGATATGACAATAAACAATCAGATGGTAAGGTTCCAATGATGCTGAAAATTTGAGGAATGTTGAGCATCGCTCCCAGGTCCACTCTGCTCGCAGTGGTAGCACCTGATTGGGCCCTATCTATGGCTTAAATATAATTAATTTGTGTACTTATGCTAAACTAAATTACTTGATATAGAACTGTTTTTGACATTGAAACTGTACTTACGCTAAACTGAATTGTTTGAAAAAGAACTGATTGATTAAACTGAATAGCTTGAAATAGAGATGATTTTGACAATTAAACTGTGTACTTATGCTAAAGTGAATTGTTTGAAAAAGAACTGATTATTTGTATAAAAATCGATTTGGCGTTAGATAACCCACAAAGGTTGATATGCCATAAACCCAACCAACTAACTAACCAAATGCTTTTACCAAAACCGTGAAGGTGATCAACCACACTGGACTGTGAAACGCCAAGCTTGCCCGATACTCTCCGAACGCTACTCGCCAGATGGGCCTCTAAGGTTTGGAGCACAGCCTCGGCCAACCTGAGCTTGCCTGATCGTCAATGATCTTGCAACCCAGGCAAAATTTCTTCAACAATCTGCTTGCACCGACACATTTCGCATAACAAATATTTTTAGTTGCTTCCTCGGCTTTTTGGCCCAGTTCGAATTCATAAATCATAAGTTTGCGAATTAAATAAGGTTTCACATTCATCTATGCGGCTTTTAAATCACTCAAAGAATGAAATGCACAAAGCAGCGCATCAACTACAGCGGATACCGATTACAGCTTAAACTGCTTCGGTCACGTGATATACGTGTCAGAAGATGGCACGTACCAACAATATATTGAAAAACTTTTGACTCATCCAAATTAATAGTTTTGTGTTGTATAAAACCTAAGATTTTTTTTTTTTTTTTTTTTTTGCTAACACAAATGTATCAGGTGCCGCCTGCTCAAGTGGATTCAGTTTTATCTCTAAAACTGCTATAAGATATCGATTCTTTGATCTTGTCTCCAATAAAAATAATGGCTTTTTGCCTCACATTTCCTAAGGCGAATCTGGTAGAATCCAAAACAATCGTGTGCCATTATTTTTATGAGTTTGAATATGATCTGAAGGACGGGATGGAATGATAACATTTTTACAGTATTGACGCCGGAATTTTTCCAATTGTACGAAATCCTGGTGTTCTGAAGCAGTTCTGTGTACATTTTGAAATCAGAATCTTCGATTTATGATTGATTTATTTTAAATAATTTCAGATCGATTGATTGATTTAAATACCATGTTAACCTGTTTGAGATTATTTTGCGCCAAAGGGTTTGAGAAACTCGTTCATTGTAGATTTATAACTACATTTGTTGTTGTTTCTTAAATATTTTGTTCAGTTATACAATATCAATTATTCCAATCTAAGAGAAATGATTTGCACACGAATCTGCACAATCTGATACTGGAAATCGGGGATTGTGAACTACCCCTTTATTGCCATTACTCCCAGGTCCACTTTGACCCAGAGTGGTAGTACCTGTTAGTGTCCCAATAGAGTCAAACAGAGCTATTTAAAATTATTCCCATTCAATAGGAATTTCTGTTGCCATATAACTGTAAATTATTTGTATTAAAATAGTTGAATCTATAATTGTTTACAAGGGATTTGGCTGATGGTCAGAGTGTTCGCCAATGGCCCGGGAGACTGAGGTTCAATCCCAGGTCGAGTCATACCAAAGACTCAAAAAATGGTACGTGATGCCTCATGGCTTAACACTCAGCAATATAAAGTAGGGATCAAGGGTAAAGTGAAACAATCCAAGGAAGCTATCGAAAAGAGAGCCTTCGGTTCACCTTCGACTAAGGTCAACAACTTAAACCGGCTCATTGGCCAAGAGGGTAGATTGTTCGCCAATGGCCTGGGAGACCGGGGTTCAATCCCAGGTCGATTCATGCCGAAGACTTAAAAAATGGTACTTGATACCACCTTGCTTAACACTCAGCATTATAAGGTACGTAACAGGGCTAAAGTGGAGCAATCCAGGGAAAGGAGTAGCACCCTCCTCTACATCTCGGTGTAGTAGCTATTGAAAAGGGAGCCTTCGGGTTGCCCTCGACGACAGTTGCCAACTTTTCTTACTTGAAATCATATAACTATATCAAGCAAATGACTATTATTTAAGAGAAATATTTAGCAGAAACCATATAATTATTGGTGTCAGACAGGAATACTTGAAACCACAAAAATATGTGCAAGATATTTTTACTGGAAAATTACCTGATATAACTGTGTGCAAAAAAATGTCAATATAAACGTACTATGTACATGTTTCCTTAACTTCTAGGTATAAAATAATCCTAGATGGATTGACATACCATAAAAATCAATCAATCTGTAATTGTTCAATTTTATACGTATGTTGCACGTTTCTTTTGGTATTTATTGTTTTTAAATAACCACCAATTCTACACATTGTCTATCTTACTGAATCTGTGGAAAAGCTAAGAGTTCTTCACGAAAAGAACAAGAAAAAAAAAAACAATGACGAATCAGGTTTCATTTTCTTTACATATTTAAGATAATTATTGCGTCTGTATATTATTTGATCTTACCGATTATGAAAATCGAAATCTTATTGATATTGATTCTGAGAGACACAAAACTGATTCGGGTTTCATACTGGAAATAAATCATTCAGTGAAGGCGCAACGGTTATCATCTTAGGAAATAGACTCAGTGATACAAGTTCAAATCCAGGATGAGGCAATGTTTCACAATATAGCAAGTTGCAGCAATTGGACAATTCCTTCTTTTGTTGCATTCCCAATTACAACTCATTTACTATATTTTTTTTCATCTCTTCTTCATCTACTCTGTTACTCCTCTCAACTTCTTTTCATCAACACTTATACTCCTCTTTAACTCCTCTTTATCTAACATCTCTACAACTACTCTTCATCTACTCTTCTACTCTTCTAAAACTCTTTCTTCTTCTACACATACTCTTCTTCTTCTTCTTCTTCTTCTTCTTCTTCTTCTTCTTCTTTACACCTACCCCTCTTCTTTATCCGGCCTAAAAGCGACAATGCATTAACGTCCAAAGCTGATAGCATTATTTGCATTTTATCTAATTGTGAATTATCCCCTCTCTGGTTCTTGTATGATGTGTGGTGAAAAGTTCCCAGCCTAACCAAGAAAGGAACCTAGACCCATAAAACATACATTTTATTCCCGTTGCTGATAAGGCTAAGAACTTTTCAGCATCTCTCTATAATATCACATGTTCCTTACAATCCCCTTTTTATCTACTAACTTTATGTTAATCCAGCTTAAAGCCAAAACGTGTAAATACTTATCGGAAGAATGTGTTGCGCCAGCATTTCACGTGAGGAAAGTATGCTTTATAAAGAGCATTTGAATTCCGGATTTTGCATGGGTTCAAACACAGACCTTTCTCATCAGCAGAAATCTGAAACTATCTCAACCAGAGATTAATCTAGTTCTATTTTGATGATATTTTAATAATCGAATTCACAACCTGGTATGCGTTTAGGGTTTGGGGAAATTGGTTAACAAAATGAAATTTCCAATCATTAAACGTTTAATCTTCAAAAAAGTTTATAGCAGCAAATTTTATATCCCAATGTCAATAGCTTAAAACTAAGATGGGTACCATCAATGCAATTTTACACATACAATAATCCCCCACCCTTATAATCCACACACAATAATCCCTTGCCCTTATAATCTACACACAATAATCCCTCACCCTTAATAAAGGAGAGATAGATTTTTTATTTGATGCCTGAAACCAGGGATGATACCGAAATCTACGACTACAATGATTTCGTGTACATATATAAAAGAGAGTTTCATTTATAAGACATAGCAAGAGATGGCCAACAATAAATAATAATAAAACTGAACTTTTATGATTAAGAGATAATGTCTAGACGTCCAGATAGTAGTCTGGATGTCAAGACAAAGTGTCATTGAGTCAGTGTCAATCCTCGACCCTTTTTGATCAAGAGTTTTTGATGAAAGAAAAGATTGTACAAGTGTAACATGCACCACTCATCAGACTCTGCTACATGTGACTTTTGTAAGAGTAAAAGAAGTTGCGTGAGGGACTGAAAATTCGCAATGAAATGATATTCCACACTCCCCAGAACTCGAGCCTAATCATCGGACGCATTTGGGTCATATCTTGAACATACATTTTTGGAGCGTTAGTCTTGACTCTTAGTAAGAGTCAATATATTCTAAGCCCCAAACCACGGGGCTAATAAGATTGTATCGTTTGTTAATAAAGAGTAAAGCTAAATTTAAATTAGTCTTGAATAAAACTATTTGTTGTTCGGAATGATAGGAAGATCGTCTTGTGCCAATTTTCTGATTAAGCAGAGTATCCTTTCCTTGAAAATCACCATTCAAAATCTTCACTTTTACTCAAGATCAAATATTGACAACTGTTGCTGATAGGAAATTTGCAGCAATCTTATCTATTACGTCATAACAAATCTCAGCTCGTTGAATAAACATGAGCTACAGACAATTAATCATCTAATTAGACCTTAAAATACTACAGCACTCAAATCTCTTTTTCTCTCTCTCCTTCTCTCTCTCTTTCTCTCTCTCTCTTTTTTTCTCTCTCTCTCTTCGTCTTTCGAGACCAGCTTCTTACTGAATTGCAATTAAAAGATACATTGCTTTCTTGAAATCATTTACAAAGCTAATCTTAGTTTGGCACAAGACTGAAAGGTTGGAGCTCTCAGTCAGATTCAAACTCACCAGCAATGGTCTGATAGCCTAACTCACTGAGCTTTACACTACGAAAGACATCCAAATATTTCAACTGTTATTTACATCGGTGAGTTCATTCTGTGTGGGGAGTGAAGAGTTAAGATTTGGGTGTGTATCAACATTTCCCAACATATATCAACGTAGAAATTACAATACTTCCATGGAATTATTGTCTAGTAAAATATAGTAAACGGTCTTAGCTTTGGGGGACCATCATCCATCCCAGGCAGCACCTACCTCTTTGTCTAAGAGGATCAGGTTTATTGTCTAATGCATTGAGGGGAATACTGACATAGCTAAGCTATTTTTGGTACTCAGATGTGCATTCAAGTACGGAAGGTCATCCGTATAAAAATTAACCTTTCTGTCGTGGAGAGGGGACATAAATCATACCGTGGAAATGATTGCAATTTTGAAAGCAGAGATTTTGTTGGCTAAACAATTGATGGTACGAAAAAATGGATTGAAAAAACGGAATTCAAATTCACGCGAATTCACTTTAATTCACTTTAATTCAAAGTAAAAAGAAAAAATGCAAGACAAAATTATCATATATATTTATCTTATAGTATCAGTGAAAATAAACTCAGCGAGCCAAGTGCAAGATTTGCACTTGGCTGATTGCATTTCACTTTGTGCTTATAGCTTTGAAAAATCAATGTATCCATCTCTTTCACTTCCAGCTATGAGTAGGGTAGTTTGGGTTCTTTAGCCTTTGTAGGCAACCAATCTACGAAAAGTGAATTTCCTTCGGTAAAAAAAAAAATCCACCCCTTTTGATAGCTTAAGGATTACTCTTTTTTGCAAGTACAATCCAACCCAGTACAACCTGTCACATGTGATTTGTAGAGAATATTGAAACCACTAAGTAATCCCAATTGCCTTTAAAAGGCCTTAAATGAGCGAACATGGGCTGGTTTTATTATCATTTGATATGCTTCTCCCTTAAGATAGATAGATAGATAGATAGATAGATAGATAGATAGATAGATTTTTGATCCTACACAAATCAATAAAAAAAAGTGGGTGGCATGCATTTCCAGGAACTTTTTCGCAGATAAATAGAGACGGAATTTAAACATCTTTTTTTAAATTTAAAAGTTAAATGAAGACTTATGTTCGGATGAGAAACTTATAATAAAGTGATGACAGCTCAATGTTCAAATGACTGTTGAGATGTAAACAGTGTAGACGTCAAAACACGATGAGTTAGTGAAAATTCTCGATTCTTTTTTATTAAAAATTAACGAAACATCAGACTGTGCACACCCTATCGGCAGACCTTAGAATAGGGTAACTGTATTCGCTGCAGAAGGGTAATCCCCCTCACCTAAAAAGGAGGGTGTCCTATATATAACACTAAATGGAATCTGATAGTGAGGCTCCAGTTCTGGAGTCCTGAGAATGAGGAGTACCCCTTTCATTGCTATTAATCCCTGATCCACTCAGACCCGGAGTAGTAGTGCCTGTTAGGACTTCATCTATAGTTCAAACAGATCTGTTTAATTTAATTCATATTCAATAGAACCGTGTGCAAAAATATGAACGTACAATGAACATCATTCTTTAACCTCTTGACATAGAATAAATTCAGACGGGTTGACGTGCCGTTTCAATCGATCAATCAATCTGAAGGTCATTCACAAGTCGTTAGTAAAATAGATTAACAAAACAGTCGTGCGCAAGATTCCCCAAAAGATGTTAGTTTTCGATGAAACACAGAATTGTGCAAGTGTAACACCTTTTATACTCACCAGACCCCCAAATTTCTTGCGTCACTTTATTGTTTTCCAAAATGAGAATTCATCCGAATGGTCAGATTTGAGGATGTGTTGAATTGTAAAAGAAACACGACGATACAACTTTATACCGAATCAAGTGATGAATTTAAAAGGTGCTTCCATTAATGGAAAGCTCACTGGAATATGTGTGTTGAATTTCAAATTAAAACTTAATGCTTCATTCATTGTTCATTTCTGTAATTATAGTTCCAGTCTCGATACTTTTTGAACATACATAGAGTTGTTTGAGTTTCCCTTTGCACTAATTCCCTTGAAAAAGCATGAAATCATCTGTTTTCCTTCCCATTTATGGATAAATAGTAATGCAGACTGGTTTCTTTAGCCTTGGTAAGGCAACCATTCTGGGAGAAGGAAGACTTTGAATTTGAATCAGCTGTTCCCGGTTTAAAAATTCACTTTGTGTCGCATTGTGCTCGTGGCGAAGAGGATTGGTAAATTCATGTATACAAATGCACATAAATGGACACATACACACACAGGTGCACACTCATAAATACACATTTGTATACACACCCAGAAAAACACACACACACACACACCAGAAACACACACATACAATAGAAACTCATACAGCCACAACAGAAATTCACACACCATAGGAACACACACACATACACACTGAAACACGCACACACATACACACACACACACACACACACACATACACACAAAAAATACAAAGAAACACATATACATAGAAATACGCAGAAATACACATTCACACACACACACACATTTTTTCATAAAGAACAACAGAAAAATGAATTGAAAAAGTATTCCTACGTCTCACTGCTAAAGTTATTACTAGAGAAAAAAATGTAACAAACGATAAAATCTCTATTTCATCAGAGGAATGGGGGGGGGTTATTGAACATTTATGCCCGTGGGGTTGGTTGCAGGGTGTAACCACTCAGCCCAAACAGATCGGCTCTCACAAATAAACGCTGAATTCTCCTCTTCAAATGAATTAAGTCATCGCTGAACCCACCACCCCGGACCTATAGTCGAGCCGACCACCGCCGCCACCTGCAGTCGAGCGGATTATTACCCAATAAAAAGCTATGATTTTTCAACCTTCCTTTTCCTCGAGTTTTCGTTGTGCTTCCAGCTTCGCGATATTCCCACATGTTCTGTTTTCAAACGAGGGTCGTGTGAGAAAACTCTCAAGGTGGAAGCGGGAACGTGGGACTCACTACTTGAAGGCGGGGAACGGGTACCCGGGTAGCAACAACTACAAAAACGAGACGATCCTTTGGTTTTTTTTAATGTTTATGAGAGGAAAAAAAAGACCATCGCAGTTAATTTTTTGCCCAAGACTGAAGCACCGTCTTACGGTCAAGTCACGCTGCAAGCACCGAATCCCCGTCAGTTAAGCAGTAATCAGCCTGTTCAGTACATAAATGGGGGACTATTTAAAAACAGCAGCCACTGTATGCAACATGTAAATCCGATAGATTCCCGGTGTTTCTACAATCCATAATTTTAGTGTTGCTTCTATCCAAGAAAGAGTGTTACCTTCGTCATATCGAGAACTTTAATGATGAATAAAAAATAAATGAATAAATAAAACATCAGATTCAGCACCTACAAAAACGTCACCCAGTGGCCGATTGAACTGGAAATTACTTTATTCTCCAATGGCATTTTAAACGTATTGCTCGAATATAAATCTGGCTATGATGTGTTGTTTTAGGTTGGTTACAGTCTCATTAATTTTTGTCTATCTTATATAAGATAAACAAAAATGACAAGAGAAACAGAAATAGAATTGTTATTACTTATTAATTTTTCATTGTCCTCTCTCTCTCTCTCTCTCTCTCTCTCTCTCTCTCTCTCTCTCTCTCTCTCTCTCTCTCTTATACGTGTACATATACGCCCACGTGCGTGTGTGTGTGTGTGTTACGGTTATTGGCATGAAAAATAGCATGAAAAATGACATTGATAAAATGAGTTCAAATTCTGGACGTGTTTGTCCACACTTATGTCCTTCTCCCTCAGATTTGGGTAAAATAGTAGGATATACTGGGATATCTAGCCATGGTTAGCAAGCTTGATTCAAACCCCCAAGCTAAAACGTCATGGACCAACATTACGATGTCTTACAGACTTTGGGAAAGGCCTGAATCATGCACTGAACTGAGAAAAAGTCTCTGCAGTGTATTCTAAGCCCCACCGACAATGTGTATGTGTGTGGGTGAGAGAGATAGATAGATAGAGAGAGACAGAGACAGACAGAGACAGAGACAGTGAATACAATACTCTATGAATCACTTCATTCACATGGATTCAATGCTGTGAGCCGTAAATTCGTGTTTTGCTTTTTGTAACATTTTCTGAATTTGTTTTTGTCGAATATTTTTAATCCATTGATATTATCCTATCATCTTAGGCATCTCTTTTATTTTTTAAGAGTTGAATTAGTTATTAATCAAAATTTTTTAGACGTATTTTTGATTGCAAAGACGGCTATCATCTATCAAGATGTGACAGTCATTATATATATATATATATATATATATATATATATATATATATATATATATATAACCTCTTTATGTTGGTTTCATGATTAAAAGTTTCATGTAATAAAAATTCAGTCCCAAGAAATATATTATGAAGATAAAGAGATGAGATAACAGTTTCTTTAGATTTATCATGCTCTGCTGGTCAACATTTGAGCACTTTCAGGATTTAAAAAAACTTTTTAAAATGGTTTGTTTGTTCACACACACACACACACACACACACATATATATATATATATATATATATATATATATATATATATATATATATATATATATATGTACAAAGGTCGTACAAAAAGTTGTAAGCTTCTCTAATAATGAGCTATAGCTGAGCATTTTAACTGATATCTTAGAGATGAGTTAGCTGTCTACAAGATCGGTCACAAAAATGCTGACACCAGAACACAAAACAAAAAGGTTAATATTTCCCAGAGGTGCCCGTTATCGTCGTAGGAAATGGACACGGAGACACGAGTTCAAATCCTGGACGAGACTGATTGCATTTCGCATAGCACTAATACCCTTGGGAAAGGTATGAATCCAATTATTCTCCCTCCAGCTATGGGTAAATAGTAGGGCAGATTGGGTTCTTCAGCCTTGATGAGGCAACTACACTAGGAGAAGGAAAAATCCGCTTAAAAATTGACCTTGTGTCATATCCTGCCCGAGCGGAGGGGTTGGGTAAATATGGTTAATATTTCCCAGACACTTCTGACTCTCTGACTCTTTCTGGTGAGGCTTAGAACTTTTTGAATACTGCGCGAGCGCGTGCGAGTGTGTTTGTGTGTGTGTATGTGTGTTCCATCAGACTTTTTACGCAGACCGTTATCGAGGTCTATAATACAAGAAGAATAAAGAACCTTACGCGACCACATTAGCCTATGACATGATTGTTAACAAAGTTGAATTCAGAGTCTTTTTGCTTCACCTCCGATGATTGGCCACTCCCTACAATAACATTTTTACAACTTCATCCTCGTCCTACCGTCTTAAACCAGGGACAGGGAACCTTTTCAAGTTTAAATGCTACACTGAAATTTATTGTCTATTAAAAAGTCTGCACTCAATTAATGTTCTGTATGTTTACAACAAAATTTAAAGTTTAAACTTTTAGTTAATGACTTGTACCAAATTTAATTAAGAAATGAAAAACTTTACAAACCTTTGAATGACTTTTTGAGATTGATTTTTATGAGAAAGTATTGGGATATCAGGTTCTAAAATGAAAGTGCGCTATCTTAATTGGTCTTTCGACAAAACAGGAGAAGGCCATAGGTTCCTCCATCCCTTAAAACTAATTCAGTGTTAAAAGGCAATTATCTTAATAGTCCCAAATCTTATTCTTTGCAGAATTTTTAGGAAAACCTTTTTTTAGATTTGATTGATAAATTGATTGATGAATTGACTGGTTTAAACGGCATTTTAACCCATCTAGAGTTTTTTTAAGCCTCGGAGTTAGGGAATTGCATTCTACATTTATATTTACATTTTTCCTGGAGTTCTTTCATAAGAGTTTTTGTACAAAGATATATAATATCAAGTATTTCTATTCCATACAAATAATTAACATAGAGTTATATGACTTCAAACGTTCCTATAATTCGAATATTTTTAAAAAGATCTATTGAGCAGATACAAACATTCCGAATGGTCCTGGATGAAATTGCAATGAAGGAGTAACCCCATACTCCCCAGCGCTTTACAATCAGATATAGTTTAGTATCATACAAAGGAAACCCATTTTTGGTGGGGGGGTCTTACCCCTCTGCAGTGGATGCAATCAGCATATTCCAAGCCTCACCGACAGAATGAATCTACTTTTTGGCGGGGGGGGGCTTACCCCTCGGCAGGGAACACAGTCAGAATATTCTAATCCTCACTGATACGGTGAGTCTACTTTTGCGTGGGGGTCATACTTTTGTGGGAAATACAATCAGCGTATTTTAAGCTATGCTGACAGAGCTGCAAAGAAATTTCAAATGACACAAGAAGTTTTCCAATTATATGACTTTTAGAAAAAAGAGTGAAAAGACTAAATCAAAATCATTAAACCTACACTAAATTAATTTTAGGAATTGAGTTATCTCCTTTAACCCATACGGGTCTTTTCCATCAAACAAATTCATTTTGGAAACTATATTTTCATTCTATAATTTAAGGTTTAGTTTGGTTTAGTTTCTATGTTTAATGGTATATCAACCTCCATGGGTTATTTAATATCGAGTTTACAGTCCAGTATTTAAGCTATTAACCATGAAGACTGCCCTTTTATAACTTAAGAATATACAATGTACGAATCATAAAATATGTTTTTCTTTGACTCATTTTTTGTTACGAACTTGCCTTCACTTTTTGACTAATACCCTTGAGAATGGTATGAAACCCTTTTTCCTCCAGCTATGGTATATAATATCAATACAGTTCTTCACAAAGAATGGCTTTGGTACTAAATAACCTATAGAGATTTATATGCCATTAAACAAAGAAACTAAGCCATGAGAGTCTAAATATCATCTGAAATTAACGAGTAAATGCAGGTTTTCTGTTAAGGGTTCATCTTAAAGTTCTTGTATGAAATTCCTCACGAATACTTCTGCAGATAAATACCGTCTTTGACGGTTTATAAAAGGCATTTTTCTAGCAAATAGCTAATCATCTTTTCCTATGATTTTCACAACACTATCCACACTGTTTTCTGGGTATTCTCCGTGGCGTAATGGGTAACATGATGAACTATCGAGCTTCATTCGCGCTAATATATTAACTTTTGGACTAATACTCCCGGAGAAGGCATGAACTCCCTTATCCCTCCCAGCTATGGGTTAAATAGTATTACTACTGTTCTTCTATAAGGGTTGCTTTGGCATTAAACAATACAGGAAGATTGACATACAAGTAAACAAATAAATCATATTATCGTTTTGTAAATATTCAAAGCCCATAAAAAATCTCGAAACCCTCCGAGCAAACCATTCCTAAAGCTACTGCTTAACTTGATACATTGTTTCGCAACTTCCTTTAACCCTTTGAAAAGAATTAATAATTTTTTGTTGGGTGGAGGTCGAGTATGTTTTTACCAATCCCTCCGCACGAGCAGGATGTGACACAAGATCAATTTTTACGCGGATTTAAACAGGTTTGAAATCAGAGTTTTCCTTCTCCTAGACCAGGAGTCCAATCTTCCTTACTATTTACCCATAGCCTGGAGTAGAGGCCAGAATAGTTCGAACTATACCATTCTCGGTGGGAATCTCCACTGTGTTGAGGCAAACGTGCAGGACTGCAACATCGTGATAAGTAAGTTCGAACTATTCCATTCTTTTTCGGACATAATACCCTTGAGAAAAGTAGGACCCCCTTTATCCCCCCATCATTTATAGGTTAAATAGTGCCCCTATTGTACTTTTATAAGGATCGCTTCGGCGTTAAATAATCCTCGAAGGTTGATATGTCATTAAACAAGGAAACCAACCAATTGTTCTTTCTCTAAAATGTAAAATTGTTTGCTTTCTTTGTTTTAATGACACCTCATCTTTCCAGTGTTATTTAATGCCCAAGCCATCCTCATTCAAATAAAATCAGTTTGATTGTACCGAATATTTTTCTAGTAAGTCATTTATATCTGTTGAAAGACGATGTTTCTGATGACAAAACGATGTCATAATACAAGAATTAGCAGTTAGATGTCAAGAATATCAATATCTTTTCAGTATCGTGATTTCATTGTGTAAGGATTCTAACTGTATTTGATTTGATTTGGGTGCTGCAAATTAGTTTATTCATTTAATTATCGACAAAACTTTTTATGGTGTAAACTGAAACACAACAAAAATCATTCATCTTAGTGATATATTTTTTAGCACAAAAGAGTTAAAAGACACAAAGAGAATAAAGAAATTTAGATATCACTTTGCGAGTTAATAATAACTGTGTTTAGTCCTTCGTTTGTGTTCACCCCAATCCTTATAATTTATCGATAATCCTTAAATACAAATTACAGAGTTCTTCCTTCATTTATTTGTTTGTTTGTTTACAATTAGTCAAGTAGGTTAGCCACTATCCCACGGTGACCCCTAAAATGTCAGACGTTCCGTAAATTTTAGATTAAATCCAAAAACGAAAGTTATTTTATGTACAAACCCAATCGTACTGTTCTCAAAAACTTTTTTCAATGAAAAATATTAAAAACAGATGATAATTAAAAATTACCTCAACTCGGAGCAGGTTTGATTTGGTTTCTTTGTTTAACGGTATATCAACCTTCGTGGGTTATTTAATACTAAAGCTATCCTTCTGAAGAACAGTAGTGGTACTATTTCATTTATATCGGGGGTGGGGAATAAAAAGAGTTCATATTTTTTCCATGGGGCATTGGTCCGAAAGTGAACGTAATAGCACGACTTGAGTTCGAACTTGCTTACTTCGATATCACAGTCCAACAAAATAGCTACTACACCACGAGGATTTACTTTCTATTCGAAATAATCCATTAAGTGTAGGACCGTAACTAACATAAATTGTACTCATATGGCAAGCAAACAATTTGTTAGTGAGTTTGATTCTAAATAAGTTACCCCTACTTTTGGCCTTGTGTTCTGAATTCTTTTTTTTTTTTACTTGAAAAGGGAAAGACCAGAAAATACGCAACATCAGCAAATGGAAGACACCAAGTTTTGATATTACTGAAGGAATAGTTACAAAGAAAGGAAATTAAATCATAACCAGATCAATTAATTCTGATCGACTTACACGTCACTGGCTGTAGAAAACGTCCGGTCAAAAATGGCCTCGATGGACATCCACTTGATTGGGAGTTTTCCGCCTTTTAAGTTGACATACACTTTGTCATTGTAAATATATCTGGTAAGTCCGAAGTCACCAATCTTCATGGTCAGGTTTTCTCCAACAAGAACATTTCGGGCGGCAAGATCACGATGGACAAAACCTTTTGAAGACAAAAACTTCTGCAAGAGAAAGAAATGTCCCATTTTTTTGTATTTCATTTTAATTCTAGAGAAACAAATCTCCGATAACGTAATTGGAAAAGTATCTCAATAAAATTTGTTTTGACTGTTTGAGATTTTCACAAAAGACACTGAACAGTTACACATGTCATATTAAAGGTGATTCTTGGCAAAAATTCTCCTGTGAAAATGATGCTTCCTATAGTGACCTTGTACCAGCGAAAGCTGAGTTTGATAAATATCAAATAGGTCATCCTCTTGTCGGTTTGTTAGTCTTACGGCATATCAACCTTGTTAGGTTATTTTAAGGCGAAGTCCGTTTAATATCTATGGTCCCCAATTTGGTCTGCCAAACATTTTAAACATGCAAACACTCACGTAAAATATCGTACTTAGATGAAATATTTATTTCTTAAGAACCAATCAATTGATTTAGTTCAAAATTATTTTTAACATTATCTCAAAATTTGATCCATTGATAGCCCCTCGAACAGATACTATCATACTAGGTTAAATTAGATTTGGGAGTAAGGACAATGAAAGCGGTGACTCTGCACTCCTCTGATAATGAGTAAACTTCTATCAATCCACCTGATGTTCATCGATTTTGGAATAAAATAGAAAAGTTTACTTCAGAGAAAGCTAGATCGATCCCAAAGTACAAGAATTTGAACTATGTTCTCAGTACTCGAATTCCGTTTAGGGAGATCACTCCCTTGTGACGTAATTTTCAATATATATATATATATATATATATATATATATATACCAGTAACTAGATGACCGCTGACCAATAAAAAGATTCATCCCTTTTCATTAGAAATGCTTGAGAAGATCCCTTAAGATTTACTAGCGGAATTTTATACTGGATACGGAAATGTTTACGAAATCTGGCTGATTAAGTGCGTTGGGTAAGATAAGTTGTCGCTGATAAACTCCCTAAAAGTCTCTTCCATGATGAGTTCGATAATGGCAAACGTTCTCAACATAAACCCAGAAAAAAGATCTAAGGATTTTTCTAAACAAAACTTAAAGTCTTTGGAAACAGATGTTAAAGAATGGGAAGGAAAAACAGTTGATATAGAAATGATAGGAGCCAAATAATCAAGAATGGTTGTTCTGGGATCAAAAAAAGGAAAATAAAAAAACCGAAGTATGCTTTACGTAAGGGTGATTCATTTGTAAAATTGACAAGTGGTTTTGAGAATTGAGAATACGAACTCTGCTTTTGTCAACTGTTATCAAAAGGTGGATATGTTAACCATGGCAAATCACATAACTTACAACCTCAGAAACTTATAATCTTTCGTTGCTGCCTCGTCCTCTTGGTAATGCATGTGATACATGTGATTAAGTGTGAAAATGAAGTCCTAAATTAAAAAGATACATAAGCGTACATAAAAGTGATATTACCCGGATGGATCCCATTAACCCTGTACAAAATTCATGTTTATCATATTTGCCACAAGTCTTGTATGTCAACAGCTGGGCTTAAAAGTCACTTAGAGCTCATGAACGGAAATTAGTTGGTTATTGGGATGTTTTTATTATAACTTCGGTGGTAAAGACGTCAATATACCGTCAAGATGTTGTAGTCATTATTTATAAATAAACAGGGCATTTCAGAAAAAAAATGCATATATCATTTTGTAATCTTATAACTCAATCAAAATGATTTCAAATTTTAACATCATGAATAGAAACAACTCAAAATTCTACGTTTAATGCTTTGATGTATTATCTTTTCAATGTCATTCAATTGAAAAGAAAACGTGTTTAAACATTTAAAGTAGAATTTTGAATAGTTTCCTCACAAACTGGCAAAATTTGAGGTCATTTGAACGAGAATTAATCAAGTTATTAGATTACAAAATTTATATTATTTTTTCTGAAATACCCTGTATATTCAAATAATATCCTATTTGTATGTTCCTGCAACAGGAAAATTGGCTGAAATCTTAACAACCCATTCAATCTGTGGGCTGAGTAGGAGTTAAGGGCTCAGAACTCCCTACTAGATAAAATAGGATTTGCAAAAAACATTCAATTATTTTTTTCCCAATTAGATAAAAATAAAAATAAAACAAAAACCTTTCTAATGAAGCAATCGGGATTGACAAAAAAGATGAAGCCACTAATTCATAAAGTATATTAGTATATACTAATTAGTATACACTAATTAATGTATACTAATGTTAATTCCTCATCTCAAAGATACAGATCATCCTGGTAATGACACTAAAGTGCATTTGATGGTAATATTCTAATTGTGGAGGTCTGAGGAATGTGGATTACCTCTCCATTGCCATTACTCCCAGGTCCATTCTGTCCTAGATTGGTATTACCTGTTTGGGTCCCATTTATTAGTCAAATAAAACTAGTGTCCTGAGTATGAGATTAAACTTCATCTGATGGTGAGGTCCCAGTGCTGGAGCTTTTGGAAACGTAGAGTGTGCCATTACTCCCAGGTCCACTCTGACCTGGAGTGGTAGTACCTGTTTGGGTCCCATTTATGAGTCATATAGAACTATTTAAAAATTATTTGTATTCGATTTAACCAAAAGTTTCTTAAGAAACAACTATACAAAACATGTAAATATGAACGTACAATGAACGCAATTCCGTAACCTCTAGATATAAAATAACCATAGATGGGTGATGTGCCGTTAAAATCAATCAATGAATCAATCAGAAAATCTAAAGAAAAATTTGAGTTGTCCACGTGGCGTAATAGCTAACATACCGGACTGCAACGTCATAGTAAGCGAGTTCGAACTCTAGTCGCACCATTACGTTTTCTTTTGAACTAATATCTTTGGGAAAGGCATGAACCCCTTTATCTCCCCCGCTACTGTCCTTCTACAAGGATGGATTTGGTATTAAATAACCCACATAGGTTGATATACCATCAAAACAAATAAACCAAACTATCAAACTTTATTCTAAGTATCAGAGTTCTTTATCCATGAACCAAAACTTTTTCTTATTTGACTATAGACGAGACACGAGATTGACTGGTGAATTGTCATTATCAGAAAGGAGTAAAAATCGTGTTACAAGCTTAAAGCAAACGACACAAAAGATACGATAAAACCAACGCACATCCATGGGAATTTCTTCTTCTTCTTCTTCTTCTTCTTCTTCTTTGAAGAATTAAGTATCTTCTTTCTATTTCTTTTTTTTCTCTTTTTCTTTTCCTTTTTAATTGTCTCTCAGTAACTTTATGATTCTCTTTGCCGAACAGGTGTCTTTTCAAAAGATGTTCGGAAACAATTAGACTAAAGAGAGAAAATAAACAATTTCTGCGCACAATTTAACATCAGATATTTTTTTCCTACACTTGTAAGCATGGCTCAATGATTCAGACAGAGTTTGAACGTTTTGAGGTGGAATCTCGATTTTATCATTCGATTTATTTATTAATAATTTGTACTTGAAAATCTTTTTAATACCAAGAATATCAGTAAGTAATATATAAGTAAATGCACTTACATATATATGTACGCAAAGATATTTTAGTTTTAGAGTTATCTTTACATATTGATCATTTCTAAAAAAATTTTCAATAGATAGATAGATAGATTCCCTTGTTTATTGAATGAATCTCGTAGATAGATAGATAGATAGATAGATAGATAGATAGATAGATAGATAGATAGATTCCTTTATTTATTAAATGACTTTCGCTGATAGATAGATAGATAGATAGATAGATAGATAGATTCCCTTGTTTATTGAATGAATCTCGTAGATAGATAGATAGATAGATAGATAGATAGATAGATAGATAGATAGATAGATAGATAGATTCCCTTGTTTATTGAATGAATCTCGGAGATAGATAGATAGATAGATAGATAGATAGATAGATAGATAGATAGATAGATAGATTCCCTTGTTTATTGAATGAACCTCGTAGATAGATAGATAGATTGATAGATTGATAGATAGATGATAATAGATAGATAGATAGATAGATAGATAGATAGATAGATAGATGTAAGAATGTATAAAAAATAAAAAAAGAAGATTCGATGATAGAGTATTAAAGAAGGAGATAATGTCTATACTTACCATCCCGCAAGCAATTTGTAGTGCCATTGAAAGCAATTTTGAAGCAGTTAAACGATCAGCGCAGTTGACATAAGGTACCGAAAATTCTTCTTTTTCGCCTTCCTCCTTATATAAGAAATTAAGACAAAATCAGAATTAACTTGATCGTCAAAACCAAAGCAGGCTTAAAATTTTTTTTCCGATATTTGTTTGGCATAAATCGAAAGAAAAAAAATTAGAAGAGAAACAACGAAGCGCTGTGTAAACAAAAGGAACTTTTAGTTTCACTTTTAGTTTCACTTATCAGGAACAGAAAAAAAAAGTTTAATTTTTTTAGTCGTCCAAAAATAAGACATTTGTCGATTAGAGCAGTAGAATACATCGACTGCATCTCTGCAGAGAGAAAGTAATACCCCTCAATAAGGGTGCTTGAAAACCGGATCCTAGTAGCTGAGCAGTCTGTGACTCGGCAGCGAATATAGTCACGTGACAGTAACACTCCTCTTTTGCCCCTACTGGGTTAGTCGGACGGTCGAAGACTCCCGATCCGATCAATCAGCTGGTCACGACGACCGTATTCTTCAAACTGCTCTTGTGGCAAATAAACAACCAACCCTTTTTATCTTAAAGGTGCTTGTAGGCGTTGGCTGAGGGTCAACCGCGTTGAAAAAACAAGACATTATTTGTCCTAGGTATGACACTAAACTGCATCTGATAGTGAGGCTCCAGTCCTGGAGTTTGTGGATTACCTCTTCATTATTATTACTCTCAGGTCCACTCTGACCCGGATTGGACGTACCTGTTAGGGTCCCACTAAACGATCATCTAGAACTGTTCGATCATTTACTAAGGATTATAAATTGTTAGTTGTAACCATACAGCTGCGTTCAAATTATCTGGATTAAATAGGAATACTTGATAAATAGAATTACTAATGTTAAATCGCAATACTCGAAACCATTTGACAGTGTTCAAACAAACGATTCCATATGTAATGTAATGGCCGTGGGATTTCGGTTCATGCCTTTGGGTTTAGTTAGGCTGAGAACCTTTCGGCTCAGCACATGGGTTAGTTAGGTGCAAACTTGATGCAGGTGTGACGCGCGCGGGGCGGACGTGTCACTCAGAGATGTCACAATAGCCCACATTGGAACTTGGGTTACGGGGTGCGAGTGAAATCATGCACCGGAAGCGCGCGGAGGATTTTGGCGATTTCGAAGAAAGTTAGAGAGTTGGAAGCTAGACACAAAAGGAGACGGTTGACTTTTGGGGCTCGCTGAGGCGAGACGAATTTGCGCGCTACGGGCGCCGCGCGAGATGGGGGCCAGATGAAAAAGACAGCATAGAAAGATTGTATCTCTCTCCTTATGTCGAAGAACCTTTAAACTCAAAGGTAATAAAAGGTTCGTACCTGAACTGAGAAGTCGTTACGTGTTTTTCGTATTTCGAGATTCCTATGTTATATATATGTAATGAACATCCCATGTATGTTCCGCATATTCATGTATATGGCTATGCTATAAATAGAATAATGAGTGTTAGATAGAAGTACTTGAAACCATTTAACTGTGAACCAAAAAATAAGAAATAACTCGTTTAGAAATAAGCTTACCTATAAACTATTCGCTCACAAATCAAATATATAAAATATATATTTTTATATTTTGCTGTCCAATGCAGCATTTCTTTTTGTTCATCAATTTAGATCTTCATGTTTTGATTTATGACGAAATTCCTCTGATGAGAGTTAAAAGAAAGAAACTTTTTCGACGTATACATCAGACCGACTTATACTCGAGTATACACGACAGTTAGAATTTACCGCAAATTTCTCTGATCTCGAAAAATACGGTGAAAAATGACGTCATCGAAACACGATTGTGAGTTAGCGAGAAATAAATGAAATTACTATCAATGCATTGCAAGATATGAATTCTGAGCATTGCTCTACGGCAAAAACCTGGCACTGAGCGAATATTTAAAATATTTACCTAGCTTCCCTAAGTCCAGTTCAAGGCCACAATTTGATTTATTGATTGATTTTGACGGCATGTCAATCTGTTGCGGGTTATTTTATACCAAGAGGTTAGGGAATAACATTCATTGTATGTTCATATTTGCATTTTTTGTGTAATCGTTTCTTTAGAGTAGTTTTTTTTTTTTTGTTTTGTTTTTTTGCAGCCAGTCTTCTCTAACACAAATAAACCATTCTGATTGACTCAGATAAGACACTATCAGAGTGGACTTGTGAGTTATGGCAATGAGACGTAGCCCACACTCGCCTGATCTTCAGAACTGGAGTCTCACTATAAGATGCAGTTTAGTGTCATACCCAGGACGCCCTTTTTTGGGAAGAGGCCTTACCACTCTGAAGAAGATACAGTCAATTTATTCTAAGCCCTGTCGACAGGGCACAATATGCAACGAGATGAACTTACATTTTTGATGTTGTGACGTTGATTTCTCAGGTAGGAAAGTAAATCGCCCAGCGGAATGTGTTCGACAATTAGGCAAATTGGTCTTTTACTCGTACAGCATCCAAGCATGCTCACAATATTTTCATGATAGCCAATCTTCTTCATCACTTGGATTTCACGAATGAAATCTATTTGGAAAATCTCCTTGGCCGATTCTAAAAAAAAAAGTTAGAAAAACAAATATCGAATTCATTCTATATTGATTTTTAGAGATATCGATACAAATCGGAATTCGAAGAAAAATTATACTAAACTACGACTCAATAATTTATCAAAGTCCCGTTTTATAAATACAATAAAATAAATAAGGGTCCGGCATCAATTTTAATTACAAACGCACAATATATTCTAAATGTGTTGAAAAAGTATCGGGTATTTACAGTAGTTCTGTTATGAATATTAATTGTATATATTAAACATTATACAATGAAAATATCAGATACAAATTCAGCTAATACCTACTTGGATTCAATTCTGACCAGTAAAATGTCCAACCAGAATTTGTGTTTATGGTATATTCGAAAATTATGCTAACACAGCCACCTCAAACACAAGCTGATCTCAAATACGTTTTTTTTTTAAATTAGCTATGAAGGAAACGTTAATTCTCTTCAAAATAGAGGTGTGTTCAAAAAGTATCGATACTGAAACTGTATTTATTAAGGCAGAACTGAAAAATGAATCATCATCATCATTATCAAGTCGTGCTGATAGCACGGAGTTCCCTGAATCTTTCTTGCCATCCATCGCTCTCTGCAGGTCCTCCAGACTGTATCCAGTGTCCGCACGAAGCTGATGTATGTGATTACTTCCTGGTTGGCCAACACTGTGTCAAAATCCATAAGATAACGTTGCTTATGAGTTGGTCCTTACTTCTCCAGTTCTATGTGGAATCAAATACCTTGGATAACAATGTTGACTCGAGAGTTTTTGCACGTACTCCTTCGAAGATTATTCGGATTGTCACAATCTGTGATGTTGTTGATCAATTTCTCCGAAATCCGAACTGGTATTTTCCTTAGAATTATCTTGACTTGAGGTTGGATACGATTTAGAAACAGAACGTTATAAATCTGAACAGTTCGGATTTTTAAAAAAGGTTTACTTATCGAACTTGTATCCGTTGAAGGGATTAATAGAAACACAAAATGTTTAAAAGATTTTAATCTGATATAAGTCGGTTTGTTTGATTTAAAACAAAAGGACAACAAAAAAGTTGTTGTCCTCACAAACACACACACACACACACACATGCTCATATTTTGTATGCTTACGTGTGTATTAACTATTAATGAACATTTTGTAAACATTTTCTTAACAAAAGTCTAAATTAAATGGATTTTAAAATTTCATTGAATAAAAGAATCGGATCGAGAAAAGAATTATTATTCTTATTTCTTTTATTTGTTAAAGTCTTTTTTCTCCTTCTACTTCCTTCTCCTCTGTTCTACTCGCTTCCTCTTTTTTCTTCTTCTTCTTCTTCACTTTCTTCTTTTTCCATTTCCTTATCTTTTATGCCTAATTCTTTTTCTTATTTCTTTTCTTCTCCCTTCTCATCTTTTTACACCAATATTCTTCTTCTTTGTTATTCTAATACCTTTTTGCTTCCTCTCTTCCTTCTTTCACCTCCTCTTTTTATTCCTAATTCTTTTTATTTTATTTTATCTTTATTCTTATTATTTTTCGCCTTTTATTTCTCTTTTTCTTGTACTTCTTTTCTTTCTTCTTTCTCCTTTTAGCATCTTTTTTAAATATTTCTTCGCTATTTTTTCTTCTTCCTTTTCTTTTCTATTGGCTTTTTTTATTTTTTCTTCGACCTTTTCTTTTCTATTGGCTTTTTTTTATTTTTTCTTCGACCTTTTCTTCTTATTATATTTCTCTTCCTTCTTCTTCCTCTAACACTTTTTATTATTTTTATCCTTCTTTAATTTCATCTTCAACTTCTTTTTATTTTCTACTTATTTTCGTATTTTTTCTTCTTTCTCTTCAAATAATCCTCTTTCTTCTTCTTCTTCTTCTTCTTCTTCTTCTTCTTCTTCTTCTTTCATTTTTCCATTCTTCTCTCTTATCATACTTCTCTTTGTCCTTCTTTCTCTCTAGCACTTTTTTCTTTCTTTTTCTCCTTCGCTTTTTCTTTTGCGCTCTTGTCTTCCTCTTCGTCTTCCATTTTTTTAAACTTTTTTTTTACCTATTTTATTTTTCTCCCTCATCTATAACAATTTCTTCTTCTTCTTCTTCTTCTTCTTCTTCTTCTTCTTCTTCTTCTTCTTCTTCTTCTTCTTCTTCTTCTTCTATTAATCTCCTTTTCCCACCAACACTCGTCTTTCCTCTTCCACATGTTTATTCTCTCTTACCACTCCCCCCGCCCACTCTCTCTCTCTCTCTCTCTCCCTCTCTCTCTCCATCTTACTCTCTCTCTCTCTCTCTCTCTCTCTCTCTCTCTCTCTCTCTCTCTCTGGCTTCTTTTTTTTTGCTCTCTCTTTTTATTTTTCTTCCTCTTCCTTCTTATCCATCAATTGATCCAAATAATTTAAGCCGATCAAAAGAAACACCGCCAAAATCTTCCCGCCAAGCCTGAAAACATCAAAGGAACCGACAAAACAAAACAAACCCAAACAAATAAAAAAACAATCACAGTCAAACAAATCGAAGCTGATGCTAGAAAACCCTCACCATCATTGATCTGTTCTTCCGCGTCTGATGTCTGATCGTTCGATGACCAGCCAATCGATTGGGCTCAACAAACAAACGAATAAAACTGCTTAATACAAATACACACACACACGCACACACACACACACATACACACGTATTATATATATATATATATATATGAATGTATGATGATATTAGCCATAAAAAATTTACTATTAAGCAAGACAAAATGCTGTTCATTATTCTTTTCTGTGGTTTTTGTTTTAATTTTTGTTTTTGTTTATTTCATATTTTTTAAAGCTAATAATATTGTTTCATTTTATTTTTTTCTTAATGTTTATTTATTTTTACCGTCTCAGAGAAAGAAATACATTCTAAAACAGACACAAATGTACACGTGTGTATTTGTTATTTTAATACCTTTTTATTTAACTATGTAAACGTGCATCCGAACTCACCACCGCCATATATATATATATATATATATATATATATATATATATATATATATATATATATATATATATATATATATATATATATATTAAAATCTTCTTTTTCCTTACAAAGAAGATACATCTGATATTTATATTTAAAAAGTAAGAACTCAACTGAATTGCTAAAAGCTTCCGTGCATATATATATATATATATATATATATATATATATATACACACACACATTATTGCCCATAAACAAATACACCCCTAAAAATTTTTATGAGAAATATATTTTACTTCTACGACAAAGATGCCAAGATCTCATTATTTCTAATGGAACACTATACTATCAAAATAACTGCTTTGAAAATCCGTAAGCAAAGATATATGTCATTATCATCATCATCATCATCATCATCATCATCAACAGCAAGTCCTGCTGGCACAGAATCCAATGAAACTCGCTTTCTCTCCGCCTCTCTCTCTCTCTCTCTCTCTCTCTTACGCACACACACATACACACACCTCTCATACGTCTCTATTGGCCATCGCTCCAGGTCGGTCTTCTTGATTGCATCCAGTGTCCACACAAAGCAGAAGTAAGTAAGTCTTCTTAGGTTAACCAGCACTGGTGCTCATGTGTCGGAGTCCAAAAATAAACATCATTACAATTCGGCAGACAAATTTTCCTTACATTGTCCTAGTACAGCTGACAAATGCTCCTTATATTGTCTAAATACAGCTGACAAATGCTCCTTAGATCGTCCGAATACAACTTAAAAGTGTTCCTTACCTTGACTGAATACAGCTTATAAGTGTTCTTTATATCGTCTGAATACAGCTGATAAGTATTCTTTATATCGTCTGAATACAGCTTACAAGTGTTCCTTACATTGTCCGAATACAGCTGATAAGTATTCTTTATATCGTCTGAATGCAGCTTATAAGTGTTCCTTACATCGTCTGAATACAGCTTATAATTGTCCATTACATCATCTGAATACAGCTTATAAGTGTTACTTACCTTGACTGAATACAGCTTACAAGTGTTCCTTACATCGTCTGAATACAGCTGATAAGTATTCTTAATATCGTCTGAATACAGCTTACAAGTGTTCCTTACATCGTCTGAATACAGCTTACAAGTGTTCCATACGTCGTCTGAATATAGCTTATAAGTGTCCATTACATCATCTGAATACAGCTTATAAGTGTCCATTACATCATCTGAATACAGCTTACAAGTGTTCCTTACATCGTCTGAATACAGCTTACAAGTGTTCCTTACATCGTCTGAATACAGCTTATAAGTATTCTTTATATCGTCTGAATACAGCTTACAAGTGTTCCTTACATTGTCCGAATACAGCTGACAAGTGTTCCTTACATCGTCTGAATACAGCTTACAAGTGTTCCTTACATCATCTGAATACAGTTTATAAGTGTTCCATACATCGTCTGAATACAGCTCATAAGTGTTCCTTACATCGTCTGAATACAGCTTATAAGTGTTCTTTATATCGTCTGAATACAGCTTACAAGTGTTCCTTACATCGTCTGAATACAGCTTTCAAGTGTTCCTTACAACATCTGAATACAGCTTTCAAGTGTTCCTTACAACATCTGAATACAGCTTATAAGTGTTCCTTACATCGTCTAAATACAGCTGAAAAATGCACCTTACATCGTCCGGGTACAGCTGACAAATGCTTCGGCTGAAAATGCTACAACCATTTCTTTTTTCTTTTTTCTATTTTGTGATACATATGTTTCATTGTTTGTATTATCTTATAAACATGTAAAATATTTTTTGTCAGTTTCAGCTCAGAAAGAAATCACTTTTTGTAGCAAGATTAATTTCCAGAATCAATTAAAGAATTTGATGAATCATCAATCCGAAAATCAAAAAGCAATTTCAATTTTTACTACTTATTTTCCGAAAAATCGAATTGGTTTCTTATCTACATTGTTAGAAGAAGAAGAAGAAGAAGAAGAAGAAGAAGAAGAAGAAGAAGAAGAAGAAGAAGAAGAAGAAGAAGAAGAAGGAGGAAGAGGAGGAGGAGGAGGAAGATGAAGAGGAAGAGATGGTTGGAAAAAAGGTGGTATGTAAAAAAGGAAAGATGAAAAAGGGAAGAAGCAAAAGTATAAAAACGAAAATTGCAAAAGGATGAAAAAGGCTACAGTAGGAAAGAAGAATCTGTATATGAAAGAAGAAGAAGAAGAAGAAGAAGAAGAAGAAGAAGAAGAAGAAGAAGAAGAAGAAGAAGAAGAAGGTGATGATAATGATGATGGTGATGGGCGTATAGAAAAGAACGAAAAAAAAGAAAAAGAGTCGAAGGTAAAAAAGTATGAAAAGAAAAAACAAAGAAATAAGAAAAGAGAAAACAATACAGCTGTAGAAGGGAATATGTAGAAGGGTGATAGAAATAAAAAAAAAAGAGAGAGAAAAGGCATGAAATATATTAAGAACAAAAAAAGAAGAAGAAAAAGAGATCAAGAAAGAAAGAAAGAAAGAAAATGGCTAAGCGAGAAAACGAAAAATGGTTAGAAAAAAAAGTAACAACAAAAGACATGACGATGAAAGTAGGAGAAAGTAGTCGTTAGAAACATCGATGTCGACAATCATACACACGCATAGACATACACACATACATACATACAAAGTCATACATACATACACACACGCACACATACGCACACAAAGACGCCTTCGTACACATGCTCATAAATGCACACATAAACCTAGTGATACACAAGATGGCAAAGCACATATAATGTCTTTCACTGAAAGAGACACATAACACACTTGTGCTATGCAAATATTTCTCGACCATCTTATCAGATGATTTCCCCAACCCCAACCTCGTGTTGAAATAATCTCGGAAATAATCATTAATCTTTGCTTCCTGGTTTTATTTTTGACGTCGCTTCTCCCTGACTTTTATTTTCTTGGGAAACATAAATAAAATGAATGCAAAGCGAAAAGAATTTCATTAAAAACCAAATTAGTTTCCATTTTTACACACTGTCTTTTATCAGAAACAAAAATTCTGCCAAAATTATAAAGGGACAAAAAATATTTTAAAATCCGGCAAAAAGTATTCAAAGATATATATAAATCCAGCAAAAACATTTATAAATCGGGTAAAAATTAAATTCCAAACCTGGGAATCATGTCGTATATATTTTGTTGGAGGTGTGATTTATTTTGTTGGAGGTGTGATTTATTTTTTGACTGCCGACTCACCTTCGATTGGGACATTAGAATTGTCAATAAACAGACAAAAAGAAAACAAAATTTTTAAATATATTTAAACAACAATTTGAAATTTTTTTACTTATGTTCACGGTTGACAAAAACCTGCAATTCAGAGAAATAAATGGCAGCACTTATATATCTATATATTACGAAAATTCTCATTATGTTCGAAGATAGATAGATAGATAGATAGATAGATAGATAGATGGTTGGTTGGTTGGTTGATTTACGGCGTATCAACCCTTGTAGTTTATTCAAAGCCAAAAATGATTAGTTTTAAGCAAACAGTTTTTAAACAAGCCAGAGCTCATTTGTTGGCACACAGTTAAATGGTTTCAATTTAGACTATCTAACTAATTGTTTTATTTGCTTAGTCAAATGGTTTCAAGTATTGTTATTTATCGCTAGTAATTCTATTCAACGTTATTAATTCGTTTGCATACAATTAAATGGTTCCAAGTGATGCTATGTAATACTAATAAGACTGGTTTTGTTTTGTTTGGTTTGGTTTGGTTTTATGGCACATCAACCATTGTAGGTTATTAATGCCACATCCATTTTATACATATAAACATTTCTATTTCAAACAATTCAGTTTAGTATAAGTGTAGTTTTTTTGTGTACATACAGTTAAATGTCAAAACAGTTCTACTTCAAACAATTCAGTTCATCGTAAGTACACAGTTTAGTTATATAGGACTCGATCAAGTGCTACCACTCCGGGCCAGAGTGTACCTGGGAGTAATGGCAATGAAGGGGTACTCCTCATTCCCAAAAACTCCTTCGTTACTGGAACCTCTATTAGATTGTTTAGTGTCATATCTAGGACACCCGTTGGTTGGAGGAGATCTTATTCCTCCACAGAGAAGCAGTTGGTGTATTCTACATCCCCAGCTTCCCGGATAAAATTGAACAGGCATTTATTTGCCCACTGTTAAATGGTTTCAAGTATAGAAAATGATTAAATATTTCTATTTGACCTATAGATGAGATTCTCACTGGTACAACTACTCCGGGTCAGAGTGGACCTGGGATTAATGACACAGAACAGGTACTCCAAATTCCCCTAAACTCCAGGACTGGAGCCTGACCTTCAAATAGCTTTGTGTCATATTCCAATGCTCGTTGAAGAGATCTTACACTTCTGCAGAGATGCAACCGGCGTATCCAACAGTCCCAGACGAATGGACTTAGAGAGACAAATAATGAATATAATGATGGTTGGTTAATTATTAGATTTTATGGCATATCAACCTTTGTGGGTTATTTAATGCCAAATCCATTTTTACGCAAATATTCAGTTCTATTTCAAGCAGTTCAGTTGAGCATAAGTACACAGTTTAATTGTCAAAAACATTTCTATTTCTGGTTATTCAGTTTACTCAAACAGTTCTAATTCAGCCAATTCAGTTTAGTATAAGTATAGATTTTCCCCCCACACAGTTAAATATCAAAAGTTATATATTAAACAACTCAGTTTAGCGTAAGTATGCAGTTTAGTTCTATTTAACCCATAGATAGAGCCCTATAAGGTGCTACCACGCTGGGTCAGAGCAGACATGGGAACAATGGCAATGAAGAGGTGCTCCGCATTCTCCAAAGCCCCAGTATCACTGGAACCTCACCATCAGATTGTTTAGTGTCATATCTAGGACAATCGTTGATGGTGTCTTACCCCTCTGCAGAGGAGCAGTTGGTGTATTCTACAGCTCCACCCACCAGCTGACAGGTCAATTAATATACTGAGTTGAATAGACAGATAGGCAGATGCACAGAGATATAGATATTAACAGAATGAGAGAGAGAGAATGAACATACGGAATTAAATTGGTTTGGTGTCTTTGTTTAATGGCATATCGTGGCTTATTTAATGTTAAAGCCATCCTTGTAGAAACGAGGTCGTACAATTGGTGGGTGAGATAAGGCGGTTATAACCTTTCCCAAGGGTAGAAGTCCGAAAATGAACGTAAGAACGCAACTGGAGTTTGAACTCGCTTACCTCGGGACCTGTGCCCAACACTTTAGCCATCACACCACGGGGACTCCCTTCTGAGCTAAATTGATAGACAGGAAGATATACAGCGAGAGAGATATAAACATAATGTGATAGATAGATAGATAGATAGATAGATAGATAGATTGAGTGAGTGGTGAGAAAACTAAGATAGTCAGATAAAGAGTGAAAGAGAGAGAGATGAGAGAGAGAGAGAGAGAGAGACTGTGTGTTAGAGAGAGAGATGAGAAAACTAATATTGTTAGATAAAGAGTGAGAGAGAGAGAGAGAGATGAGAGAGAGAGAGAGAGACTGTGTGTTAGAGAGAGAGATGAGAAAACTAAGATAGTCAGATAAAGAGTGAGAGAGAGATGAGAGAGAGAGAGAGACTGTGTGTTAGAGAGAGAGAGATGAGAAAACTAAGATAGATTGATAGATGATAAAACTATAATAGAGAGAGAGAGGGTGAGAGAGAGAGAGAGAGATGAGAAAACTAAAATAAATAGATAAGGAGAGAGAGAGAAGAGAAATCTAAGATAGAGAGAGTGAATGAGAGAGAGAGAGATGAGTAAACTAAAATACATGAATAGATAAAGAGTGAGAGAGAGAGAGAGAAATAAGAAAACTAAAAAAGATAGAAAGAGTGAGTGTGTGTGTGAGAGAGAGAGAGAGAGAGAGAGAGAGATGAGAAAACTAAGATAGATAGATAGATAGATATCTTTGTGTAGGAGGATTTGAATTTCTTAGAACAATCCAAGCATCGTCTCCTCTCTCTCTCTCTCTCTCTGCCAATGCCGTCATCATCTTCGTCAGTCGTCATCATCATAGTCGTTCCGTCTAAACATTTTCCGTCTATGTCAGTGCTTTAATTCTTCAAATAAAAATAAGGAGGAGAAGGCGGAGGGTTGTACAGAATCCCAAATTGTTGATTGTGCGCGTTGAGCCGAAACAATTTTTCGACATTCTTTTTTTTTTCGTTCTGAAGGAGACCCGCTTGGTGTGTCTTGTCAAGAGGCGTGATTGACAGGCACTGGCCGAGCAGAAAACATTGCCAATCGCTGTCTATTGTTGTTGAGGATCACAAGAGGGTGTTGTTTTGTGTGTTGCCCTCCTGTAAACACTTTTAAAACGACCTTAAAAAACAGACTGACATGACTTGAGACCACACACTTGAATATTACCGTGTTCAGCTTGTAGGCTCTCTGTTCATATACATGAAGAATCGGGCAGCTGTGGAACCCCCACCCCCATCCCGTCAAGTGTCGCGAGCGGAGGCGGCGGCGTGGGGCTGGAATGTGAAGCATGTATATTTCTCTAGATCTGTATTAAACCACGCACATGCAGACATATGAAAGATGTATATTGTATTTACTTATATATATATATATCGAATTACATAATGGAAAATAATATATATACATATATATATATATATATACGTCTATGTCTGCGTTTCTGTGTGTATATATCTATTTCTATATATGCATCGACGTACGTGTTTTAGTGCATGCTTAAGATACGAATACAGACACCGAGTATCTATATTGTGTTTAATTATACTTGTGTGTGTGTGTGTGTGTGTGTGCGTGTTTGTGTGTGTGTGTGTGCGCGCGCGCGTGTTTGTGTGTGTTGTTGTTGTTGTGTGTGTGTGTGTGTGTGCGTGTGTGTGCACGCGTTGTTGTTGTTGTTGTTGTTGTTGCGTGCATGCGTGCGTGCGGTGTGTAATGTCAAAATATGTGCATAAACGCCTATAGGTAATATAAATTTTCTATACTGGACTACGACCAAACACAAATCCACTTTAAAATAAAATAAAGCAAAGAAACAATTTAATAATATTATATCCTATCCAAGTGTGGATTTTCACGTGTTTTAATATGACTAACGCTCCTACACACACGCATACACATACATACACACATATACATACATGCACATATTCACAGTTGGGGAATCCCCGTGTTGTAATTACTTTAATGCTGAATTGCAACTTAGAAGTAAGCAAGTTCAAGCTCCAGTAGGGTTCCTTCATTTTCAGACTAAGACTCTTAGAACAGGTATTAGCCCTCTTATCCTTTGATCTATGGGTTAAATAGTACGACTGCTGTTCTTCTACAAAGATGACTTTGGCATTAAATAACCCACTATATGCAATTAAACAAAGTAACTATATAGATGGTGCCGAGAAGTTCTCGCCCCAACCAAAAATGGAATAATCTCGACCCATGTAATTCCACAGATTCATCTTCAAAAACATACTTGGCAACATCATTCGTCCCAAATTCTTCCTCCAGAAATCAATAAATTTCTCAATAAATAAGTTTATCCTTAGTTGGTCAAAAAACTTTCAAACACACCCTAATATATAAGTATATATACGAGGTTGATAGGTTGTTTGGGTTTATGGCATATCAACCTTTGTAGGTTATTTAACGCCGAAACTATTTTTATGAAAATAGTTCTATTTCAAATAATTCAGTTTAGCATAAGTACGCAGTTTAAATGTAAGTACAGTTTAATTGTGAAAAACATTTCTATTTCAAGCCATTCAGTTTAGTCAAGTAGTTCTAATTCACCTAATTCAGTTTAGTATAAGTACAGATTTTGTTTACACACAGTTAAATGTCAAAACAGTTTTAAGTTAAACAATTCAGTTTTGTGTAAATACAGTTTCAATGTCAAAAAACAATTCCATTTCAAATAATTCAGTTTAGCATAAGCACGAAGTTTAAATGTAAATACAGTTTAATTGTCAAAAACATTTCTATATCAAGCTATTCAGTCTAATCAAACAATTCAGTTTAGCATAAGTATGCCGTTAGTTCTATTTAACCCATAGATAGGGCTCTGTCAGGTGCTACCACGCCGGGCCAGAGTGGACCTGGGAGCAATGACAATAAAGGGGTACTCCGCATTCCCCAAAGCCCCAGTATCACCGGAACCTCACCATCAGATTGTTTGATGTCATATCCAGGACACACATTTGGGGGTCTTACCCCTCTGCATAGGTCCAGTCGGTGTATTCTACAGCCCCAGCCGACTGGGCAAGTATATATAATAGGGCAGGCAGAAAAGTTCATATGATGACATCATAGCTGCTGTTGATGACTTTTTTAAGCAATGGGGTCCAAGCTCTACAACACTGATAGAAGACGAGTGTAGACTACCAGGAGGAATATGTTGAAAAATAAACCTCATTTGTTCACATTCCATGAGTGTATCTTAGTCAACTTATGAACTTTTCAGCCGACCTATATATATATATATATATATATATATATTATTACTTACTTATTTACTTACTCACTTACTTTTAATAATTCTCAATTAGTTTCGACGTAAGAAAAGTTTTTGTGAAGAAATTATTATAAAAGTTTTTTAAGCTTTTAAAACGTTACGATGCCACAAAAGAACCAATGGAAAACGTTCCCACAAACATATCATTTGTCTATATTTCTGATTGTTGCTTTTTGTCTGAAGATGAACATCTCTCCAATTAAGATTTCTGTATTGCACAGTCATGTGCACGCAGATGACTCAACAGGTCAGGTTCTCTCCGACTGGTTCGTACACATACATAATATTTGAACAACCTGTTGTAATCTGTAAGATGTACATTTTAATGCCCTTTCATGTGTCTACTCAAACCACTTGATGTTTTTCACGTTTTGCTGCATATTGAGCAGGCGTTCTTTTCATGTCGAAGGAGCTGAATGTTGTTGTATACAGTTTGATTCTGTCTACGTTGGTGGGCTTATATGTGATTTACCAAACGAGCTGATATAATAGGAATGAGCATTTACAAAGATCAGGCGGCGTTGTTGTATTATCATCATCAAAACATGCTGATACCACAGAGTCCTTTGTCTCTCTCTCTCTCTCTCTCTCTCTCTCTCTCTCTCTCTCTATCTATCTATCTATCTATCTGTCACCATCGATCCCTGTTGTCTATAGCTCCTAACAGGTCCTTTAAACTTCATCTGGTGTCCACATAAAGCTGATGTTTGTAAGTCCTTATTGGTCAGCCAGCACTGGTGTGTCCATGTCTTGGAGTCACTTATAAGCTCGTCTTTACTTCACTAGCTGTGATCAGCATGTCTGCTTCGTCTTATTTGGATGGTTTGTGAGATAAGAGCTGTGGCCGTACTGCTGCTGTTTTATAGGACGCTGCTTCCAGGTTCGGATCAAAACAACTGCATTGTAGTGTCGATCCCATCTTTCCTTTAATCCAAGCGTTTCGTTAATGTCGAGATGGTACAACCATAAAGTTGTACAGACATAACCACAGCTTGGAAGAAATCTCGTTTTATTTTGTCAGACAGAAGAGATTTCCATATGATCGACAAGTCCAAGCTTTCCCGATTCATATGTTGACATCGCTCAGGGCACGACTGAGTTTACCCTGATTCACACGATTGAAATGCTTCGCCTTTTTTATAAATGGATTTACGCTACAATGAACGATTCTATTTATGTCAGAACCGGCCAAAAACCCTTTCAATAACCCAAACAGAAGAGTTCACCGCGACACTCATCGCTCATAAAGCAAAGATGGACCGAAATTAGACCTGCTCTACGCACCCACTTTCTGGACAAATGCGAAATAAAAATAAAGGGTCATAAAATATTTTCCATCCAATTAGTTACGTGACTCTTAGTAAGTCATTTTGTGCTGATTTGAGTCACCCGTGCTTGGGACTCCCAGTAATTGATGTTGATTTTCAGAGAGTTCGAGTTATTACTGATGACATCCTGAAACGCTTTCTCGGCCAACGGCGTGGACACTCGTCGATAATTAGTTCACCATAAAACAGAACGTTTGGAAGTCAATTATCTGCCATTATCACAATATGGCCTGTCGAATGTATCTGACACATCATTAATCACTTTTCGATACTCATCGCCTCTGAGGAACCTCTTAATGACTGAATGCGTCTTAACTAATTCTTATTAAGTAGTTTTTATGGAACCTCCTGAGAAACTTAAGTCGACAGTAAATGGCCAACTTTTCAGATTAATAAAGTAGAATGGCGAAGACATTCATATACGCTAAGCTTGTCGTTAATAAATCCTCAGCATGAGCAGACCCTCCTCTCAAATCTTCCAAAAGCATAATTAGATTCTTTAATGCTCAAATAAATTTCAGCCTCACCTGTGCCACCATCTCTTAACGGCACATGACAGAGATACACAACGTTATCGAATTGTAACATTTACCGTCGTGGGGACTAGAAACGGCGACATCAGCTCCAATCCCAGTGGAGGCTGTTTTAGTTTCACTTCGCGCTAATGAGAAAGACATGGATTTATTGTTTATCCCCTCAACCATCTAAGGTATTTGTAAATGGTAAGGGAGACTGGGTTTTTTTACAATGGTCCAGCAATTAGCCTAAAACTAGGAAAAGCCAAAATTCATACCAGTTTTGCCCCACCTAAAATTGACCTTGTGTCATATCATCACTCCGAAAAATGGTGCATCATCTTTGTATCTCTTTCAAAATATACAAGGACATCTATGTGATCAACACAGAGGAACTACCTCATGGAGAAAGACTACGAATATTATCAATATGGATATCTATGTGATCAACACAGAGGAACTACCTCATGGGGAAAGACTACGAATATTATCAATATGGACATCTATGTGATCAACACAGAGGAACTACCTCATGGAGAAAGACTACGAATATTATCAATATGGATATCTATGTGATCAACACAGAGGAACTACCTCATGGGGAAAGACTACGAATATTATCAATATGGACATCTATGTGATCAACACAGAGGAACTACCTCATGGAGAAAGACTACGAATATTATCAATATGGACATCTATGTGATCAACACAGAGGAACTACCTCATGGAGAAAGACTACGAATATTATCAATATGGATATCTATGTGATTAACACAGAGGAACTACCTCATGGGGAAAGACTACGAATATTATCAATATGGACATCTATGTGATCAACACAGAGGAACTACCTCATGGAGAAAGACTACGAATATTATCAATATGGACATCTATGTGATCAACACAGAGGAACTACCTCATGGAGAAAGACTACGAATATTATCAATATGGACATCTATGTGATCAACACAGAGGAACTACCTCATGGAGAAAGACTACGAATATTATCAATATGGATATCTATGTGATCAACACAGAGGAACTACCTCATGGAGAAAGACTACGAATATTATCAATATGGATATCTATGCGATCAACACAGAGGAACTACCTCATGGAGAAAGACTACGAATATTATCAACATGGAGAAACTCGTGAAGTAGGTTATCAAATACAAAAGAATTAAAATTGTATCAATTGAAAATTATTAATATAATAATTAATTGATGACATTCTCAAGACTCATCGATTCAAACAATGAATTCTTTTGATTAGAAAACAACGGAATATTACTTTACTTGACACTATTCCCAACGGTTATCAAATCTTAAAACAAAGTATATTCATCAAATAACAAAAACAATCTCTTTAATTGACACCATTCTCAACTGTAATCACCTTTGACAACACAGTAATTTAATGAAACCACAAAAGAACATCTGCTTTCTTGACGACATTCTCAATACTTACAAGCTCTGACAACAAAATACTTTGATTGAACCAAAAAGGGATTTCTCCTTATTTGACACCATTCTCAACAGTAATCACCTTTGACAACAAAGTATTTTAATTAAACCACAAAGGAACATCTGCTTTCTTGACGAAATTCTCAATACTTACAAGCTCTGACAACAAAATACTTTGATTGAACCACAAAGGGATATCTCCTTACTTGACGCCATTCGCAACTGTTATCAGCTCTGACAGCAAAGTATATTCATCAAACAACAAAGGAACATCTCCTTAGTTAACGCATTTCTCAACAGTCACCAACTCTGTAAAAAAGTATCTTAATTAAACAATAATGGAACCTCATATTTGACGCGATCCTCAGCAGTCATCACCTCTGGCAACAAAGTATCTTCATCAAACAACAAAGGAAAATCTCCTTACATGACGCTATTCACAACATTCATTATATCTGAAAATGAATTATTTTAACTAAACAACAAAGGAACATCTATTTACTTGACGCTATATTCAACAGTTTTCAGTTCAAACAAGAAAGTAGTTTAATTAAACAACAACAAAAAAATTCTAATTTAGCGCCATTTTCAACTATTGTAAACTGTGACAACAAAGTATTTTAAATAAACAACACAGGACCATCTTGCCTTACGCTATTCTCAACAGTTATCAGCATTAATACCTTTGGGAAAGGTATGAATCCAATTATTCTCCCTCCAGCTATGGGTAAATAGTAGGACAGACTGGGTTCTTCAGCCTTGGTGAGGCAATTAGTCTAGGAGAAGGAAAACTCTGAATTCAAACCTGTTAAAAACTCCGCTTAAAATTGGCCTTGTGTCATATCCTGCCCGAGCGGTGGGGTTGGTAAATGGGTTATCAGCTCTGGCAACAAAGCATTTGGATTAAACAACAAATAAACACCTCCTTCTTGACGCTATTCTCAACAGTCATCAACTCTAGTAACTAAGTATTTGAATTAAACGGCAAAGGCACATCTCCGTACTTGACGCCATTCTCAAAAGTTATCAACTCTGAAAAAAGTATTTTAAATAAACAACAAGGAACGTCTATTTACTTGACACAATTCTCAACATTAATCAGCTCTAACAACGAAGTATTTTCATCAACAAAGGAAAACATCTTATTGACGCCATTCTCAACACTCATCTTCTCTGAAAAAAAAAATTTTAATAATCAATGAAGGAACACATCCTTACTTGACACAATTCTCAACAGAACAGTTCTGACAAAATGTATTTTAAATAAACAACAAACGAACATCTAATTCCTTGATGCCATTCTCAACAGTTATCAACTGTGACAACAAGGTATTGGGATTAAAAAAACAAAACAAAAGAACATCTTATTTGATGCTATTTTTAACAGTTATGTGTTCTGACAACAAAGTATTTTAATAAAACAACAAAAGAACATCTTACTCGACGCCTATCTCAAAAGTTATCAGCTCTGGCAAAGGAGTATTTGAATTAAACAGCAGAGGACCATCTCCTCACTTGACACCATTTTCAACAGTTATCAACTCTGACAATCTAGTATTTTAATTTAAAACAAATGGAACGTGACATTACTTCACACCATTCTCAACAGTTAACAGCTCTGACAATCAAGTATTTTGATTAAACCTCAAAGAAATATCTTGCTTCACGCTATTCTCTAAAGTTATCAGCTTTGATAACAAAGAATTATAATTAACCAACTAAAGAACGTATCCTTCCTTGACGCCATTCTCCACAGTTATCAACTCTGACTATAAAGTATTTTAGTTAAACCACAAATGACATCTTTTTAATTAAGGTCATTCTCAATAGTTCTGACAAAAAGTATTTTAATTAAACCATAAATGACATTTTGTTAATTGAGAAATATCTCAACAGTTGTCAGCTTTGAAAAAAAAGTGTTTTAATTACATAACAAAAAAAAACTCTTTACTGAACACCATTCTCAACAGTCATTTCCTCTTACAACAAAATATTTTAATCAAACTATCAAGGAAAATCTCCTTACTTGACTCCATTCGCAACAGTTATCAGCTCTGAAAACAAAGTAGATTAATTAAACAAGAAAAGAACATCTCATTACTTGAAGCCCTTCTCAACACTTGTCAGCTCTAAAAACAAAGTATTCTCATTAAACAAAAAAATGATCATCTCCTTCCTTGACGCCATCCTTAAGGTTTATCACCTCTGACAACAAAGTATTTTAATCAAACAAAAAAGGACATCGTACTTTATGCCATTCTCAACATTTACCAGCTTAAACAATACAAGAACATCTCCTTAGATGTCGCTATTCTCAACAATTATCATCTTTCAAAATTTTTTTTAATTAAACAACAAAGGAACATCTTACTCGACGCCACACTTAACAGTTATCAGCTCTGAAAAAAGTATTTTAATTACACAGCAAAGGACATCTCCTTACTTGACACCATTCTCAACACTCATAAGCTTTGACAAAAACTGTTTTAATTAAGCCACAAAAAACATCTTACTTGAGGCCATTCTCAAAAAAAAAATCAGCTCTGATAACAAAGTAATTTCATTAAACATCAAAAAACATCTCCTTGCTTGACGCCATTCTCAAAAGTTATCAGGTCTGACAAAATGTATTTTCATCAAACAATAAAGGAACACCTCTTTATTTGACGCCATTCTCAACAGTTGTCAGCTCATAGATTAAATTATTTTAAATAAACAAGGAACATCTCCTTACTTGACGCCATTCTCAATAGTCATCAGCTCTGCCAAAAGGTATTTTAATTAAACAACAAACGTCTCATTAATTAACGCCATTCTCAACAGTCATCAGCTCTGACAACAAAATATTCTCATCAAACAACGAAGAAACATCTCCTTACTTGACGCCATTCTCAAAAGTTATCAGCTTTCGTAATAAAGTATTTAAATTAAACAACAAAGGAACATTTTCTTACTTCACGCCATTCTCATTCTGACAACAAAGTATTTAATTAAATGAAAAAGAAACAACTTTCTTGACACCTTTCTCAACAGTTATCAGCTCAGACAACAAAGAATTTCAGTTAAATAGCAAAAGTATATCTTCTTACTTGACGTCATTCTCAACAATTATCAACTTTGACAACAAAGTTTTTTAATCAAACAATAAAAGAACATCTCTTTATTTGACACTATTCTCAACAGTCATCAGTTCAGACAACAAAGAATTTCAATTAAATAGCAAAGGAACATCAACATACTTGATGCCATTCTCAACATTTATCAGCTCTGACAATAAAGTATCTTAATCAAACCACAAAAAACACCTCCTTACTTGACGCCATTCTCAACAATCATCAAGTCAGACAAAATGTATTTTATTTAAACAACAATAGAACGTTTCATTACTTGACGCCAATCTCAACAGTAATCAGCTCTGATAATCAATTATATTAATTCAACAACAAAGGAACATCTCTTTACTTGACGCTATTTTCAACTGTCATCAACTCTGACAACAAAGTTATTTATTTCAACAACAAAAGAACATTTATATATTTTACGCCATTCTCAACCATTATCATCTCTGAAAACAAAGTATTTTAATTAAAACAACAAAGAAGCATCTCCTTATTCGGCGCCATTCTCAACAGCTATCAGCTCTGAGAAGAAAGTATTTGATTAGGCAACAATATAACATATCCTTACTTGTCACCATTCTCTCTAGTCATCAACTCTGAAAACAAAGTATTTTAAGGGAAAACTCTTTACTTGACGCCATTCTCAACATTCATCACATTTAAAAGAAATTTTTTTCATGAAACAACAAAATTATACTTCTTACTTGTATTTTAATGTAACAATGGAGGAACATCTTACGGACGCCATTCTCAACACTTATTAGATTTGACGGCCATTCTAATTCAACAACAAAGAAATATCTCTAGACTTTATACCATTCATGACAGTTATCAACTCTGACTACAAACTATTTCAAATATATAGTAACGGAACATGTCCTAATTGACGCTATACTCGACAGTTATCAGCTCTGACAAAAAAGTATTCTAATTAAATAATACATACTATATAACTATATATCCTTTCCTGAAAATTACCGCCAATCTGGACAACCAAGTTTGCCCAAAATTGCCGAAAGTGCACAACAATTCCAATTCTTTAATAAGGTCCACAAACACTTTATAGGATGATGACTTGTTTTTTGTGTATTTCTTTTCACTCTTATTGATTAACTACTTGATTGATTTTTACGACACGTCAACTTGACCAGATTTATTTAATGCCTTGTTGTTTTAGAATCGCTTTTATTGTACGTCCATTTTTAACTATCATTATTTCTTTGTGATTGTTTCTTTAGAGATTTTTTGCAAACGATTCTATTGCATTCAAATGATTTTTAAACAGATCTATTTAACCAATTGTTGGGGACCTAACGGGTACTACGAATCTGTGTCAGAGTGGAACTGGAAGTAATTGTAATGATTGGGTATTCCGAACTGGAGCCTCATCATCATATGCAGTTCAGTGTCATACCAAAGACACACTCAGTTCTTAAGCGAAGTTTAACAGGTTTGAATTCAGTTTTTTCGTTCTCCTAGACTGGTTGCCATACCAGGGTTAAAGAGCACAGTCTTTTCTACTTTTTAACTATAGCCGGAGAGAGAATATTTAGAATCATACATTTCCTAAGGGTATCACCGCTAAGTGGAACGCAAATAGCTTCATCCAAGATTTGAACTCGAGTCACCGTGTCCATTTCCTATGACGGTAAGCATTACACCAGTGATAAGTACCGGCTAATTTTTGGAGTTCGTAGGAACCTACTTCTGTGGGCCGAATACCGGCCAAATCAACTTGGGTAGAATGACCATGTCCTTTCAACTGAAAGAATCATGAATTTCGGCAGTTCTTCAGTCACCATTTGGCCACAATAGACATTGACAGGGTGAATTTTCTTGTCCTCCCCCACCTCGAAATTCTTTTACTTCTATTTACTCTATGATTTTGGTGGCAGCAGTTTCATTTGGACCTTTTCTTTTTCATTTAATGGCATATAAACTCTCGTGGGTTATCTAATGTCAAAGCCCTTCTCCTTGTAGAACAGTAGTGGTACTATATCTAACCGTTTGATGGACGATATCAAGGGGTTCATACCCTCTCCCAAGGGGTCTTAGTTCGAAAGTGAGCGGAATAGCGCGACTGGAGATCGAAATCGTTTTGTATGATGCCGAAGTCGAGCATATTTGCCACAACGCCATGGGAACTCCCATCTATGAGTGGAATTTAAATCGCTGGAAATTCTTACACATAAAAGATTTCCATTAGTACATAGGTTTTTATTATTTTTACCACCAACTTTTACTGATTATATTTATTTAAAATGCATATACTTAGATGAATACTTTGAACAACTTACAATATATATATATATATATATATATATATATATATATATATTATTATCATCATCATCATCAAGACGCGCCTACAGCAAGGAATCCTTTTACTCTTTCTTACAATCCACCCTCATCGATCATCGCACTTGTCAACTCCTCTAGACAGCACCAAGTGTCAACACAGAGCTAATGATTGGTCAGCCAGCACTAGTGCGTCCATGTGCTGGAGTCAATCAGAGAACGTCACTTATAAGTTCGTATTTACTTTTTTACCTTTAGTGATCAACATATTTTGTTTTGCTTGGAAAGTTTGTGAGATGAGAGTGAAGTGGCTGTACAGCGACTATTTTGGAGTGCTGCTTCCAGCATCTGTACAAAACAGCCCGTGGCATCATTGTGTAGTTCTCATCTTGCTTTTTCTTTAAGCATTTAATAAGAATCCTAGTGGTGCAGCCATACAGTAATATTGACATAGCTACAGTTTGGAAGAATTTCCGTTTTATTTCATAAGTGAGATCAGATTTATTGATTAAATCTCTGAATGAAAATAAACTTTTCCCAACGGAACAACATTTTGACTTTGACCAAGTTGGTAGAGTGTTCACCAATGGTCCGGGAGACCTGTGTTCAATCCCAGGTCGCGTCATACCAAAGACTTTTAAAATGGTACTTAATACCTCCTTGCTTAACACTCAGCAATAAAAGGTATGTATCAAGGGTAAAGTGGAGCAATCCAGGGAAAGGAGCAGCGCCTTCCCCTACACCTCGGTGTAGTAGCAATTGAAAAGGGAGCCTTCTAGTCGCCCTCGACTACAGTCGCAAACTTTACTTACTTAATAGGGCCACGAAATTTTCTAAAATAAAGAAAATGCGAAAAAATATTATGAAGCCCATCAAATAACAGGAACCACAAAGAGTCCACGTGATGTCATGGCAAAAGTGTTGGACTGCAGCCTCGCGATTAGGTTCACTTTCGAACTTAGGAAAGGCATGAACCCCCGGTTATCCCCTCAACTGTGGGTTATTTAGTATCTCTGCTGTTTTTCTTCAAGAACGGCTTTAATTTTAAATTACTAACAAAGGTTGATATGCCATTGAACAAAAGAAAAACAAATAAAGATTTAGGAACACATAAAGATGAATAAGTATTTTGTCTTGAAACCTTCACCCCAAATCGTTCACGTTGTATTTTAATCTCTAAATACTTATTCTCTTATTATTCCTTAACTTCCATAGATAAAAATATCAAAATCTGAAAAATTCAAACGTGTGTGTGTATTTAACTCCTCCACCATGAACTCGGTGCAACACAAGAACAGTTTTTAAGCAGAGTACAGCTGGTTTGAATCAGTTTTCCTTCTCCTACACAGGTTCACAGGTTGCCATATCAAGGTTAGAGGTCAGTCTACCCTACTGTTTAATCATAGATGGAGAGAAAGTGTTTGGATTTATATCTTTCCCAAGAGCAATAGCACGATGTGAAATACAAACAGCCTCTTCCAGGTTTTGAACGTCTGTCGTCGTGTCACTCCCTTAGTAGTCGTATTATTTGACCCACAACTCGGATGATAAAAGAGTTCGTACCCAAGCAGTTCAGATAATTGTATGAACCGCTTAACTGTTTAAGACAGATGGTTTATTTATAGTGGTGAACCCTTTTGTAAAACCAGCCATACTTTTTTGATGAGCTGATAACAAAATAGATTTACCAGTGTGCCACAGATTCTCCGGACAACATTCATCCATTTTGAATTGAGAGTTTTTTCTTTACTTTCATTGGTTGCTCTAACGAGGCAAGAGATCCGAATGCTCCATAGTATTTTACCCATATTTGGGGAGAGAAGAGAATATTTGTTTCTCAAGAGCTTTAGCGTGAAATAAAATACAAACAAGATCGTCTTGCTCGTTGCAATGAGTTCCGTTGCGCCAAAAACCAAAACAACACAAAGAATGCGTTGAATGGTCTGAACAATTTTGCAATGATAAAAACCATTCTCAAAATTATACTAAATAGACATAGAATGTATAAGCTGAAAGGTTGTGTGTGTCTCCATTGTATGTGTGTATGTATCGTAAATACATGTGCTGATTATTTATTAAAATCATCCAATTAATCATTCTTGATATGTGTGTCTCGTTAAATGATTTGTATGCCTGTAACTGTGGACAGAAAACTCTCAAAGTGTGTGGTAATTAGCATATATATGGCTCTAAGCGATTATAAAAATAGGCGGAAAAGATGGGCGATATTTATATGAGGATTGACACTTCTTGCCTGTCGTGTGGGACCTGCAAACATATTGACGCTGCGTTGGTGATGTCAAACTTGAATCAAACTTCGTTCCAACAATGTACTGCGTTTCGCCGCATCTTAATCACACCGTAGGCGATTGTGTTTTGGGTTTTGGGGGGGGGGGTTGGTGGGTTATTTTGGGATTGGGGGGGTCTAATTGTTGTTATCGTCTCCTTAGTACAAGTTTCTTCCAACGAATCTTCTGCAAGTTTATCGTAGCCACACTATATATGGCGAACTTTAGTTTCTCAAACTTCAGATCCTAAATCTTGTAGAGCAGATTGGGCTCTTTAACCTTGGTAAAGCAACCAGTCTATGTGAAGGAAACTTTGAATTCAAATCAGCTATACTCCGATTTAAAATTGACTTTACGCCTCATCCTGATCATGACATAGTAGTTGGCTAATTACATAATTCCTGATTCTTTCACACTGTGTTTGTTTGAGTTACTGGATAAAAGTCTATTCGAAAATTCCCAAAACATTACATCTACAGCTTTTGACAAGATTATTGTTACAAGATCAGTTATCTGATAAGTATAAAGGTGCTTTTAATTGTTTGCAAAAACTGGATTTTCTTATTTCTATAAGAAATATTTTTCATCTATTCATCATGCTCACTGTAGTAAGATCGATCTTCATAATGTCACATTCTCGAGGGGACATAGAATATTCTTACTCTATCCACCTCCCCCCAAAAAAGAGGTGTCTTGGGTATCACTTTAAACTGCATCCGATGGTCAGGCTCCAGTTCTTGAGATCTTAGAATTATGGAGCAGCTTTTCATTGGCGTTACACACAGATCCTTTCTAACCATCAGGTAGGTAATTGTTAGTGTCCCATCTATGGGTCAAATAGATATCTTTAAAAATTATTCGATAGGAATACTTGATGCCATATAACTAAATTATTTGTATTAAGAATAGTCATGTGAAACAATAATTGCTTAGTAAGACTTATTATTCTTTGTTACTTGAAATCAAATAACTGTGTGCAAACAAATGATTATTATTAAATAGAAATAATTGTATAGAATTGTGTATAAGTTATTTGTATTAGACGGAAATACTTGAAAGTATACAATGATGAGCAAATTATTCATATTTGATATCATATAACTGTATTGTATACAAAACTCAAAATTCTAAATACAAAATATAGGATAAGCACGATTCCTTAAACTCTACGCATAAAATAACCCTAGACTGGTTGACATGCCATTAAAATCAATATCAATTAATTTTAAGTAGGTAGGCTAATCGATTTCTATTTGAGAAAAAATAAAAAAAGGGGAGAAAAATACTTGCAGGAAAAAATTCCTTATCTCTGCACATTCATCTTAGTTGCTATACTGAAAATGTTTCAGTCGCTGTGATCACTTTTCCTTCTTCGGGTAACTTTTGTCGTACTCAATAACCTTCCGGAAATTCTGATCTTAACCCTTCAATTTAATCACGGGGTAGACTGTTTCATTGTTTGTATCATGGGAGTATCTTGTATCAGCCAATTTTTACCTTTTTCACCGGGACCAGGGATTGAAATTACAACTTCCAGGTGATAATCTGCTTGGATATTTGACTTGATGTCTTAAACCTCTCAATCATGTGTTCTGGTCGGAAGAAACAGCGGCTGAAATGTTGTGAGCAAAGCAGTTCGCAAGGCATGGAGAATAATGATAACGACAATCTCAGTAATAGAGACAACATTTCCTTAGTCAACCTGTCTGTCACTTGAAGTTGAACCTAAGACCCTTTACTCAAAAAGTCCGTTGTTAGAAACATTTTATTCAAGCCTAAGAGAATGTCTTGAAAAAGAAAAACGGTTTCAGCGTCTTCGAAAGTGACATTTAAATGTGACGTCTGGAGATGATTTTGTACCCTAGTGGCTTGACCGACCTGTCCCTAGCACCTGATGTCAGAAACAGCCTGTTTTTACTATTTTCATCTGACAGAATGAGTGGTACTTCCCCACCCCAACCCCAAAAGAAAGGAGAAAATATCCTGCCTCCTCCTTCTGTTGTTGCTGTTGTTGCTGTAGGGTCCTTCTTGCTCGTCAGTCACTTGAATGTGGGTCTTCTCTCTTTCATCGCTGGGCACATCATCTAAAAGTCGTCGCATTTGTTGTCAATCTTTTTCTTTTGCTTTTTTCTTTTTCTTTTTTCAATTTTTTTTTCTTTTTTGTCTCCTACACCGGGCAATTCTCACTCAGACGGATTTTCTTCAACAGATGGAAAAACCACCCTCAATTCTGACATTTACTCTTAACACTCATAGACGATTTTAAGAGCTTTTCACTTCATAAGATTTTTGCTTGCATGCGTGTGCGCGTATATATATATATACATATATATATGTGTGTGTGTGTGTGTGTGTGTGTGTGTGTGTGTGTGTGTGTGTGTGTGTGTGTGTGTGTGTGTTCCGCTGAAAAACATGAAAACTGCTCGGAAGTTGAGCCACTCATTGTCTCAATTGAAATTTTCTCCTTCGTTCCTTCTTTGAACACAGAATGTCTTGATGCGGATGGAGGGGTGTCGTTAAGATAAGTATGTATGTATGTATGTATGTATGTTGACTCATACCCCGATCTATTTGTCCGCGTGCTGCATGATTATATGTGTATGTACGTTCCATGCGAAAACACGGGTGGAGAAATCTGTGAACAACATTTATCTACACCTCAGATTAAAAGAGAGGGGGAAGAGAAAAAAGAAAGAGTGTGTAAACACGT